>CM053583.1:82365783-82382073 GCA_028627135.1 Pseudochirops cupreus | reverse complement strand
ATATATATATATATATATATATATACATATTTATTAAAGTAATTGCAAGCAACGCCCCTGGATTTAAAATGTCACTTTCATGTTCACTCATCATGAAATTTTTATGATTTTCATCCAGTTTTTTCACTGTTTAGTATTTATCTTGTAAAACAAAAAAAAAGAAAAGAAAATCCATTTAAACATGGTTACAAAGGTGGTAAATTTTAATTTACTGCCTCAGAGAAATCATGAAGAATATGAGTTATTGAACTTGGATGCAAATAATCTCCATGTTGAACTGTTGTTGGTTGTTGTTGCTTTGAAATTTTGGTTTTATGTTTTCTTTTTTGTTTTCCTTTAAAGAATTTTGGAGAAAAGATGAAAAAATGCTTTGATTCCAATACTTTATTTTAGGTGCTCAAGTTGATTTTTTTTAAATAAAAAATGACAGGGCATTCTTGATTACTCATAACATGCTTCTAATATGGCATAAGCCTGGAGTATTTCTACCTGTTCACCATTTTGTTCTATATAATTTGTAGTAGTAGTGGATAGATATGTGACTGTATTTTCACATTTTGCTGTGACCATCGACAGCAATGCTATTCCAGGCAGTTAGAGCAAGACCTTATAATCTTAGGCTACCTTCCAAAGATATTAGGATGAATTTAAAATGAATATCTGGGTCACATAGTTTATAAAGGAAGATCCATTGTCATTCAAACTGGATGAATACCTAGATTTAGAGAGCCATTATATCATTTATGCAAATATAGGACTAGATATAGAACCAATCAGGAACTTGAATTGGGAGCCATATCCAATTGGAGGGATGAGACAGATATGGTTTTAGGAGGTCAAGGGTTTAGAAACAATTGAAGAAGTTTTTCAAGGTCGTCAGAGAGTTATCACCAGGTAGAAGGCAGACAAACACAACACATGAAAGAAATTATGTTCTGTTTTATGTTCCTCAGTTTAGGAAAGACTTTTAAAACCTAGAAAGCTTCTTCCATAAGAAGACTATAAGAATGGTCAAGTCTTTGAGGTCCATTTCTTAAGAGGATTTGTTGGAGGAGCTAGAATTTTTTAGCATGTAGAAAAGAGGGTGGGGGCAGATTTGTGTGATAACTGTCTTTAAATATATAAAGTTTTATTAGGAGGAAAAGGATGAAAAATGTTCTGTTGCACCTCAGAGGAAGAATTACAAATGACAAACGGAAGTGACAGAAAGGAAAATTTAGTATTGATGTAAAAAAAAAAAGGATAAAACACCAAACCTTTCTATTATAAATATCAAAAAAATGGAAAGCATTGCCTCATGGGGTCAGAATAGAATGGTTCTCCATTATTTGACGTTTTTAAGCATAGGCTAGATGACAACTTGTCAAGTATATTATAGTCAAGCTATTTTCTTTTTAGGCACGTGTTGGTCTATTTGGCTGTCATGGTGCTTTCCAGGTCTAAAATTCCATGATCCAACGAGATGTTTCTAAGAGCTACAAAGACAGCATAATTAAGGTGCTCAGGATCGAAAAAAAAAAAGCATCAGAAATGGCCATTGATAAGGTAACTGTCTGCTAGTCAGTCAATTACCATTTATTAAACAAATGTTGTGTGCCAGGCATTGATATGCCAATAAAAGATTTAGTTTAGCCAAAAGGTATACTTTTCATTTTAACTCCCTTAGAACTGAGATAAATGAAAAGGACAAGAAACAGTTTCTGGGTGATTAATAATCAACTTATTAATTATTCTGACTGAAAATCAGCAAATTGTTGGTCAGTGGCTTTTCTCCATAACAGAAGACCAAACCTTGGAGACCCCTGTATGTTCAAACCTTTGGGAAAAGGTCCTGACCCTGATAAATGGAAATCATTTCTGATTATTTAACAATTAATGAGAATATGATTTGATCCTGAGACCTCAGCTGCCTCCAGCAATCTGAACAAAGGCAACCATTTCTACCCAGACCACTGTGGTTAATTTGCTGCTCAAGATACAGGATCATGTACCCAGAGGATTTGGGCAATGGCCAGCAGTGTCTTTCAGGATCTGACTGATGTATAGGAATTGGTTCCTAAATGAGGAAATAGAAAGGAAAAACCTCAATCCTGATTTAATAATTGCTTATTAATACAACATAAACATAATCACTTCTCCTAGTACACTTAGCATGTCATCATGTCCTTAAGGCCTAACATTTGCAGTTTGTAGTGCCCCAGGCAAGTTCTTGATTTTTTGCTAGGTTCTAGGCATTGTGTCTCCTGCAGAATATAGATAGAAAGATAGATAGATAGATGTAGTTGAATTCATGTGCCCAAAAAAAAAAAGGAAAGAAAAAAAAGCCATGAGTCATGTGAGAGTTGCCAAATATTTATTTCAGGCTGTATGGTTTACCTTATTTCTCCCTGGATGCACTTTCTGGAACATTTTAGATGCTAATAGTGAAGAAGATCAAAATTATGTTGTTCCAGTTGAGTATTATTAGAACACTGGATATCACAACATATCTTTTTGGTGTATTGTGACTCAAATCTATACCTAGTGGTATCATTTTAGTCCACGAAATATTTATAACCAGGAACTATATGCACCTTACATATAGACTTCAGGCTTCAGTACAGGCATAGTTCTACAAGTTTATAGGTACTTTTATTTAACCTACACTTGAATATTGGTGACCATGTTAGAAATCCATTTTCATGTTAACGTTGAAACCAATGGTTCTCAACCTGTAAGTTATGTTCAGTTTGTAGCAATGAAGATACATCCTGCATATCAGATATTTATGTTATGCTTCATAACAGTAGCAAAACTACAGTTATGAAGTAGCAACGAAAATAATTTTTATGGTTGGGGGTCACCACAACATGAGGAACTGTATTAAAGGGTCACAGCATTAGGAAGGTTGAGAACCACTGGTCTAAACCAATTGAATAAGATTCTATTCTTTCATCCATTCAACAATAACAAAAAAAAATCCTTTAATAATAGGTACTATGGTACTTTCTTTGCTTTAGATACATAAAGATGATAGAAGTTGCTAGTGTTGGTCATATCATTGTTCCTTTCCCAAACACTACAACCTACTTTGCTTTGTTTTACTACAAAACTGATTCTGATTCACAGTGTTGTCATCAACATGCTTGAAACATAAACGCAGTTTTAAATGACTCACTTTACCTTTGCCTAATGACTTTAACACAAATAGTAAAAATCTTTTCCTTTAGGACCCATCTGACAGTATCACTCCCCTAAATTCTAGTGTTTCCCTATTGCCACTAGATTTAAGTAAATATTTTGTGTTTGGCTTTTAAAATCCTTCACAATTTGCCCCAATATATTTTTCCAGTGCCTTTTTGCACTCTGTATTTAAAAGAAACTGATTTTGTTCCTCATATTTGGTACTCTGTCACCCATCATGCCTTTGTACTGGCTGTCTCCTATGCCTGTGATGTATTCCACTCTCACCTTCATATAGAATTCTCAATTCATTTTAAAAAAAACAGATCAAGAACTGCCTTCTTACAATGCCTTTTATGATTCCCCAATAGGTACCCAACTCTCACTTGTATTTATTTCTGTTTATTCCATGTAAATGTATTCTGTACATACTTATATATGTTTATTTTGCCTCTTGTAATAGAATGGAAACTTTTTAGAGCAAGGATGTTTTTACTTTCTCTTTGTGATTCTAATGCCTAATATAGTGTCTGATACATAGTAGGTTCATAATCAATGTCTATTGATTGATTCGTTTTGAACATAGATAAATATAGGGAAACACTGGATATACATGTACGGGAAAAAATGAGATGAATAGGCCAATGTGAACACAACTGTTGAAACACAAATACATACATAGTTCTTTTTTTGTTGTTGTTTTTGTTTTTACTTTCCAGATTATGTGGGAATATGACTTCATCCCTTTTCTTTAATATGTCTTCTTTCTCAAGATTCTCAGATTTCATATCCCTAAATTGAACCTGTAAAAGAAAAATCAGAGGAAAAAAAAAACTGGAATTCAGAAAAGGTTAAGAAAAAGAATCTTTTTTATTTGTTTCACTGAATTTTGTCTTTCTAGTATATTATGGTAACAAGAGAGAGCTGAAGAATCATAACTTTGGGGCAGAGAAAGAGAAAAAGAGAGAGAGAGACAGAGACAGGGAGGAAAAGGGAGAGGGAGGAGAGAGAGAGAGAAAAAAAGAGAGAGAGAGAGATATGTTGGCAGGAGAAGGTAATAAAGGCAGAGACAACTGAAAGACTTGTTTATTTCTTAGCTATTTTCACTCTGAAGGGTGGATTGTTCTTAGTAATGGATGTTTGTTCATTTTTATTATGCTTAATTCTCTTATCTCTATATAAGAATGTTACTGGCAACCTCTTTTCACAAATGTTGTATCCTACTTTGCTGTTCTGCTTTCTATCCTAGCTCATGTTTGGATGAAGGCAAGAATAGCTTTCAGCTTTTGGACTACATTCCATCAGACTAGGCCTACTAGAAGGCAAGGGGGAAGTGTTTTTACAGTTCATCCCCTCAGCATTTATCTCTTTAATTTTACGTGTGTGTGTGTGTGTGTGTGTGTGTGTGTGTGTGTGTGTGTGTGTGTGTATGTGTGTATGTGTTTTTCCCAGTTTGGAACATTTCACATACTTGTTTAAACATTCATTCAGCTAACACTTATTATGTGCTTACTACGTGAAATGATAATGCAAATTTTGTTTTCATGTGCATAATATGTAAGTTCCCCGTTTAATGATGAGATTCTTGTAGACAGACTGTGTCCTAGTTCTTTGGTATCTCTTCAGAGTGTCACCTACAGTGTTCTGTTAAATATTTCTTACACAATGCATTTTAAATTAACCAGCCAACATTTTCCCAGAGGAGTGAAGGGATATAGAATCAACACCCATTCCTAAATGCATGATCAGGGGGATGCAATGTTATGGCAGAAATGCATAATACTTCAGTGTTTTAGGATTTGAATGAAATTATATCTTTAATTCCTGCTCCCTCATTCACTGTAACATGTAATCATTATACAATGATGCCAAGTACATTTCCCAGTACATCAACAAATTATGGTACACATCCCTAGGCAATTTTCCCCCCACAGGCATGCCCAAGGAATTTAGCTTCTCCATTTCCTCTAAATAAGAGTAACAGAAATACTTTTTAAAAAAATATATAAAGGTACTTCCTTTTCCCATTTCATTTTCTGAATTTATTTTAGCATTATAAAGCACAGCAATAATTATTTTAGACAAATGAGTTTTTACTATATTTTTTAAAGTATACTTTTCCTTTGTGTATGCACACATTAGCGTAACCCAGTGGGAATGGTGCATGCTATTTAGCAATTCAGTTCTTGTTTTTAACAGCTACTACTGTGCTTTACAACCTACCACTTCAAATGCACTAATCTGAAAGAGATTCAAGCCCATGACCCTTTGTTAGGAGATAATTTGGGAGAAAGAATATTCATTCATCCACTCCAGAAAGAGTTATGTGACCTCAGTGCACAAGGTATTAGGTCAGTTTCTGAACATAAAAGCTCTAAGGATAAGTCAATGACTATCTCATAAAAAAGGAAAAATAATTGACTTTCCCATGGAATTTGTGGTTATTTTCCAAGAAAGGTTTGATTTTGTCTTAGCTTCAGAACTCATTTTCCCAATACCAGTATGTTTCTGCTATTAAAGGTAGTGTGGATTAATAAGTACTAGTCATGAAAACATGTCAGTCTGAAATTCAATTCAATTTAATGAACATTTATTAAATACCTACTATGTCCCAAGCACTGTGCTAAGCACTGGAAATAGAAAGAGACAAAAGATAGTCCCTGCTCTCAAATAGCTTATAATTTAATGTGGAATCATTTTGGCAGGCCTGTTGCTTTTACCTACAATATCCATCCATCCATCCATCCATCCATCCATCATCTATCTATCTATCTATCTATCTATCTCTCTATCTATCTATATATTATCTATCCCTGTATGTGTGTATATATGTGTGTATGTGTATATATATGTTTATGTATATATGTATGCATGTGTGTGCATATATATGTAACCTAACAAAAATGAAGGGAAATAAAATCACTGCCATAGAATTTTAAAATAATAGAATATAAATATATTTAACTATATTAATATTCCTCAAAATATAGAGTGTTGGATTTATTTTCTGAGACCTCAATTCAAATCCTATGTGTGACTTTAGGCAAGTAATAAAATCTTTCAGGACTTCAGCCTTCTCATCTATAAGTTGATGGAGTTGGTCAATACGATATCTTCTTAATTCAGTACTTAAATAAATCCCACCTTATTTAGTATTCTTATTATTTCACATATGTTAACTTGATCTCCTCTGTAAGACTTCAAATATTTAACAGTTTGAAGGAAGTTATGATTCTACAAGGCTGAAGTGAGGAATGAGTGTATGTCAGGTAAGACAGAGAACTGGCTGTAAAGTCAAAGAGATAGGAGATGATAGTTTATCTTCATATATGAGGAATAGCAAGGAGATTATCTTGGCTGGAATTAATTAATCTGGAAAAGTAGACTGGAACAAGTTTAGGATGAGCAAGAAAAACTCAATGAATATTTCTTCTTCCTCTTTGCTCTAAAAAAAGTAAGTAGTTTGTGACTTTCTCTGCTATTTTTTATATATTGCAGTAATTCAAGAAAAATTGAGCATCAAATATTATATATATATATCACATAAATGCATATCTCTATCTCTGTCATCTATATATCTATCTGTCTAATCTGTCATGAGAAGGCTTTGAATTATATATGTTTCTACAGAAATCTGACTAATTCAATTCAGCATTTATTAAGTACCTACTATATGCATTTCGTTGTCTCAGAGGAAATATCTAGATATTTACTTGAATATATTTGTAATTTTATCAGTGTGTGTACCTCTTCTAATGATTCAAAAAGCAAAGTCATTGCCTTCATATTTATTTTGATTGTAGTCCATGCAGTCACATAAATCCTTCTTAAGTGGTCTATTTAAGGTTCCGTTATGTTTTCTTTTTCTTCTTCTTCTAGATGTGTTGACATTGTGTGGATACAAATGAAACATATAGACTCCCCAGATGTTATTACTTTCATTCACTACATGGCAGTTCTACCTATTCTTATAGCATCTCTCATTTAAATCTGGGACAACGAGGTGGTACAATGTGTAGAAAACCATGCCTGGAATCAGGAAGATTCATCTTCCTGAGGCTGAAATCTGGTCTCAGATACTTCCTAGCTGTGTGACCCTGGGCAAGTTACTCAACCCTCTTTTCCTCATCTGTAAAATGAACTGGAAAAGGAAATAACAAATTCTTCCTGTATCTTAGTCAAGAAAACTCCAAATGGGGTAATGAAGAGTTGATCTCATCAGAAATGACTGAACAACGACAAATCTGAGGGGGGGAAAAAAAAACAGAATTAGGTACCTTTCTTAACTATGAATAAGAGGAACATTCTTTAAAAAGTGGTAGAGAAACAACAAAAAAAAGACAATGGATAATTTCCAGGTAAATGAAATTGAAGTGGAAAAAAAGCTTTTATACAAACAAAACTAATGCAACTAGGAAAAGAAGTGGAGTCATCAATGGGAGGGGAGGTGCACGTTTGGAACAGATATGTTTGATAAGTATCTGATATCCAAGATATCAAAGACCAGGAGTCATTACCCAACTGCTGTGGCTAAAGTCTCTGAACAATGAATTCTCAAAGGGAGAAAATGCTACTTATTAAGAGTATTGAATGCATTGTAATTATAATGAACAACCTTGGTCCCAGAGAAGAGTGGGAAAAAAATGCATTTACCTTCCTCTTTCTGCAGAGAAGGGAGTGGTGGTTAGTGTATAACATTCCATACTCTACCACACAGTTGAGGTGTTGGTTGACTAAATTACTTTGTTTCACTTTCTTTTGAATCTTTTTGATCAATGTAGGGTGGGAGGATTCAAATATCCAAAGTTTAGCTCTCTTATTGTAGTACTAGAATTTGGTGGTATACTGCCCTGGGACTTAGAATATCCTCACAGGGAAAATGTATTCTCTCAACTTAGTTTTTAAGAAAGTGCTGCAAAAGGAACATTTAACTCAACCACAGGTGTGAGGAATGGGAACTTCCCCACCCGCTTGATGAAGCCATGATCTTAATCAAATGTGTTGGGGGAGTGGTTAAGCTCTGAGCCCTTTGGAGCTGTATTTGAACAGGTGCAGCTGCAGATAGTCTAGAAATGAAGAGGACTCAGTTTTGAAGATCTCTGGTTGAACTAAATGTAGTTTGTGCTCAGAATGACTTTTGTAGTGTAAACTCCTTGCACAGCTATAGTTTAAGGTAACAATAAACTCTGAAAATGGTATCCAGACCAAGTCAATTTGTCTGAACTGGAGGCACTTACATTTCTTTATCATAAATCCTACTCTCATCCTAGCAAAATAAGAGAAATACTTTCACTTATACCACCACCTTATAATCACATCTTAAATACCCTCATGATCCCTTTAGAGTTAAATTCGCTCTATAAACTTTACAGGAATCAAGTCATGTCAGGCAAAAACAAACAAACAAACAAACAAAAAACCCTCACTCACCACGACTTTCTTATTCTTAGAAAGAGTCAAGGACAGATTCAGCCTGCAGGCAGCCTGAATAAGGGAATTTGGTGCTTGAATAAGTGAGCAGAACTTTGCCTTTTTGAAAAGGGGGAAGGGGAACAATCTCAGCAATGTCAGTGATCCTCTATCCCTCCTGCTGTCTTAAAATAGGATATTGTGCTTCCTATTTCCTGTTCATGATTTTTAACAAAGATAAAGTTTCATCTAAACTGATCAGATACTGCAGTGGGAAGAGAGGAACTGCCAAAGAACTTCCCTTTGCTCACTGTGCTTCAATCACAGTGCACACTGAAACTGTTTCCTGAAGGGATTAAAAACAACTGAATATAGAAAGACTTAGCTGGTCTGATTGATTTAGAACTCTCTGTTTAAGACTTTCACATTCTTTACAGCCAAAATTGCCACTTAGGGCCAGACAATGATTAAATAAGTGACTGTGAGTTTGTTTTAACCCTAAGGATATGATGCAAAAACACCACCTCATCTTGTGTTACAAATAAAAAGTAATAATATTAATAATTTGGTTTAAACAGGAAAAGAAAATTGAATGAAAGGAATATTATTGGTGAAATAATTTTCACAGAACTCTGATACAAATTGGCCTCAAAAATTCCTTGACACTGATACATTGCTTTTCTCTCAATTTAACTTTTTGCCATTAGATTAGGGGAAAATACTTTAAGATGTTTCCTTGCATGGGGCAAGGCACAGGGCAATGTTGAAGAGGAAATCTGAATCAAAAGATTTCTTCAATGAAAGGTTCTGAATTTTAAAGAGAATTAAGTCCTTTCCATTTGTGTGGACAAATATCAGGACAGGTTTCACAAAAACTCGTTTTTAGTAAAATTACTCCCCTAGCCACAATAGAAAACATTCTGTTTCTGAGTTGCTGTCCATGGTCAATGTTGGGGGAAAAAAGAACCCTCTTGTAATTCAAACCATGAATATGCTCTTTCCAAGCAATGGGACTCAATGAATGATTACTAAATGGAGTAACCACAAGCAAACTGGTGAATTTATACTAAGCTCAAATTAAGTTTTCCATTTGTTGAGAATCATCCTGATGAGGTAAAAAGGGCATTAAATAGAGAGTAGACATAACCTCAAATCTTATTCCTGCTACTTAACTAGAATCATATTATTAAAATAATATTTTTATCAAAAATCTCTGCCTCTTCTCAAAAAGTACAACGTATATATTATAACATGCCTATTTCAAACCATTGTAATAAATATCTGGGAGCCCCAATAATTGAATTTTAAATTATAGCTAATACTTGTGACTTCAAATCATAGAGTATATAATCATTATTTTTTCACCACTAAATATGTTTAACTATATATTTAGCACAATCTTAGAAATAGGTATTACAGTTCTATTAACTATTTACTTCCTAAATATCACCATGAAACTTTTAAAAAATGTTTCTAATAACTTGTATGTATTCTTTTGTTCTAATTACTACATTTCCCCTGCATGTGATTGCAAGATTAGTGATTTTAATTTATGCCTGATTTGGTGTATCTAATTCAGCTTTGTGTTTTGCTTTGTTTTTTTAATTCGTGACATAGCTTTAAGCATAATCTAAAATTCTGTTTTTCAAATTGCATACTAATGTAAAATATGTTTAAAATCACCTGTAAAGTGACAAATTTGTGCTTAAGAAGGTAAAGACATTGTATCAGTATTTTAAAGATTACTTTTAGATATTTATGGTAAAGGATAATTATGACCCATATGCTTTTTACTTGGAGGTCTCTTTTTGATTTAAGTTAATTTTCATGCTAATCACAGAGAATGGTGAGATTCAGCCTCTCCTTGGTGCCCCAGCTTCCATATTCCTCTATGAGTTTTTTGAGGAAAAGTACCTGAAATGAATTTTTTGGAAAATACGATTTCAATCAACTATGTAACAAGAATTTAACTTCACGGAACAAATCCCCTCAATAAAAGAATTTGTTCTTTGAAACTTGGACTCAGTCAAAAGGCCACATTCAAGGACTTAGAAGGCAACATATGGCCTCATGTCTGCATCCCTGATGAAACCCAGGAAATGATAGCAATGGTAGCAGAGATCAGGTCAGCAACTATATCATCAATGTAATACCCATAGCAGTTAATATGAATATGCAGACATGTTTCCAGGGTTGAATCTCAAAATAAAACAAACTCCCTTCCTCAAAGATGAAGCTAAGATATTTATTCACATATCAGAAAGCCAGTTCCACCAGGGTAACAAAGAAGTTCCTTCACATTGCTGGTCCAGGGAACACGGACATCCCCAAACATTCCCTTGTTAGGACTTCCCACAAATAAGCTCCCCTAGGCTTAATTCTTCCCTCTTGCACTCACACTACCTGCTCTGCCCACTCTGCCTCGCCCTCTCTTCCTGTTCCACTCCATCAGCAAGTTTCTCCCACCATGGGCTCTATGTGACTCAAACTATAGGTTTGACCAGAGCTCAAAGCAGGTCACCTGGGCCTATTAAGGGCAAGGGAAGATCTTCAAATTCCCTTAATATTGCAGTGACCTGATGAGGCCATGAGTTATATTCAGAAAAGACATGCAATGGAGAGCAGGTACACCTTAGCTATGAGGGACTGTGCAATTTCCAGATAATATGGTGCAACACTTAGGGGAGAGCTCATAAAACAATGAACTGTGTAACCCAAGGACATTGGTAGTTTTTGGTTTTGAAGGGGTGAGTTGCTCTATCAGACATGTGCCTTGCCACAAGTGTTCCTGGCATGTATTCATGTACTTTTCCCCTCTTTGTGTGACATATATGCAGGGCCTGTGGTCATTTGTGTTGTGTGTACTCTCTCCAACTGGTGACATGAGAAAATGCGGCCCATTAGATGCTTTAAACCAGTATCTTCTTCTTCTCTATTTGGTAAATGTAATTACATTGGTTGAGGTTCGAGGGGTATGGCTTTAAGTGAGTATTGATTTATAGAGAACCTCAAAGCTTTCCTGGGGAGGGTGAAGACTACAGGCAAGACAATATTCTAAGTGACACATACATACATTTTCTTCAGAATTAAAAACAAACAAACAAACCATTATCCATCCAATATTTAAAATAACTTTATTTCTAGAAAAATTTCCATACTTATTTTTGTAGATGAAAATGATATTGAAATTTTAAGGAAAAAAAAATCACAGTTCACCAATCCATCTATGACTTCATAGATAACACTTAGGGAGTTATGGAAGGCACCAAGATGTTAAGTAACTTAACTGAGGTCACCTGGCTAATAAAGGCAAGGTGAAATTTGATCGTAGGTCTTTCTGATTTCCAGCCTGCACTCTATCCAATATATCCAATATACTCCAGTCCAGAGGGGTCAAATGTGTGGCGCTGCAACACTCCTCAGTTAAGCCTGAATCAGATTAAAATATAATCAGGAAATATTTAATAAAATAAATTAAAAATCCAACAAAACATTGATTATCTGAATAGATGACTTTCTAAGTCAATATGTGTACAGCTTAGTGGGCCCCAGTTTCCATTTGAGTTTAATACCATTGCTCCACTCTTTTTTTTCAGCCTTAATGAAAAGATTTTTGAATTCCAATTTAAGAACTGCACTGAACAGATATATATATATATACAATATATATGTATATATATATATACACATATATATATACACATATATACGTATATATATATGCATATATATACATACATATATATATATTTCAATGTTTTTGAAGTTAGTTTCATGAGATATGGAAAATGAAATACTCATTTAACTCATAGCGTCTTTCCTGTAAGAATAATAACTGTACCTTATACACTGTTAACATTCTTATTAACACATGACTGGAGGAAAAAAATAAATATTTCCAGTATTTCTGACATTTTCTAACAAGCAATGTGCCAAGGATCAGAGCAATTGGTTTGTTAAGGAGTGCAATTGAGGTTAGAAATACAAAGTAATTCCAAGAAAGAATGTGTTCTTTTGTACTTCTTAAGGTATTTTTGGAAAATTTTGTTATGAGCATTGGCACAACAGAGTAAAGTATGTATGTATTTGGTCTTCTGGAGAGGTTCTGATTAGTCTGTGAACAGTTCACTTCTTCTTAATGAGATGTTGACTGTTGTAGCGCCCGGTCACTGATTTCATAGTTCACGTTTTCCTACAATAAAATCTTAATTAATTCTTCCAGATTGAGCTTTGACTATTGTTTCATATCAGTATATGACAGGGAATTTAAGCATGCATTTCCCCCTCCTTCTCAAACAACTGGAGCATAGGTTCACCAGTCTGATTCTTCGTATTGTCTTGGTCGCTGATGGTGACCACCGTATGGTCGTCTTTTTTGTACGGACGGTGACTAGCTGCAAAATCAGGTAAAGCGTTTGGACTTAACAGGCCGTGATCTAGATCGCTGATGCCCTCAGCTTTGTACTTATTTTTGCTGTTGCTACAGCTATTGTTTTGTTTTTAAATACCCACCTCCCTGATCCCCAAACTGTCCTCATATTTTTTTTTTCTAAAGTCACATATCTGAACTTGGCTGCCAGTTGACAGGGCTCACCTTTCTTTTTTTTTGCTGCTTTTTTTTTTTGGAGGGGAGAAGGTAGGGCAATTGGGGTTAAGTGACTTGCCCAAGGTCACATGGATAGTTTTTTGTGTTAAGTGTCAGAGGTCAGATTTGAACTCAGGTCCTCTTGACTCCCAGCTGGGTGCTTTATTCACTGTGCTACCTAGCTGGCCCAAGGGCTCGCACTTCTTTTGACTCATCCTCACATGAGATGAATAGAAGCCCCATCTTTTGCTCTTTCTCTGCTCACAAATTGACTTCATTACTCAGATGTAATTTTAATTTTTTTAAAGATCACACTGGTACTATGTGGTAGAGCTGAAATTCATACCTAAGTTCTCTGTCTCTGATAGCAATGTTCTTCCCCCAGCACCATGCTGCCATCTCCTTGGTAGAAATGGGTTATGACCTCTTTCCAAAAAGTAATATGTATTTGTTTGTTTGTTTGTTTTTTTCCCTTCCTTGGTGGGAATAGTGGGTTTTAAGGAAGATGGTATATAAAATTATTCAACATGGCACATACTTACAACCATTTAAAATTTACAGCCATTTAAAATACAGCAAAATCTACTGATTTTATGACCATTTGTAGGCAGGAAACGATTCCTAGATATCTTACACTGGAAAAGTCATGATTACCAATTCAATTAAATAAACATTTAGAAAGTGTCTACTATGTATAAGACACTGTGCACAGAGCTCGAGATACAAAGACCAAAATGACATAGTCCTTGCATTCAAAGATTTAACATCCTATTAGAAGGATACAACCTCATAGAACTAAGCATTACTCAATGAAAATGGAGGAGGAAGTTGTAGCAGCAAGGACTCTAGCATACCCAGGATGACTGCTAACACAGGTTCTTTTTATATCTGCTTTTCTAAAGGAAAGCAACTCAAAATGGGTTAACAATTTTACTTTAATCAAACATGTATCATTTAGCTAGTTTAGGGGAAAAAATCAGCATCCTGAACTTCAGAGAATACAAACAGAGGTTACAAGCAGACAAAATATGCAAACAGAGAAACAGATCAGCAGACAGGGCCTCCAGCTGTCTGACCATTACATCCATCCATACCCAGTTAGTTACCAGAGAGGAAAGCACCATCATCTGGGTTTTCAAAGCTGCCTAGAGTCTCATCTGGCCAAATCACACAACTCTTCTCAAAGTGAGACCAAAAGCAAAACCTCACATAAGGATATAGCCTTCTCCTGGGTCAGAGAATGTAATAACCATCTTGACCCACTGCCCAATCACAAAGTAATAAAGTGTGGGTGTTCCTGAAAAACAAGCCTCCTGCCACAGGCTCCATGTGACCACATTCAGCCTATTAGGGGGCACAGTATATTTTCAAATCAGGGAAGGTTCTCAGAGTCACTTAAGCCTATTAAGGGGCCAAAGGGGAGGGAATATCTTCAGATTCCCATTACCATTACAAAAGTGGATTCATTTAGGAAGTGGTATATAGGTGAGCCTAGAAAGAAAATACAGTCTTTTAGAGTTGATGATAAAAGGGAAAAAATTGCTTCTCAGCACAGGAAATAGCTTGCAAGAATTTGTGGAAATAAGGAATGGAGTACTGAGCTCACAGACTTCGCTAGTAGTTCAGTTGGGATAAAACATAGAGTCCACAAAGGGAAATTATACAGTAATGAAGCTGAAATGGGACAACTATTGTGCAAGGATTTTAGAGCTCGTCTGAGAGCAAATCATAACTTTTCTTGTGCTATCTTCGAAGATTCTCTGATCATAATAATAAACATACCTTTTCTGTGAACTCATTCCACATTGGAAGAAAATAAATTTACAAATCAGACCTCTACTATAGGAATTTTATCTTGGGGAAGTATCAAAAATGGTTTAGACAGGGAGAAAATAGAAGCTGGGGAACAATAAAAACAGGGAGACAAGGAAAATAGAAAATTATTCCATGCAAGAAATCATGAGAACCTGAACTTGGGTGCTGGCCATGAGCACGGACAAGTGCACAGTTGGGGGAAAAAAAAGTTTTAGAATTAGAATCAATATGATAGTAAGTAATTGGATAAAATGAATGGTGAAGAAGAGGGAAAAGTAAATAATGACTAAGGTTAAAAACTTATGCAACTAAGATGATGATACCCTCATCTGAAAGATGTTTGGAGGACCGACATATTTTGAAATACTTCCTGAACATTTCAAAAGAGATGTTCAGCAGGCAGTTTTCAATGTAAGAGGAGGAAGGGAGAAGGAGACAGAGAAAACAGGGAGGTAGAGAGAGAAAGAGAGAGAGAGAGAGGAGAAGATGAAGAAGAGAAGGAGGAAGGGACACATAGAGATACAGAGATGAACAAAAAAGAGAGACACAGAGACAGAGAAAGAAAGACTATGTGTCTGTGCATGTGTGTAGCTTGATTCATAGTATCCAAAAACTGTAGAGATGTCCACAAGACTTGAAAAAGCTATTGAATTTGCCAGCCAATACATTATTAGGAACCTTGGAGGGAATAGTGTCAGTTGGCAACTAGAATTCTTTTCAGTGAGAGAGTAAGAAATTAATGGGTGGGGGCAGAGCCAAGATGGCAGCGTAGCAGCAGTAACATATCACAGTTCTCACATAGCCACTCCATAATACCCATAAAATAGGACTCTAAACCAATCCTGGAACTCCAAAACGCAAACAAAGATACTTCCCACTAAAGTCAGCTCGGCTACGAGGAACCATATCAGCACTGCGAACCGAAACCAGCCTGACCTGAAGCTGTGGCTGTGCCCCGGGGGCGGCTGGACGGGAGGAGAGGAGGAGGTTCAGTTGAGCGGATTAGCAGCAGCTGCGAGTGGGATTTGTGAAAGGGGGAGATAAGCAGTCCGGCCTGAAGGCCTCCAGAGTGGAAAAGTGAAAGGCAGAGGTTTTGCACCCACCTTGGCTTTGCAGCTTCCTGCCCACGGCCTGCAGGCAGCAGGGGGATTGAGCGATTGTTCTCAGGCCAGGGCTCTCGCGTTGAGCGGCCTGGATCCGGATCGCCATCTTGGGCCTTGGTCTTGGAGTCCTCACTATCCAGTCAGCCAGGAAGTATATAGGAAGAGTTCCCAGCCTCTTTCTAAGAGCTACGACAGCCGGGAGGACCCCAGTGATTT
>CM053583.1:82333802-82365283 GCA_028627135.1 Pseudochirops cupreus | reverse complement strand
TGTAGAACAGAATTAAAGTTGTATAGCGATCACATTATTTTCCAAATAAGAATACAAAATGCAAGTTATAACTGATCAGTGGTTAAGTCTGCCAATAGGTCTTAAAAAGCAAGTGTTTGCAGTTGAGCATGTCACACATTGTTGGGAACTTCAGCATGTATTGGCAGGAACATATGCATGTAATGATTTGTTTACAATATGTGCTATATAGTTATATGATGCTATATCGTGTCATTAAAATTTCAGTACAGGGGAAAACCACAAATTTATATATATATTTGAAATGACACAAATTTAAAAAAAAATGCTAAAGGGTTAAAGATTTCCAGGGGGGCTCTGAGTAAATTTTTTAAAGGTGGCAGTAGACCAAATAAGTTTGGAAATCTCTGATTTAGCTAGTTTAGTCATGGCATCTATGTTAACTATTCAGGGCCTGAAATGACCAAGAACATGGTGGTATGTCTCTTGTTAGTTCATGTCTTGCCACCTCCTCACAATATTTGTAACAGATTATGTCTTATTTTATTCAAGAAATTATGTTCTGAAAGACTATTCTTCCTTGTTCTAGTATCAAAATCACAGTTCAGAAAATCCATGTAATATAGTGAAAAGACTTGGTCCATAGAAGCAGAAGAAGCTTGTGTTTGAATTGTGTTTGATACTCACTAGCCATGTGACATGGGCAAATCACTTACTTAATCTTGGATTAAGTAATTTTGGATTGGAGGGTGATCATGGTAATACCTGTAGTTACCTAGTTTATAGAGTTATTGTGAAGAACAAATGAGATAATATACCAAAAATGCTTTATAAAACATGAAGTGATAAATAAAAGTTCCTATCAAACCAGCGAGCCCTTTGTATTCTACTTTCTTTGCTACCTACTAAAATAAATAGAAATTATATGTGATAAAAATTATCTGACAGGGTAGTTAGTTATTTAGTGAAGGCCTGTATGCATGGCAAGAATCAGATACTATGAAATAACATTTTCTCTTTCTCTAATCCATAGCTACCCTAAATTTCAACTCAACTACATTTTTAGCCTTTTCTATGGATTTTGAAATCTTTCTTTTCTAGAGCATGTGGTAACATATGAATCCTCACTGCAACCTTAATAATGATGGACTGTAAGAAAACTATAGTACCCAAACATTTTTTCTTTTCATTATTGAGAAGCTTCACTTATTTCACAGTTCAGTTCAGAATCCTATAGCTTAGATTTAGCATTCATGATCTTCGATCTGTTTGCAGCCTAGTATGCCAACATTACCGTTAGAAGCATTCATTTCAGAAAATCGATAGTCTGAAAAAAAAGAAATTACTTTTTACTTCTCCTTCATCTTTTATTATCTGCATTTTAATATACTAGAAAAGAATAAGGACAATTAATTAAGTTAAAATATGATTGCTTCAAATAACTCTAAAACTATATTGTCCATAATAAGCTGGCCAAGTTGCGTGTTTGTTTCTATAGGCAGACAATAAGCTAAGGAAGAAAAGCATAATTAAAAGGTTTATGGTAAAATAAAAGTAATGTAAATTTCAGGTGTCCAAGTTGAACCATATTGGAATGCATATTATTCAAACACGAAATTGATTCTTTAACAAGTAGAAATAAAAGTGCAAATTGACCTAGGAAGAGGAAAAATCCAAAGTTTCATGTGATAAAAAATATATATATTGCGTGACAAATATCTGAAATATTATGTATTATTTATATAGACTTAATGATTACCAAAACAGTGATTGGCTACATAGGGAACTAATAACATACATATATATATATGCATATAACTGTAATATATACATAAATATATGCATGCATGTAAAGATTGTTGACATTTCAAACAAATGGTATTTCATTTTTGAATTTAAACAAAACCTGTAAACCTATTTTTCACTTTAAAAAATTTGTATAATATACTCCAAGAAATATGATTAGAAAAGAAGCAATGGAATTAGTATAAATGAAGTAATTATTACGCTTCTAATATTTTGCTATTAATGTATTACTTTGAACTTTATTAGGTTTTAAAAATTGTTTTGTTTATATAAGATGTTTAAGAAATAGAATCAAGTGATAGATACAATATTCACTGAGGATGACAAGCAAGAATATTCGTAATCATTTGGGTCAGGTGATTTGTTTTTTTTTTAACAGTGATAGTAGCTTTTCAGTGAACCAATATTTTTTAGTGCTGTTGTATGTTGATTTCTTTGTCGCCATCATCATTAAAAGAAATATCTGACTACATAGTGACTGCTTTACTAGATATTAAAGGAAGAAAATTACATGGCCTCAGGACATTACAACTTAAACTAATATGTCTATCAATTAACACAATCAATCAACAACTGTAAGAGGGGATATTATGGTATCTTGTTTTGTTCCCACAGACGTTATCGGGAGATAATCAACACTACCAAGCTGTGGGGGAAGCTTACCTTATTTTACCAAGACAATGGCCATCTTGGTGCCAGGGGGGCTAGAAAGGTTGGGATGTGACAACTGGTTCAAACCTGAGGGGTCATGCCCCAGTCATTCTTCACTACCATGCCCATGTAATCTGCATAAGGAGCAAATGTAGGGTAATGAAGAATGCAAACAACCCTAACTCTGACAAGAATGGTAGAACTGTTTAACCTCACTCCCACTTCTGCATCAGTGTGGGTGTTGCTAGTGAGCGCCACAAACATTTCCTCTCCTGAAGCAATAAACACCTTACTCTGTCTACTCTGAGTTATTTCAGTGAGAATGGGTCTGTCATGTGGATCTTCCCGAGGGCATGTGGGAAGCAGTAAACAGAGGAAGCTCATTTGGGCTAACTCCCTGACTTTGCCTTGGAAGTCCTGTGATCCCCACAAGTGTATTTCTAACACAACAAATAAGTTTTTTATGTTATCATGACTCAGGAGGGCAGAGCCCTTAGACTCTAAGAAGAAGAAGGAAGCAGTTGTTGCCAAAGGCCTCACTGAAGCCGTTACTCTCTCCCTCCAAGGCTGCCACAAGCTTCTTATAAAAGCAGATGTAGCCCAGTGGTCTGGATCCGTGACTCTTTCCCTCGTTCTTATGTTATATTGACAGAGCTGAGTTCTTTGGCTGAGGGAAACAACCTAGCCAAGAGAAAGCTCTTTGTGGATGTACATTCTGTATTGTGCTGGAAACAGCTCTAACCTGAGAACTGTTGTATATTCATCTGAGCATTTACTTCTCAGTAATCTCAGAGCCAAAAATCAGGGCTTGATTTATTGTTTTGTGGATTGTCTAATCTTAAAAAGGTGTTAATAATACTGATTAAACTTACAAGTATCTATACTAGAGTCTCTGCCCTCCTCTGTCCAGAACTTGGTTGTTAATCATTTCCCAGCACACTCCTGTCTTACTCTCTAAACCTTGCTTGAGCTTGGCAGGAATGCAATAGAAAGCTCAGGGAATGAAGGCATCATCAGGCTGAAGGCTGGTTAACTGTAGGGTCACAACCGTAAGTGGCACTTGTATAGCATGTTGAAGTTTGCAAAGTGTTTTGCAAGCCTTATCTCTTTTGAGCCTCACAACATACTTGGTAGTTTTGTAAGCAGGTGTAAGTAGTGCACAGAGTCGGTTTAGGTGGGTAGCATTCTCTTTGTGCTATGTTCTTGCTTTCTTGCATTTTATGTCTCCCTGGAGGAAATCCTATAGGATGTACCAGTATTATAAGCAAGGGTCAAATGATAAAAAAAATATTGTCCTTGGAGTCAGGAAGATGTGATTTCAAACATTACTTTAGATATCTCCTATTTGTGTGACCCTGGGCGAGTGGTTGAATCTCCACCTTGTGAGAGATGATTAAATGGACCCTTATTTTCTTGGACCCCTGTTCTATTCCATTCAGTATTAATCAGCTTGATATGATTCCATAGGGCTGAGAGTATAAATCCTGACAGTGGGCCTCAGAGCTGTAAACTATAGATTATAAATTTACTTGCTTAATCATAGTCTGCTAACTAGAGGACCTTCACCCTTGTTTTTCCTTGTCATGATGACCAAGACCACTGTGACAGAGGTGACTCAATTACATGAAAAGTCCACCAGTATTTATGTTGCCTCTCTGTCCCTTGTTATCCTTCCACTGCTCAACCTGGGGAGATGACTGTGAGCACGTAGCCAGTCAGTGACCCTGCTTGCCAAACTGTGGTCTGCCCTTCTACAAGGCCATTGTCTCATATAGATGTTTTGACATCATTCATCAGCCTGACCTCATCGCCCTGCTCATCAGCTTTGCTAGGACCTTCTGGAAGGTCAAGATAAGCCTGTTAAGGTGCGTTCCCTAGCCATTTTGTCAACCACTGGGACTCTGTAATTTTTGTAGACCCCCCTAGAGGGCTAAGGGCAAGGTCTATCCACCAACAAGAGCCTGTCTTTTTCATCTGCTTCACCTGTATTGCCCAGATATTAAGCACTGTACGACTAGGGCCCTGGAGGAAGTGGGCATCTCAGATTGTGACGAAGATCTCAGGTCCCCTTCATCAGAAGGAATCACGGACCCTTTAATAAAGTGTCATTTGCTCAGACCTCTGTTATTCCTGTTGTTGTTGCTGTTGTTGTTTTGCTTTTTGTTGCAGGTTGGACAATTTTAAAAATCCTCATAATATGCCTTAATTCCCTCAATTGTAAAATAATGCGAATACCACCTACCTTACAGGTTTACTGGGAAGATTAAGTGATATAATATTTGTAAAACACTTAATAAGTACTTCATTTGATTTTTAACTAAAACCCGCATGAGATCTTAACCACAGAAAAATATACTGAAGGGTTGGGCAGTAATGACAGTGTGTCACAAAATTAATGACAGTTTGGGTACTTGGTAAAACTTTAACAGCCTTTCTGTAGTCTCAGCAATTCATCTCTTTCCAAGGTCCAGGGACCCTGTTTAAGTACAAAGAAGAATAAAACATGAATGCTGCCCTCATAAAGCCACCCTGAAGAGAGATATGGCATTTGCATAGGAAGGTAATATAAAATAGCATATGATTAATGGTAAACTAGACATAAGATATTATATGGTACCTCAGAAGGAGACATCACTTTGGTCACAGTCTGAGAAGGCTTCATGGAGGCTGTGAGAGTTGGACAGAGTCATAAAGGATGAAGAGATTACAGCCCTGCAAAGAAAAGGTAATATTGGGTAAGGAGGATGGTAATAGTGAGGTAGAAAAACTATGTGCACGGTTAAGTGCTTGGTGGTGTATTGTGTAGAGAAGCTCTGACACTACTAGGCCTATTCACAAAAGAGATCCAGGAAAGAAGAGAAGAGCCGTATATGTACAGAAATATTTGTATGTGTGGTTCTTTTTCTCTTGGTGGCAAAAAACTGAAAACTAAGAAGAGAACCATCATTTAGGGAATGGTTGAAAAAACTATGGGCTATGAATTGTAATGCAATACTACATACTAATAGCCACAATGTGCAATGACTGACTTTGAAAGACTAAGCCCTTCTCAGAAATGCAAGGACCTGAAACAATTACAAAGGACTCATGATGGAAAATGCTATCTACATCCAGAGAGAGAAATATGGAGTCTGAATGCATAAAGAAGCATACTATTTTTTGTTTTGTTTTGTTTTCTTCCTCATGGTTCCTCCCATTCATTCTAATTCTTTTATACAGCATGACTAATGTGAAAATATATTTAATTGTAAAGTATATGTAGAGTCTATATCAGATTGCAGGCTGTCTTGGGGAGGGGGAGGAGTGGAAGGAAGAGAAAATTTGGAATTTATGGAAGCAAATGTTGAAAACCAAAAATAAGTAAATTGACTTTTAAAAATAGAATGTAATGCAATACTATAATATTGTAAAAATGTGAAGAAATATTTTCAAAAAGAAAAATGGTAATACTAGCATGAACTGATGCAGAGAGAAATGAGCAGAACCAGACGAATAATTTCTACTATGACATCAATAACAGTTTTTAGTGAGTAAATCCCATAGGTTTAAAAAGGAAACCAATTATATGATAACATAGTGATCAAAACATTGAAAAAACAAAGTTAGTGATTAAGAATCTCTGCTTTGAGATCTTAAGATATGATCCTTTGTTCTGTCCTGTCTTCCCTCCTAAACAGTAAATTCCTGAGGGACAGAAGTAGTCTTTTTTCACCCTTGTATGCCATCCTCTAGAATAATGGCTTGAACTTAGTAAGCCCTAATGAAAGTTCATTGAATAAAGACTGTCTATACAATGTGACTCCTACACAGGGTGTAGTTGTTATAAAAGACAGAAAATAGGATACAGAAATAGAAGAGAAAGCACAATTAAGTTCATGTGAGACAGGTATAATTATTAGGGTGTTTTTCTGGTCATTCTGTTAGACATTCTTTCCCAAGCAATTGTCTGGCTGCTGTTCGTTGGGGCTTGTTTTCACTTGTTAGAAAGCAACGACCACCTACAGAGCTAAATTTGGCCCTCAGATACAAGCTGGCAACTCCCCTTGACTTCGATGCACATCCAAGGGCAGAATTTGGCCTGCAGTGATTCACAGGGATGAAATAAAAATTCTTCAAAGGGCCAGAGTAGCCATGAAGCTAAGGAGCAGGCAAGGAAATGATGAAGGGGATTAAATGCAATGTGAAACAGATTCTGTACAGTAGCATTGTGGGAGCTCTTACTTACACTTGTTAAACAGCAAGAACCCGTAACCCCCTGGAGTTCTTAAATGGCATTCTTAACTATGAAGTCTGATGTCTTGGTTGCTCCTTAGGCAATTTATTATTGCTTTAAACGATGTCAGTCAATAGAAGATACCCTTTAAGCACAGCAGATGACTGACACAGAGGCTTTTCATTGCAAGAGAAAAATACCATCCTTGTCCCTGGTTTTAACTAAAATCTCATGCAATGCAATGTGTCACATGAAAAAAAAAATAAAGACCAAGAAAAAAAACTTCAACTAACTATTGTTTCTGTCACTCTTTCCTATCTTTCATATATAGTGAGAATAGGCCAAATGCATTACTGCCTATCATATTTCCTCCAAAAGAGTGTAGGAGTTGATGGAATGAGGGCTAGAAGCAAAAATAGTGGGTCTAGAATCATAAGATCTGGGTTTATGTCCCTGTTCTGCGATTTCCTCACTATCTGACGTTGGGCACATAACTTAATATTCTCTGAGATACTCAGTTTCTTTTTTGTTTCTTTTACAACAGAAGTAATTGATTGATATAGTGGAATAGTAGAAAGAACATGAGACTTATCTTTGAAGGATCTGAGTTTAAAATCTACTTTTAATCTACAATTAACATTTATCATGGCCTACTACGTGCCAGGCATTGTTCTAAGCATTCTATTTGTATCACGCTAGGCAAGCCACTCAAACTTCTTTAGATTTTACATAGTAAAGTCTTTACATCAGTAAAATAGAGTGGTTGGTCTAAATTATGCTTAAGGACCTTTTCAGCTCTAACTCTTAAATTCCTAACTGACTTACAGAAGATAATTGTAAGAATTGACTGAGATAATGTTGACGACACTTTATGATAACAAAATGTTTTGATATAGGCAGCAATGTCTTAGCATGAGCTCAGGATTGACTGTTAAATTTTTATGGTGGACATAAAGACAAATACTATAAATCAGAGCTTTGTTTATAGTTTTATTGACTTTCTAGGCAAAATAATGAGGAAAATGTTAGTAATTCACGTTAAACTTAAATTTTGCATTCTGTATTCATTCAAATGTGTGTTCTGCAAACAGTTTTTGAAAGCTGATTGTTAAATATTTACTAGCATACCTATGCATATGGACTTGAAAGGATCAGTGATCTAAAGCTAGATGGAACCTAGGAATCTACCAAATTCATACATCTCCTTTTACAAAGGGAAAACTGGGACTAAAGGAATTTAAATGACTTGCCTCAGCTGATACAGACAGTAAGCATCAGAAGTTGTTTTTGAACCCAGATCTTTTGACTCACCTAATAATGTTCTTTCTAACATATCCACTATTTCCCAGTAGATAAAAATTATCATTAATATTGTCCTTTTAGAAAAACAATAAAACTTAATTTCCAATCAAGCCAATGATTTGGTGACATTAGTTCTTTGGTCTTTTAAATTTTTTTTATTTTAATTTTTTGCTATACAAGTCATGGATCATGTCAAGAGCATTTCTTTGTCTCAAAGCAATTCATGATGTAATTTCCCCATCAATTTTCAAAATATTTCTTCCCTGATATAAAATTTCATTGCCAACACTACTTTTTTTTTTACATTTGAAATATTCTTCTTAGCAAGGAAAAAAAAAGATTTTAGCTTTTGTTTTATTTAAGAGTGACTGGATCTATGATTCATTGGATAAGAGAATCCCCAAGGAGAAAACTTGCTCTACTAAAGCTAGTCAGCATATTCTCTTTATCTTACACTCTTAGGTTAAGTGAATGGGTCAAGGTAACACACGTAGACAACTTTAGGCTGCAGATTTGCACCCAAGTGTTCCTGGCTTCAAGGCCATTTCTCTGTTCACAGAGTCATGTTACCTCTCCAATTTAAGAAAGAAGAGTGAGCATACCTTATTTGGCTTCCTAGACCAGAGGCACAGACTGGTATATTGATTAGGAATTAATTCTTCTGTGCACTTACAGGGCTGGGAGTGCTTATCCTCTACAAGGACAAGACACTTGTCTTTTGAAGTGATTTCGGACTTTTGTCACAGCAGTCATCTCTGAACAAGCTGCCAAGACTGCCCCGGCTTTTCTCTTTGCAGCCAAACACTGTGTATACTGTCAGGAGGGTGGTGAGTGGGGTGCAGAGTGATTCATTTTCCATCTTGTGCTCAAGGGAGCAAATAGTAAATGCTGTGCCACCCCACTGAGGACCTGTGCAACCTAAATATCTTTTAGAGCAATACTTTTATTTGTCTGCAATCCAGATGCATACAGCGAGTTACTCCCTCAAGGAGCCATTCTGTCTGACCCTTGACTCATAGATCCAGGTTTTCAGAAACTTCTTGGACTCCTCCCACTCACAGACAGAGAAATAGCAGAACTACCCCGCACCCCATACACACACACCCCCAGGCATGTGCAAGGAGAATAGAACTGCTAAACATTTGGGCTTCCATCAAATCTCTCATCCAGATATTTTTAAATTCTTCAGACACATTAAATCTTTATTCCAAATAAGATCACTGTGAGGTAGGTCATTATTTTTAATCACATTTTTTAGCTAAGGAAACTGGAGCACTGAAACATAAAGTGATTTGCCCAAGGTTGCAAAGTGAAGCAGCCGAAAAGGAGGAAAGGCAATTGAGAGTTTCTAATGGATAGGGCAGCATATGGTCTAGTAAAGTGACATTCTGCTCCTTTTCTTTTCTCTTGACATTTCTTAGGTTTACATTCTAGTTTCAGATCAAAACAAAACCGTAAAAATTCCATTAATTGTCTTACTATACAAGCAATTTATCTGACTTTACCAGAGAGTAAGGGAGTTGTCATTCAAATATTTATCAAGTTGTTACTACTTACATTGTACTGCCCACTGTAAGCGATGGAATAATAAGGAAGTAAAGGTTTCTGACTTCCAAGAACATATAAGTCATTTATGTATATGAATTTTCTAGACAAAGCTATTGCTATAAGTGCCAAAATACTGTGTGTTTTAACTCTTCCATATACAAATCTTTCTAAAATATACTATTGAATCACAGATTTAAAGGTTTGGAAGGGATCTCAGTGGCCATCTAAATCATTAACTGAAAGAATCACCCCTAAGACATACCCAACAAGCATTTACCCAGTTTCTGCTTGAAAATTTTATAAAGAGGGGACCTCAACCCATTCCTAGTTATCTCATTTCACTTTTGGAGATCTCGAATTATCACTAGGATGAAAATTATTTTTTTTCTAGATATCAAGCTTAAATTTGCCTATCTGTAATTTTGCAAACTATTATTTGTACTTCTCCTGTCTAGCCCCTTCTCCACATGACTTTCTTTAAGATACTAGAAACATTCCCAGTTAAAAAATAAAAAGTCCTCATGCGGTATGTATTAAAGGTTTTTTGTCACCCTAATTTTGCGCCCTGGACATTCTCTTACTTATCAATGGCCTTAAACAATAGCATTTGGACCTGAACGTAGCATTCCAAATGAGATCTGAGGAAGACAGAATACAATCACCTCCCTATTCCTAAAAGAGCTTCTGCTCTTAATATAGCCTAAAATAACATCAGATTGTTTTTGTTTGTTTTCACAATCTCCTATTAATGACTCACATTTGACTACTGCTTGCTGACTCCACAATACTAGTAGTTTTTAGAACAACCGTTACGGAGCCATGCCTTTCCCATCTTAGCCTTGTGAAGTTGTTGTTTGCACGTAAGTGTAAAACTGTACATTTACAAGTATTGGGGAGTCACAATCAGGATGACACAGGACTTGGCAGCTGCAATTATAAAGGAACAGGTCATGGAAGAGATAAAAGGATCTAGGCCCACAAACAAGGAACACATACCTTGATAAAAAATCAGGGAGAAAAAATGGTCAAGGATTTCAAGCCTTAATAATGAGAAGACCATAACTAAACCAAAACTCTGACCTCCAGTGTCAAGACCCAAGAGAAGGATAAACAGTTAAAAGGGGGAAAGAAAACAGGAGGAATTCGATAGAGCCAAACTGTTTACATCCTGAGGGGAAAGATGATACTTGTAACTCTTAGAAACAGTATCACTAACAATACAGATAGAAGGAATATACATAGAGGGTATGAGTACAAGGGAAATTTGAGGGAATGACATTAAGAAATCAAGGGATGAGAAAGAGGAGCACAATGGCTACAGAAGGAAGGGAGATATAGAGGGGGTAAATTATTTCATATGAGGAGACGATAAAGACCTATTATATGGAGAGGAAAATGGGAATGGGAGTGATGGGCATTACTTGAAGCTTACTCTTACTCAAAGATGGAATAACATACGCAACAAGTTGAATATAGAAATATATCTTAGCTGACAGGCAATTAGGAGTAGAGGAGTGTAAGTAAAGGAGGTGGGGCAGAAGGGAGAGACTGACAGAAGGGAGAGAACACCAGGGTAAGTGGCAGACAGAAACAAAACACTGGTGAAGTGGGAAAGGGTGAAAGGAGAGAGGGGACAAACAGGAGGAAGAATAGGACAATATACAGGTAGTAATCATAACTGTGAATGTTAATAGGATGAACTCTCCCATACAATGGAAACAGCAGAGTAGATCAAAAAGCAGAATTCTGAAATATGTTGCTTACAAGAAACACACTTGAAGCAGAGGGATATGCACAGAATAAGGTAAAGGACTGAAGCAGAATCTAGCATGTTCCAGCTAAAGTTTAAAAAAAAAGTAGAGGTAGCAATTCTAATCTTAAACAAAATAAAAGGAAAATAGATCTGATTAAAAGTGATAAGGAAAGAAACTACATCTTGCTAAAAGGTACCATAGACAATGAAGCAATCAAATTAGAGAGTAAAATTAGTCTCCCTGCCATGACTATAGGGAGGGAAAGAATTCATGACCAACCAGAGATAGAGAGCATTACAGAATATAGAATAGATAATTTTGATCTTATTAAATTGAAAAGGTTTTGTTCAAACAAAACCAATGCAACCGAGATTAGAAGGGAAAGGGGGCAGCTAGGTAGCACAGTGAATAGAGCACCAGCCCTGGAGTCAGGAGGACCTGAGTTCAAATCTGACCTTAGACACTTAACACTTACTAGCTGCGTGACCTTGAGCAAGTCACTTAACTCCAGTTTCCCTGCCTTCCCCCCTTCAAAAAACCAAAAGCAAAACAAAACAAAACAAAAAAAATTAGAAGGGAAAGGAGAAAGGTGGGAAACAATCTTTACAGGAAGTGTCTCCAATAAAGGCCTAATTTCTCAAATATAAAGAGAACTGAGTCAAATTTATGAGAATACAAGACATCCCCCAGTAGATAAATGGTCAAGATATGAACAGGTAGTTTTAAGATGAAGAATTCAAAATTACCTATAGGCTTAAATAACTTTGGATTCAAAAAAGGCAAATTAAAACAACTCTCAAATACCACTTCATGCCAACCATATTGGTTAATATGGAAAAAATAATATGATAAATGCTTCAGAGGATGTGGGAAAATTGGAACACTAATGCATTGTTGGTAGAGTTGAGAACCATTCTGTAGTACAATTTGGAACTATATCCAAAGAGCAACCAAACAATGAATACCCTTTGATCCAGCAATACCACTTGTAGGTTGGTATTCCAAAAAGATCATAAAAAAGGAGAAAGGACCTACATGTGCAAAAATGTTTATAGTAGCCCTATTCATCATGGCAAAATATTGGAAATTGAGAGGACGTTCATCAATTGCAGAATGGCTGAACAAAGTCTGGAATATAAATAATGGAATGCTATCGTGCAAAAAGAAATGATGGCAGTCACATTTCAGAAAAACCTGGAAAATCTTGTGCAAAGTAATGAAAATTGACATAAGCCAAACCAGGAAAACACTGTACCATAGCATCAGCAACATGGTATGATGATCAACCATTGATGACTCAGCTTTGCTCAACAACACAAAGTTTCAAGACAAGTACAAAGCATGCATGAAGGAAAAGGCTAACCATATCCAGACGAAGAACTAATGAATTCTGAATACAGATCAAAACATTTTTTGCTTGTTTCATTCTTTCTTTTGTTTTTTCTTCTGTTTCTCCTTCCACAACTGTGATGAAAATCAAAATTTTACATAAAAGCATATGTATAATATATATCAAACAGCCCACCATATTCAGAAGAGGGGAAGGGAGAGGATGGAGAAAAATTTGGAACTCAAAATCTTGTAAAAACGATAGCTGAATGAAATTTTTCTTGATATATGATCATGGGAAAAGATAAAATACTATTTAAAGCAAAAAAAAATAAATACTCTCAAAGTCTCTGTGAAGGACATTGAAAATGATTGTGAGATATAGGACTCATTGGCATGATATTGCCCAGCCTGACATGTTCACGTGAAATAAAGCATTGTGCTTTATGTACAAAACAGAATTGCAGTAGCTGAAAAGAAACAAAAGATGCACAAATTTAGAGACATTTTCACTTCAAATATTCAATTGCACTGTTTTTTTTTCAACCTGTGGTAGACCCTTCTGAAATTGTATTGGTCTTACACACTGCACCGTGATCTTAACATAGTGATCTTATTTTGGTCCTCTTCAAAGGTGAAGGACAAAAAGTCATGTTTAGAACTAGAGAATCATAGTATTGGATATTTGTAATCCTTCTTTTCTAGAATATTTATGGTTGTTTCTTAACTCATATATTGGGATGATTGAGCACAGGCAGATCTGTAATCCAGTGTCCAGATGAATTCTTCTATAAAGAGAAGAAGCATTCAGAGTCATTAAAAACCACTAAAGCTCTTAGGTTAAGAACATAAATAAATCATTTCTTTAGGAAAGACTCACTAATTTGGATACTTTTCTTTGATTTTTCTGTGATACCAAGAAAGAACTACAGCATTTTTTACAATGACAACATTAGAAAGAAAAATAATTTTGAATGACATTAGAAGTATTTAACAGAGCCAGATTTTGAATCCAGATTTTCTGACGCCAAATCTATCAATCTTTTCACTACATACAGCATTGTTTTTATTATAATTATTTCTATATATTTCATATTTCCCAACTAGATTCCATAAGGTCAGAAACTATGTCTTTAAATATCATATCTCTCTTGGAGCCAATCATAGAGCTCTATTCCTAGTACGTGCTTAATAAATGTTGTGTTCAATTGAATTTTGTCTCCTAGGGACGTAATTGGTTTACATATTCCAATAGAGATAGGCAAATAGATATAACATCTTGCAACATGAATATGAAGTCATAAGTAACTGAAAAAAACAACACATTCATTGGCATTGCCTGTCCTCTCTTAAAGGTCAGAAATATATGTTTGCATGGTTTTGATGGAGAATCAACTAGATCAACTAAAGGAAGAGTAATTTTTAAAAATACCATGGTTTTCTAGTCTAAATGGTGGTAGTGAGTATTTGACTGGGAAGGTGAAAAAAGGTGAAATTGGCCAGATATTCTACTTAAAGACAGAGTCAGGATTTAGAGTTAGAAAGAACCTTGGCAGTCATCTACTCTGACCTCATCAATTCACAAATGAAGACTCTGTGGCCCAAGCGACTTAAGTGAGTTTGCAGAGGTGGTAAGCATTAGAGTCTAGGTTCTATGATTATAAACTTTTTTCCCCTAACATAGCCCCAATGCATTTCTTTTCTTTCTTCAGAATGTCACCAAAAGATCAAATAAATGCTTGTGCTTGACACTGGTTTAGGTCATGTGGATAATACACAAAAGGCAAATGATGTTCTTCCCTAAAAGTTTAGTTCTTGTAAATTTCTCTTTTGAAGTATGACCTTCACATAAACTGATGAGGTTAACTGCACAGGACAATGTATGAAAAATTGTTAAAATCAATATAGTTTAGCATTAAAATGGGTGGACTTAATTTGAAGTATTAATGTTGCGGGAGAGAATTGAGTTGGCTCCATTGAGAAAAGCAACAACAAATATTAGTGGACATTTTTAAGTTTGCAATATATTCTATATATTTATCCTTTGATCACAGCAATGATGACTACAACCACTGAGTCTTCTTCCTTGCCTCTACCGTCCCTCAGCAAGGAATGCCCTCATCTTCATCTGTACATATCCTATTATTTTTCTTCATGCCAAATGCCTGTCCCATGCCATTTATGACATGTTCCCAAGAATTTTGGCATGATATGGCAGAGAGGACACTGAAGTTAAGGGTGGAAGACCTATGCTTAAGTTCTACTTCTCATATTTACCTACTGTGAAACCCAAGGAAAGGTAACTGGCCTCTCCACTGGCTATTCTGCAAAATAGTGGCAGTAATATTTATCCCCCCTAACCTCCAGGGTTGTTGTGAAGTTCCAATGAGATGTTATATAAAAAGGGTCCTATAAACAAATCAGTTGCTCTGGATAGCCTCTTTTGACCTTTCCCATTCATCTTACCAGGTGGTTTTAAGACTCACCTCCCTGCTGTATGAGCAATATTCTATGCCTAGTAATCAAGTGCATAATTACCATGAAATCTTAACTGATGGGAGTTGCTTTTTCTTCTCCAACACATGTGATATCTTATTATGGTACTACTGAAACTCATTTTGACAAATTCAAAACAAGCCTGTTTTAATCAGCACTGCATTCCAGCTATGAAATATTGTATGGGAATTATAACTTGATAAATGGGCACATTTTGGGTCCCATATTGAGTCCAGATGGCTACAGCATCTTTAGTACATGTATCCATTTGGCATTAGCACATTTGTGTATCACAGTCTCCTCATTTATGTTTGATGATGAATTGATTCCAAACAATACAAGATGTTCTCCAGCCTGTTAGACTTCTGTTAAGTGGACTGATAGTAAGATCTTTCTTCTCAGGATACTCTGTGCTTTCAGTATGATTGTGTAAAGATGTTTGGCCCTTTTTGTCAGACAGCTCTATTGACAACGTTTTAAGTGTAGCAAAGATTTCCCCAGTATGAGCATTGACAATTGACTCTTCCCTCAAGGTGATAAGCTTCTTAGGCTCTTTACTTTTGAGTTTATTTGTAACCTTTAATTATTCTCTTCAGGAGAGGTCAGAACTAGAATTTTCAGAACCATCATCAGCTTTAGGTCATAAAACCATTGTCTGTAAGTGAGATTACTTCTAAGTAGAATTATGGTGAAATAGGAAAAGGTTGCTTATGTCCACTCATTCAAGATTTATTCTCAGGAAGTGTTTGGATAATCCCTACCAGAACAAAGTATAATTCACCTTCAGTTTAATTCAATATCCTTTTTGGGTGCCTACCATGTGCATGTGAGGTAGATACTTGGGATATAAAGCCAAACACAGAATGGTGTTTGCTTCTAAGCACCATTCATGTTATTGGGCATACAACATGTATTCAAGGATGTAAAGTCAAGGTATTTATACCAAATAACACAATATTGTTAATTACTGAGGAAAATCATGAAAGGCTTTAAGTAGGAGATGTCATTTGAGCTTTTTCTGTGAAGGAAGACAGATCCTGTGAAATGGAGGTGATGACTGATGAAGCTAATATGTTATTCTCTTCTCAGTTAATATTTATGTTTTAGCAGATAGGGAAAAATCTTTTAAGGAACGAAGTGTTGAGCCTCCACATGGTTCCCTAGAGATCATTTACAGAAACCTTTCCATTCAAATTTTGCCTTCCTACCTATAAATATCATCAGAAAAGATTTCCAAGTCTGTAAGCCTCTCATGTGTCCTATAGTGAATCTCACTGTATTTTATTTGCAATAGCTTTACATAAATGTAATAAAAATCAATTATCTGTCTTTAAAATGTATTTGTGTTTTTGTCAATTTTTGAGGAATTAGATTTCTTTTTATGAGTGGCTGACATTTTAAAAAATCAATTAAACCTTTATTGAACATTTAGTATATGTTAAGACCTATGAAAAATGTCTTGTGGGGGAAGGAGGCAGAAAGAAGACAACACATGTTCTGTCCGTTTCTTATTGAGCTTTTTGCTTAAGAAGGAAGATAACTGTCCATCTATCTATCATCTATCTCAATTAATATTACTATAATGAAGAATGTGATATGTGCTGTAAGAGAGAAACAAGGTAACCTGGGCGCACAGAGGATGAAGAATTTACTTATATTTTGCCAATCAGGGGAACATTCATGGTGAAGTAATAGTGTCACCTGGATTTCAAATGATGAATAAAACTGTTGACACTGTGTAGGTGTGGGGAGATTGGGAGGAAAACATTCCACACAGAAGAAACACCTTGAAAAAAGATATAGAAAGTGACTCAAAAACACAGAGTATGCTCAGGGAATGAGAAGTATCCCACTCTGTCTGGAATATCCAGAGTATAAAGTAGGACACAAAGTTTGATAGGCAGAAAAGTACTTTGCCAAGATTAAATGTTCTCAATTCTTTGTAAATTGAAAGGCCTACTGATTATCATCATTTCTGTCATCTCTCTGTGTTAAAGAATATAAAAATCTTATAGGAAGGCTAATGCTTGGAGAGGAACAGGTGCATAGATAGTTTTCCTCATTGCCACATAAGGACCTCAGAGTCTGCATGGGATGGGATTAAAAATAGCAGATCCCAAATTAAAACCAAATATGAGATCATGAATGTGACTGGGGCAAAGATCAAAATGTTGTTAAAGTCAGGGCTGGGAGGTATACACCAAGTGTTCCCAAGTTTTCTGAGATATTTTAATTATTGTGATATGATTGGGATTTGGATCAATGTCTAATAAATGAAATTTATGGAAAAAGCTTAAATAAAAGTTAAAATTAAGTAGAAGTTAACTATAAAATCACTTCACTAATTTTAATATGTAAAATTTTGTTAAAGAAAAATCCTTTGTTCAAGTAAAAACAAATATTTTGATATTATAGATATTTAAAAACTCGTTTGCCACTTTAAACACATGCTTTTTCTCTGCAAGAGTAAGTAAACACAAATTTAATGAGCCAAAGAGTTGTTTGCAAAAAATTCATCAGACATAACAATCTATTATTATTTTTTCCAAGGCATTTGATATACAACCGACGGTTAGAGCAATATGGTTCAAGGACAGCTTCTATTCAAATTACAGAACGTGAAAAAAGATAGAACTCAAAAGAGTCCATAGAAAAAAATATAATACACAAAATTATTCCATAAGAGTACCTGAGAAAGAAACTGAACTTGGGCTGTTTTGACCATTCTTTTGGCATTCCAGTGAAATAATTTTCTCCCAGCATTCTATACAGTTTACTGCTACCATGTGCTATAGATTCCACCAGGTTATCATAATTCCCTCAATACTGGGGATACTCTTCTTTCTATGAAGATCTATCAACAAATGCCTCTCTCTTTCTAGAAGTTTCATCTCTGAATTCTTAAACTTGAGGTTAACCCCCAAGGCTGGTACTTTCCAGGTAATCTTATTTCTTGGTCCAGAAGGCTAGAAAATAAGATCAAGCTACCTAGGGGAAAAAAAATAATAAATTCCCTCTCCTTTACACAGGTTATTGGGGGAGGGGGGGGTTGTGACAATGTAATTGAATTTACCTCTTAAACCATATGGACAGGCATATGTCATTCTGCCATGTTTATTCAGAAGGAATTTCTATCAGTTTCCTGCTTGTTGCCATCTCTTGGTCCAGTATAGTAGACTCTCAAGTATTTTTCTTGCTCATGCCAATCTCAGTAAGCATACACATCTACCTGCTGTCAAAGGTGTTATTAATGGATCTTGGTGGGGACGGGGTGGAAGTGGAAGAGGGTAGGAGGAAGAAATACTCAAGAGAAATGACAAAAAGAGAAACAAAAACAAAATAGGTAAATAGTCATAGGGCGATGGCTCTTCTTTTAAGATTCTCTCCTTCTTCCCCAGAATCCCAATCAGTTATTCATCTTGGGGAGAGTGCATGTTACTGAAAACTGATCAAGAGTAGGCTGTGCTCTAAACAAGAGTTGCTAAAGGGAATAAGCATATTCTATAGGGGAAGAGACATGTTCATAAACCACAGGAAAGGGAGCCCCTCTGATGTACAATTGCTTACATATATAAGAATCAAAGAAATTCATTCATAGCTGTAAACTCTGTGAATGCATGTAAAGACTTCCCTATGTGAACATACAAACATACAAACATACGCTTGCACATACATCAATCACTATTTCCAAGCTGAAATGAGTTGTCAGTATTGTTATTCTTGCTCTAAAATACAGATAGCAATCCACATCTCACAGGGTTGTTGTAAGGATCAAATAGACAATATTTGTAAAGCAGTTAGTATGGTTCTTGGCCCATAGTTGGTGTTTAATAAATGCCGACTCCCCTCCTTTCTTTTTCCTCTATCTCCCTTCTTTACTCTTACCTTTCCTCCCCACTCTCTCATGTCTGACTTTAACAGATGGTTTTGATCGAGTTGATTTGATTGAAAAGTCTATCTATCTACAATCAACTCTAGAGAGCAGATGTACATTCCATCTCAGAGTTTGTACTTGAAGCTTATATATTTTTGTAGAAATTACCAAAGTAGCCTTGGAGGACATACAATTATCTTTGTGTAGTGATGAGGCAACACAGTAGGATTTCAGTAATAAGAAATAGACATGTTATGTGAATACATATGAACATGTAAGTATACATGCATTATGTACATATGCATAAGGTTCATTTAGAATTTTTTTAACATGTAGATAAGTAATCAAAAATGATGATTCCATTAGCACAAGGGATTCTTGGTAAGGATACTCCATTTACTAATGCAGATAGGCAAATCTATTACTTCATACAGTTAAAAACAGTTAACTAAAACACTGAAGAGCAAGTGATTTTCCTTAAGGATGATACAGACAATGTGTTTCATTTATGGGACTCAAACCCATGACTCTGAATCCAGTTGTCAATCTGCCACTCCATGCATACAGATGTAAACTCCTAGCCTTCCCTGACATTGTTCCATCTCTTACATATATACAACACTAGCTGGCAGTTTTATATTCCTTGTCTCAAATAATATAACATTTTGAAACTTTGATGCTATTTAACTATGAATTGTATTCTCTAGGAGAAAGATCCCTTGACTTGAAGTCTGGAAATCAGGGTTCAGAGTCTGTAGTGATAATGACACATGATGACAATTTAAAGGAACTAGGAATGTTCTAGGCTACAGAAGTAGTAATTTGGAGGGTAAATGACAGTCATCATTAAATGTTTAGAAGAAGGAGTTTATTTGCTGCTATCAAAACCAGACTTCAGAAAGAGGAACTATGGGTAGAAGCTACAAAAAGTAAATTTAGGTTTGAAGTCAGAAAAAATCCTAATATCTGGAGGCAGCCTGAGTGCTAATGGATTGCCTCACTGGAGGTCTTCAAGTAAAGATTGTCTGACCATTGATCATGCATAGTATAGTGGGTATTCTGATTAAGACACAGCTTTGTCAAGACACTTCTGAAGTTCCCTCTCAATCTAAGGTTGTATGAATTCTGACTATATTCTTTACTAGATTATGAATTTGGGATACCCACAAAACATCTTTGAGGCTCAGGTATTTTCTTCTATAAAATTAATTCATTCAAGGTCATTAGCACTCAACAGAAATGCAGAGCCACCGAAACAGACATGCCTTTTCTTTTGTCCATGATTTTTATTCATTTCACTCACTGGACTCTTGTTTCTTTCAACTAATTTTGAAAAGGAAGAGAGAGTACTGACTTCTGAAGGAGCAAGACTGCTGGTAAGGAGTTAGAGAGGTGTGGACAGTTAGTTGAGCTGGGAGAGAAATGAGCATGATCAGGGCCTCTCATGAGATAAAGTCTGAACTATAAACTCACTGATGAGAACAGTGAGCTCCATGTAGTCTGTGTGAAGAATCTTATTACCATATCACAGGGCATTGGATTGTGCAAACAATGGACAATAAAATATTTGTGGAATGAATGAGCCAAGGCTGTTGCATGTATAAAGGCTGACTATAACTTTACAAATCAGACACAGAGTGGTAACCAACAATTCCCACTTCCTGAGAAAGCATCATAAAATATATGTGGGGCAAGCACTAAGAAATTCTTCAATGAATAATTGAAGACAAATTAGTTCGGTAGAGGCATAACCTCAGACCATGAGGTTGGCCTTGGAGATAGAGATCCCTAGACTCAGTGAGGCTTCTACTTCATAAGAAGCTGCAAGTAGAGGGGACAGAATGAGGTAGAATTGAGTCAAGCATAGCAGGAAATTACCTGAAGGAGTCAGTTAATCAACAAGTTCATGTGAGCTTTGAATCGGGTATGAATGTATAATGATGGCTTCCTTTTGGTACCTTGCGTTTGTCTTTCAAATGAGCTGATGACATCTACATGTGGTAGAGTCACTGGTCCATATTTTTAGATAGGTAAAGCAGGGGAAACTATTATCACTACTTCCTCAAAGTGTCCTGGAGGTCTTAAGAAACAGTATCATAAAGTGATGGTGTGCACTTAGGACACTTCTTTAGTACAGTTATATTAAGGTAGGGTTTACTTGACTTTCATAGAATTCCACCTATATTCTCATTTAAAACTGATAACCCCTAGCTAAGTCCTCCAAACTACTAGAGAACAGGGCAATCAGTCTTGATAATTTGCTTTTAGTTTTAGGGGCATCTGGCAAAAATATAAGAATAAATAAATCTCTGTTACTGGAAAAAGAGATTTAAAAAAAATCATGCCAAATCAGCTAGAGTATCATATTCACATAACAGATTGACGTACGTAAATCCTTATTTATAAGTGCACTCATAAATTTATAAATAAATTCTTACTTATGAATTCTTACCTATAAATGTGACAAGCATTCATTTTCATGGGCACAAGGATGAGTTATGTTTTTCTCCCTAAATTATTCATTTTAATTAAACATGTACCAATTCTTTACCTCTTAAAAAATCCACAAAAGATCCAAAGTGTCCTTTCCTAACACTCAGACTTTAGACTCTATTCTTTAAAGTTATAAGTTCAGCAGAATCACTGTGGAGCTAGCTTAGGTGTTTCCAACTTTTAAAAAAAGTACAAAGCCTTCCACTATTCTCTATGTTTTGTTGCCTTAGGGCAAAGCTCCAAACATCCTGTCCTAGTTATTGCTCTATTCATCATGCTGAAGATTTTCCTTGTTGGGCCTTAGAGCCATTATTATGCTATTATATCTATATATCTATATATCTATATCTATATCTATATCTATCTATCTATCTATCTATCTATCTATCTATATATATATATATATATATATATATATATCCTATAATGCATACCTGACCATACCTACTTGCCATCCTTTCCCCATCCCTACATCTGTCTTCTGCTTTCTTTATCTTCCCAACCAAACCTCTTTACTGCTTTAAATGCTTAAATAGATGTTTTGGACTGTTTCTGCCTTTCCTTCATCCTTTCCCATTTGGTTTTGCTTGATTGTTTATTTGTTTGCTTTTTTTGTCAATTATGTCGATGGTGGATTAGGCATATTTATTTTAGTTTTCATTTGCCTTATTTCAGTTTGCCTTTCTAGGTGTTGTGAGTTTTATTTCATGTCAGCCTTTTGCTTCTCCTCACTTTCATTTTCCTGGGTTTGATCCTCTGGTGCTTCTATTTTGCTGACAGAATGAAAAACGAATGTGAAACCCACATCTCATGTGGGTTTACTCTGTTCAGCACGACATTTTTCTTTCATGTTTTTATTTGTTACAAATTATCATAGTTTATGCCCCCTTTCAAACTTTTCAAAGGGTTTAGTAATATTGAATACATATATTTTTAAAATGTGCTATTTTCAAAGGGACAAATTCCTGTTAGAAAGAATAGAATGAAGACTGCTAGGGCAAAACAATAGATGGAGATTTTGTTATCTTTTCCAACATCAGGACATAATAAGGAGGCTCTTATAATGTCACAAGAGTTAATGCAACTAGTTCCCAGGCAGAGAATAATGTGGCATGGACAGACCTTGTGGCACAGTGCACAGCAAAAGCAAAAGTCTATTTCTATATGTGGAACTGTGTTTTAACAAGAAGTTGGAAATTGGGGAAGATCTGTCAACAAGGAGACTTCAGCTGGAAGCCCAGTTTGGTCTGGTCTCAGTTCCAGTGATCCAGAAATCTTCTGAAAGGGTGAGTACATTCTCTGAATCCTTCACTAACCCCTAAATCTCAGGTGTTTTTGTCTACTTTAGGGGTAGATTGAGATCTAGAATTTCCTTGCCCCATTTATGCAAAGAAACCCTGGGTAAGTTCCAGAACGAATCAGCTCTCCTGAAAGGTCTCCTAATGACTGGCCAAGAACAAATTTTCTAAGAGTATATTCTCAATGGCTTTTGTGTCTCCAGACTCACTTTAATATCACTCACTGGGATATCTTAGAGCACACTTTCTAGTACCCCTTAAAAAATGAATAGCTAAAGGTGGAATTAAAGAAGAAAGATCAATGGTTTAAATATAGAACTTGGGTCTCAGGGACAGGTTTCTAGAAATCACAGTATAGGTTATTTGTTGTTTCCATTTATACAAATAAGAAAGGGACAAAATTTTCTTGAACATTTATCTGTATAGAAGTAAAATATCTCAAGTGTGTGTAGTTAAATGAAAAGAATAGGAGCTCATATTTTTGAAGCTTCTTAAACTTTGCAAAAAGATTCTTCTCCTCCATAACAAATTCTTGTGAGATACAGAGTATAATCAGAATTGCCTTCATTTTTCAGAAGACTGAAGTGGTGCTAAGGAAATAAAATCATTTTGCCAGAGTCATGCAGCTAGTAAATGCCAGACCCAGGTATCAAATCTAGATCTTGTTCCAAATTCAGTATGATTTCTATCACAGTACTCTGGCCTCCACCCCACATTGGAAAGCACATATGATGGACTGTTGTCCATTGGAATTATTACATTTAAAAGCATGACTCTGGGAAAATAGACTGAATGACAGAATATTTAGGTTTTAGTCTTGACTGTCCCTGTGTAACTGTGGAATTATTTATATATCACGAATTCTTGTTAGAGAAAAGGAGACCCCTTCTCCCATGTATGTGTTACGTTCCTCTACTTTGTACTCTCACTCCCTACAACTGAATGCTTAGGGCATAGACAATTCTTAATTTTTTTTTCTCAATCTACTTATGAAAAAAACATAAGCGTTTATTGTATGTCAGCCACCATACTAAGTGTTGGGGGGTACAAATTAGGCCTAACACAGCCCCTGACATCAAGAAGGTCACATTCTAACAAGGTGGGGAAACAGAGGACGTTTCATATGCAAGGCAGATGGGAAGGCCTATGTTAACCTAAGGGTACAGTGGCAAGACAGATGTTAACAATCTTCTTTAATGGAATTTCCATTGATAAAACCACATCCATTTCTGATGTCAAACCTTTTGATCATACTCAGGACTTCAGTGGGGAGACCTTTCTATTCCAGGTCTTCAGGAGTTGTAGGTGCAGCACTTTCAGAGACAGCAGCAGATTGTATCCCATGAGGATTGTTCCTCTAGCCATAGAGTCTGGGATGGAAGTAGGTCCAGTGGTCTGAGGAATGCCACCCCTTTCAGAATTCATAGGCTTACTTTGCCCATAAGTGTCATTGGTTACTAGATGATATTGATGACTGTTCACTTTTCCACAGGAGTTTCTACCCTCAATTATGGCTACAAATAGATATGCATTACTCTCAAACTAATTATAGGATACTGGTATTGTGTGATATATCAGCTGGTGTAAGATATGGTCTCTTTCTTTAACAGTTTTACTATGTTATAGGGGAGATAAAGCAATTCTTTTCACCTATAAAATCAGAATGATAATACATTCCTCATCTTATAGGGATGTTTTGAGGATGAAATAACTATAGATTGATAGATACAATTATATAAGTATGATAATATATAATTATAAATAGCTATAATAACATTGTTATAACTGTATTTAATTATATAGATAGATATAGATAGATATAGATAATTATATAGATATAGACATAGATATAATGATATAGAGAGATAGATACCTAATACATGTATACACACAATACATAAATCATATCATAATTTATGTATGTATACATGAAAGTATACTTTTGTTAGTATATCCTAAATTGGACACAATCGACAAGATTCCAAAGACCCTTGAAATGGTCCAAAATCTTACAAAATTCTAAAGAACTTCCTCCCATGTGTCTCAGTCATTTACGTAGTTTTTGTTATGCTTTTTGGTCTGGATCTGCGATCTGATAAGTGCATGAAACTCTAATCATCAATGCCTATCAGCAATTATCTCTAACTTCTAGTCTTTGAAAGCTTCCTGGGACTCTGAAAATAACTCATCTGTTCGCTGAACTCATATGTGTCAGAGGAAGGGCTAAAGCCCAGTGCTGCATCACTGTGAGGGCATCCCTCTTTCCACCATTCCATGCTTCCATGATTTTACTTTAATTTTGATTTGACATTGCAAGCTTGCTTTTTTTTTTTTTTGGCACTCTTGCTTATTTAATTACTGGCATAAATTATTAAGATTTTCAATGATGCCCGTTTTTGTCTTTTGGTGTTACTTTTTTTCTTTCCTATAAGTGTCATTCCAAATGTTCCTGAATGCTTAAAAATTGTTTTCAGGGCCACTGGAATAAATTGCTGAAGAAACACTATGACCTCTACCAGCATGCTGTGAAAAGAGAGCCAGTCCCCTACAGGTGAGATCATTTTGATTCTCTTCATTCAAGATGAGGCTTACAAGTGTGTAAGGAAGACAGGACTAATAATGGGAAAACTCATTGAAGAGGATCATTTGGGAATATCTAAGTATCTTTAAAAGTAGAAAAATAGAAGGCGAAATAATAAGGATAGTCCAGAGGGTGTTCACTTTTTTTTAATCCTCTGACTCAGACAATATTGAATCAGAAGTGCCTAGAAAGGTCATGGGAATTTAAGCTTTTGTGACTCTCATGAGCTTAGAGACCTTAGTTTGAAGGTGATTATGAACTCAGAAAGACTGCTATTCACAAAACTATTAAGAGAAAAAAGAGACATTTACTGATGTATCTCCTATCATCCCTACCTCTCATAGCTTTGGCTTTCTCGGAAATCTCTCTTCTATGGTGACCACATTACCTATTTTTATTTTTTATTTTTGGCAGGTTGAACTGTGAGGAACATAGCACTGATGAGTCATTACTCACAGAACAGTCAATTTAGTTAGAATTGCACACCCAGGCTGTTAACAGTGGGACAGAGGTTTTTGAGGTGTATGAGGATGGAAAGAAATACTAACAGCCTGCTTTCACATTAATTTGGTTAAGTGTCCTTCCCCCTTTTAGGGGGAAAGTAGGAATAAAATAAAACTAGAAATTTCATCAAGCTTCAATCCAATCTCCAATCAGGCCATTGGTAGTCTCATTTAATATACACAGTACTGAAAACTTGCAGATGTCCATCTAGAGATTAAGAATGTTGTATATTTAAGAAACCTCAGGGAAAGTTGCATTTATTGTAACTGGTTAATTAAAAGTCACTTAATATTGGTTAATTTAAGATAACTTCTATCAAAACCACAGGTTTCAGTACATAGCCAAAATCACACAAAACTAATATATGAACCCTTACCCTCTAAACTAGTGCGAACGAGATCCTAGTTGTGTTATTAGATCTCTTAACGGCTTATGACATAAGCTTATCACCAATCATGGGAGTAAATAAAATGAGATGATTATTCGTCCTTACCTAAAAAGTAATCTGGACTGCTTATAGGATATTTGATTAAATAAATGCTAATATCCTACAATTTCTCTAACTAAATTCTAGGTATATTTCAGAACTGAATGTCAAAGGAATAGGATTTTGCTCTAGTTAGTTTAGTGAAAAGAAGGAAAGTTCCTAGACAAACTCTACCACTGATGAAACCTATGGATGCTTCTTTTTTTTGGAAGGTTCATTATTACAAAACTCTCTATCATTACCTAGCTAGCTATGGGCAAAGGTAAAATGTTGCTTTTTCCTCATTTATAATTCATGCTTATAATATGTTCTTTCCCATGACACAGAGAAGGAAGAGATAAAGCTTAAGCAAGATATGCACAAATAATTTTGGTGTGTAATAACAAAAAGCAACTCTCATTTACACAATATTTTAAAGTTTTCAAGTACTTTATATAGTATATATATATATATATACATGCATATATATATATATGTGCATATAATCATATTTAATTTTTAAGTTAGTCCTGCAAAGTACTGTGGATACTATCAATATTGTCATTTTACAGATTCTTAAATTGAATCTTGGGTTAAGTGACTTGACCAGGGTATCTACCTGGTAAGTATATTTGAATACATCAAGAAAAAAAAATGTAAGAAAGACAGCATCATGGGAAAAAAGTGAAAAGAGTAGACTTTAAGGATGTGCTTTTCCTAATTTTGAATATGCTCAAGACAAACTATAACAATGTGTCATGAAGTCAAGGAAAAACAGTAAATACAGGTTATACATTTCCACATAAATTTGCCATATAAATCAGGGTGTTCATTTAAATCACTTGCAGGAGATATAGAAGAAGGAGATCTAACCATTACATGTACTGCAAAATTTCTACTTTTGTATTTATCTTTCCAAAACCAAGACATTGGTCTCTTCATCATTCCTTAAAAAACCTAGCCCTTGACTTCAGTTTCATTCTACATGACTATTTGAGATCTCAATTTCATTTTCTAAACAGCATATGAGAAGAGCAGAGCATTGCTAATTTCTATTAGCTACTTGACATGTCACATAACCGAATTCATATATTTTAACAATTTAGTGATATAAGTCAAGAGGATCCTGTTGTATTTGGTTTTCTTCCAAATACACGCACATACACACACACAAGATATATATGTGTGTGTATGTTTTCTGTTTAATCTCACTGCTGAGAGACTGGGTGTGTGTGAGTGTATGTGCGCATACATGCCTGTATGTGTGTGTTTGTATGTGTGTTAGAATAACAGAGATCATTTCATAGTTTAATAAACTTTCATGTATTATAAAAGTGTATTTTTGTTGTTCACCTATTTCTAGGAGGTTAATTGGTGCAGTTTATTTAAAGTAAATACCTTGTGGTGATTCAATTGAGAGATAAATGGTTAGTAGAAGTGTGACTGAAGCACATTTGCAATGATAACTCTCATGGAAGGACATAGATTTCTTCTTGTTCTTGTTCTTGTTCTTGTTCTTCTTGTTCTTCTTCTTGTTATTCTTCTTCTAATTCTTCTTTTATTCTTCCTCTACTACTACTACTACTACTACTACTACTACTACTACTACTACTACTACTACTACTACTACTGCTCCTATATCACTACTATATCATAGCATAGTTAGGACTGGAGATTTTTCTACATGAACTGAGGACGTTTAGAATCATGAAGATTGTCAGGGAAATTGTAGGAATTTTCAAGTATTTGAAGTCTTGTCAAAGAGGGGTTAGTTTATTTGACTATGCAGGACCTGATAAAGAGAGAGTTGAAGATGTCAGGATTTGTGGTTGTTATGAGAAATATTTTCTTTCCTAGCAATTAGAACTGTTCAAAACTGTTCAGATTGCATTGGGAGCTGTCATTGTGGCCTTCATGTGGTTGGCTGATTAAAAAAAAATGGACTCTTCATATAGATTGAACTAGAATAATTCTGGGGGCCCTTCCTGTTTGTTGTTTCTATAATTTTTTGAACCAATTCTCTACCCTTAACCCCAAAAATGTTTCTTCCTCTCAATGTTATCATTTCTGTTAGGGGTATGCTGATAACCTAGGTGTGATATTTCACTTTGCCCCTTTAACTTCTATAAACAGTGACTGTACTTTTGTATTATCTCTATAGGTTATCTTTCTATGATAGTATTTCTACTTATTCTGAATTGCTAATCAGGAGTACTAGAGTCAAGGCTTAGCTCTACCAAGTTCTCATTCTATTACGTTAAACAATTTATTTACACTCTCTGGATGTTGTTGTTTTTTTGTTTTTTTTTTTCCCTTGATAAGACCACTTGTATTATTAACTTCCAGGGCTGCTCTATGAAAATAAAATTAAACATTCCATATAAAAACACTTTATAAATATAAGTAATTTATAAATGTGTAAGCTATTATAATAAAATTATTTTCAATTCAACAAACAATCTCTTGATTTCCTAGGATGAGAGGTATACGGAAAAGGGAACCAAAGGAAAGAAAACAAAATAAATCTTCTGCTGTGACTGAGCTAACAATTTATTAGCAACCTAGAATAAAAAGGCAAATTTTCTTTATATGACCTTTCATAGAAGCAAAGATCTAGAGCTAGGGGGATTTCAGAGGCCATGTTGCCCATGCCAATCATTTTGTAATTGAGCAAATTGAAGCCATGGAGGTAAAGGGGCAAGCCCAAATCACACTGGTAATAAATATTGTGATGAGTTTAGCATCTGATTCCAGTAACATGGATTTTTCCATTTTATCCATAAATTAATGAATACTTACTAAGACCCCTGTATGTACCAGGCATTATAATCAGTGCTTGGGATTTCTATACAAAGAATGAAGCAATTTTACTTTCAAGAAGATCATATAAATATATAAAATGAACACAAGTAATACAATTGCAAATAAATACCTATTAGTTAAACATAACTTAAGGCAGAAAGATGCTATTAGTTGAGTCAATACATATGCATACGCACATATAGGCATACACACCTGACTTTCAAATATATTTTTTAAAGCCTTAATTTTAGAAATTATTTTTGTTTACATGTATGTATAATTATAATTTTAATAATCCCTTTTATTTGGTACTGAAAATGAAGGATTTATGTAGTGCTTTGTGGTTTAAAATCATGTTTTATCTCATCTTATATATAACAATTTTAAATAATTTGGTCCTAATTGAAGGTCCTTCCTCTATCCCACCTACCAGTCTATAGTACCCTTTGCTCAATTTAGAATTTTACTAAAGGGGACATTCTCTGACCCCTTTGTCTCTGATACCTGTATTAAATTTATTTATATATATGTATATATATATATGTATATATATATATGTATGTATGTATATTTATAAATTCCTTTCCATATTACTTTGTTATCATTCACTTTTTTATAGTTTTAAAGTCATTTTCTGAGAATATGCTTTTTGTTTTCCCCAGACTGTAAATTTCTAGGAAGACTGATTTCAGTGTATTTTGAATCCCTTAATTTCACATGTAAATTGATCTCAAGGTATTATTGTTGTTCAGTAAATCAAACTCTTCATGACCCTATTTGAAGTTTTCTTGAGAAAGACACTGGAGTGGTTTGCATTTCCTTTTCCTATTCATTTTATAGATGAAGTAACTGAGGTCAAGATGACTGGCCTCAGCAAGTCACAGCTAGTAAGTATCTGAAGCCAGATTTAAACTCAGATCTTCCTGACTCCAGGTCTGGTACTCTATCCATTGTGCCACCTAGCTGCCCTTGATCTCAAAGAAAGAGGTACTTAACAAATGCTTAGTCAATAACTAAGGGCTGTAAGCAGTTCTGACAAATAGATTGACTTGAAACATTTCTTCATGGTATAAGATTCCGCTTAAAATATTTTTCCAAGCTTTTATAATCCCTACTTTTCCCCCTTTATCTCTACTTCATTTGTTATTTTGTTACAGTAAACATCTTATTTGGAGGTGCTATTCTTCTTTTAACTCTAGCTTTTGTGTAATTCTAATCAACTATGTCTTGGGAATTGAGGCCAAACTTCTGTTATCTTGAAAATATTGAATTTTAAGCCCACCTTCAACACCAAATCCTTTCCGCAGATTGTTAACAGATCATTACCACTAGACCTCCTGAAGGTTGACAGATAATTGACTAGCTGCTTCAGTCTCTTCACTATTCCTCCCTGGCCTTCTATCTCTTTTCCTTATGTTTATTTCACATTATAATTAGAACAGTGGTGATCAGGGACCATGTTTAACCATGTCCTTTGTGTACTGTCTAGCCTTGTAGACATTCATATGTGTATTAATAATCATGATAAAAGATCATGTAATACCAGGGGGACAATTCTGTGATCTCTGACCAAACAAACATCAGTGGAAGTTTTTACCTCGGTGGGTCTGTGTCTCTTCTTCAGCATATAAACGAAACTGCCATTATTCCACCTAGGTCAACACTTGTTAAAAATTCTCTTTCATCTCTACACTCTCTCTCTTTCTGAGGGTATCATGCTGTGTAATTTTTCCCCTTACATGCTGCAAAATTTTTGTGGATACCCAAAAATATATACATGTTATTTTCCAATCCACATAATTTCATGAAAGCTGTCAAGGTGATCTGAATCTTTCTCAATCCATTTATGAGTTTCATGTAATCTGGAATATGTGTGCGTATAGGAAATGCAAATGTATATATTTATGTACTTAGTTCTGTCCTTCTTTACTTTGTTCACACTATACCCAGGTATACTCTTTAACACTTATACATTTCTACCAGTTGAAAGACTACCCTCTCATCAAATAAAAGATCAAATGCTATTTTGTCTATAAAGGTTTCCCAGATTCCCTCAAGGTGGCTATAATTCCTTTCTGTTTCTGGAATGCATGCACCCTTTGTTTACCTCCCCCAATAAAATCCCTGGCTCCCTTCAAAGTACAGGTAAAGACAACTTCTTATGGGAGTGCCAACATGATCTCCATACCCCATCCACCTGAACTTGGGGTGTTCAGGGAGGATTAGCATCTCTGCTGTGAGAGATTGTCAGATCCTTTTCAGGGTTGCTTATCTGCCTTTGGTGTCCATCCTCACCTATAACATAAGCAAGGCTATATCCCAGTAAACTACCTCAGCAGACATGCTAAATCAGGTTGAAGATAACCAACAGGCCTCAAACTGATT
>CM053583.1:82308443-82333302 GCA_028627135.1 Pseudochirops cupreus | reverse complement strand
ATAGTGCAAAGAGTATTGAAGTTTGAATTAGAGCACCTGGTTCAAGTTCCATCTCTAAATCTCCTAACTTTATATATGACTGTGGACAGATCTTTGAATATTTCCAAACCTCAATTTCCTCATTTGTACTACCTCCTGTACAGGTTTAGTTTTTTATGTTTGTTTTGGTTTTTGGTGAGAAAATTTATTTGCCAAATTTAAAGTGTTCTATGTGTAAACTTTCATTATTATCCTTAGAGAAACCCAAGGAAGAACACAGGAAAACTCATAGGCAAGTTTCATAGTAAATAATTTTTTGCTGTAAGTCATTTAACTGAGATGTAGTCATTGTCATCATAGTAGCAGTGGTGGGGGTTCTGACTCTGTGGAACAAAATTTACCTTAAAACCTTTTCCTAAGACAAAGTAACTCTTATGCACAGTTTGTTACCATTAATTATACCTTCTTTTCACAGGTGCTATAGATAGTCTAAGAGCTGGACCCCAAATTGAGAAGGAAGAAATTTTATATCATATTTTTAAAGGACACAGTGCTTTCAATGTTCCTTTAATTCTCACTGACAAAGAGGCTCCTATTTAACAGTAATGGTTTCCTTGTGGTGCTAAATACTTGTGAATGATGGAACACATAGATCTTGGAGAAATCAGAATTTCAAGTAACCTTAAAGCAGAATGGAAAAGAAACATTATGAGTACAAGTTTGCACCAATCTCATCATTAATGATAACTAGTTTGCTCAGGAGAGGTGACATAGAAGCCATCATTCAGGACATGTGCAACCTTAAAGAATGAGCTATCAGTCAAGAATAAATGACTACAAATGGGTGCAATGTGAGGGCTTCATTGGTATCTCTAAAATATTAAAAGAAAAAGTGGAAAGATGTTATTTTGTGTGGATGTGGTATCTATGGGGGATTTATGAAATTACCAAGACAAAAATTTTATTGAAAATTTATGGGGGGCGGAGCCAAGATGGCGGCATAAGAGCAGCAAGAAATCGCAGCTCCGACACAGCCACATCAAATACCCAAAATATGACTCTAAACAAATTCTAGGGCTCTAAAATGCACACTGATATATTTCCTGCTGAAGGCAGCTTGACTGAAAGCGACCATTTCAGCTCTGAGAGCCTAAAACAGCCCAGCCTGAAATGGAGGCTTTTGCCCCAGGGTGGCTGGACAAGACGAGTTCCCCCCCCTCCCCACCCCCGCGGCTAGAGCTTCAGGAGAGTGGATCTGCAGCAGCTGTGGCAGTATCCAGAATTATCAAGTCATTAGCAAAAAGGACTAAGGTTAGTGGAACTTGGCTTAAAACCAGGGAAGAAAAGTGGGTCTGGCCAAGCCGCCTCCAGATCAGGGAACTGAGAAGTGGAGGTTCTGCACCTGCCTCCACATTGCCACTTCAGAGCTCCCAGCCTGCAGACAGTAGGGGGGCCAAGCGACCATTCAGAGGCCAAGTGCTCTTGTGTTGAGCATCCTGGATCTGGATCGTGGTCTTGGGCAGTGGTCCTGGGTTTTTTTTTTTTTTGAGTGAGCCAGAGCTGGGGAGGGACCCAGCAGGCTCCTAAAAGCCTGGCAGCTGGGAAAACCCCAGTGATTTGGGACAGAGTTCCACAGAACTAAAAAAACAAAACAAAACATTGAATGGTGACCATGAATAAGCATAGAAAACAAAGTAAGAACAGCAGCCAAACTCTAGATTCCTTCTTTGGGGAAAAGAAGGCACAAAGCAGGGAAAGGGAGGAAGACAACGCAGTGAGAACTCCCACACCAAAAGCTTCTAAGAAACATGAAGATTGCCAAAAAGCTAGAGAAAATTTATGGAGGGTTTTGATATGTAATGCATTGGTGGAGGAAATCAAATGAATTAGACCCCAATTTCATCAGTTTATCAGTTTAACTATTCATATATCAATCTACAACAATGTTTCTAGACTGTCTACAAAATTCAGAGATAAATAACATTCTAATTAGTGTCTGAACAGTGAGAAATACAGTAGAATGGTCACTACCTGACTCACAGGTCATTTTAATCCTATTTTTTAACTTTCATTATATGTTTTCTTTTTAAAGTATAAAGCCAACCCATTCATGTCTTATCTCCTTCTATGGTTTTGAGATTTTTTTTTTCCCTTTGCACTCATGATTAATAAAAACACTTGGAAAACAAGGGAGAAATGGGAGCCATCACACACATTCATGTATTAGACAGGCCTTATTCAACTTGTATGTATAAGTCGAAAATTTTATCTGCTTGCAACCAGATGTTGCAACTAATTTAAACTGGTTTTTGAGAGAATAATGTAACCAACAATATGAAAAAGGGAAACAGCACAAGAAAGCACTCTTCTTAAATGGAGAAAATACAGGAATTTATTTCTAATAAAATATATTTATGCTTAGTAACCTTCACTGTCAAATTAAATCATGAGAAATGTGAACAAGATGGAACCTCCACAATCATCTAGCAAATCAATCAATTAACAAGTATTTATTAAGAACCTACTATTGCTAGATATTATATAAAACACTGAAGATATGAAGAAAATAAAGAAATCAAAAATACCTTAAAAGAACACACATTCCATTGGGGAAATCAATATGTGCACATAAAAAGATAGAGAAATTCAAAATAAGGGCAAACTGAATGGGGGGAGGTGATAATAGAAATGAGAGGTATTTAGAAAAAGAGCTATGTAGGTATTAACATGCTGATCTTTGAAAGAAATTAAGGACTTTAAGATTTTGCAGTATAGTGGGAGAAGAGAAAATCTTTCAGGTAGGGAAATGAAATACTGGGTGTGAGAAACAGCATGGAGGCTAGTCTGACCAGACCAGAGATTGTGTGAAGGGGAGAGATGCAAGTCCAAAAAAAAAAAAATAGTTTGGAACCTGCTTGTGAAGGGTTTTGAAAGCCTAACAAAAAGGTTTGCCTTTGATCCCAAAGATAATAGGGAACCATTCCAGCTTATTGAGTAAGACAATGATGTGACCATAAATGGGCATTGGAAAAATCACTATGTAGAGAATGCTTTAGATAAAGAAGATACCTGAAGCAAGGAGACCTATTACAAGATTGTTGTAGAACTCTAAGAAAGGAGAAAAATGAGAGTTCTTCAATGTCCTGATGTTATGGATTTAAAAACCAATCCCCAAAATATTTAAATTGCTTCATCTGATTCACATAGCTAGCTAGAGGTAGAACCATGATGAGAACCCAGGTCTCCTCATTCCTAACCTAATCTCTTTATAGTATATTACGATACCTTTCCTATGAAAATAACTCTATAGAAAAGCACCTGTCCAGTAGAAATAGAGATAAAATTATTGCTTCCCATCCAATAAAATGATGTTTCCATGACTTCTCCATCATGATGGATTTGAAATGGTAACCCAAGGCAACAAGGCTCTCCATTCCATTACTAATCTCATGAACTATCTATTCCCCTACTTGACAACTTTTATTGTATTTTAATGCAAATGAGTCACTGTTCAATACTTCTGCTAACTGCATGTCTCACAGCATTACCCAGCCGACTGGGCCATTACATGAAAGATGAATTTGTATTCCAGAATGCAAAATATAAACATTCCTTCAGAGGTTTGCTTTCCCTTCTAAATTAAAAATAAGTTATCATTGAAAAATGGTTTCTTATTTGCTTTTAGATGCTTCCTGTTAAGGACAATTTATAAGAGGGGTTATGCAGCTTAATTCATACCATGTTTCTAAAGAATATCACAAACAATAAATGCTGGTCCCTAAACTTACTCTTGTTTACCCGAATTCTCCATCAAATTGTGGCAAGCTAAGTGGAAAATAATTATTTTTGCTTTTCGTAGTGGCAATTGGGGTTAAGTGACTTGGCCAACTTCACACAACTAGTAAATGTAAAGTGTCTAAGGCCAGATTTGAACTCAGGTCTTCCTGAGTGCAGGGCTGCTGCTCTATTCATTGCACCATCTAGCCACCCTGAAAACATTCTTTAGATGACAACAGTAAAGAGTTCTAGGGGACAAATGGGACAGGTAAGATACAAATGTCAACAGAAGTTGACATAGAATCCCATATTCAGGGTGTCTAATCCAATAGCATTATTACAAGGCATCTACAGGTTCAGGTAAGCAGGCAGTTAGTACCAGAGGAGCAGCAGTAGGAATCAGTAGCAATCAGAATCTAACCATGTGGAGACAGAAGGCAAGAAATCCAGTCCACAGGGAAGAACTAGACTAACAAACAGGGACTCAGTCACAAAAGAACTAGAAAGGAACCCAGTTCTCTTGGCACTGAGGTAAAGAGTAGAAACTATTGCAGAAGAGTGAGATAAAAATTATAGATGGTGTTTCTAAGCTCAAACAAGCACCAATCACATTAACCTTTTTCTGGACAATCATGTGTTTTACTAACTTGCGTTAAATATGTTCCTCCTAACTGGGGTCAGGTTTAATCTTAGAATCTGGGGTGTCATAGAGCATATAGGTTCACCTCTAATCAAATATTAGTGTATATAACTACAGGAATCAACAGAGTTCATTACCTAATGGAATCTTAAGACTGATTAAAAAAAAGTTTAATCAATCACATGAAAAACTATGGGTAAATGAAAAAGGATTAGATTCAAGAATTTTGCTTTAACTTTGGTCTGGTTGCCAGTCCTTTGGACAACTTGCTAAGTGTATTTTCTGTGTTTGGCTCCAATAAAATGTCATTTAAGGTTTTATGCAAATAATATAGTACTTCATTTTGCTCCCTTCCATGCACTCTACTCTCCAGCTTGTCCACATTCTGTTCATGAATATATCTTATGGTTTCTCTGCTCTGTGCACTGGCCCACACTGTTTTCTGTTCCTAGAGTATCCTCTATTCTTCCTTTTCATCTGTTGTATTCCTATATATCTTATAAATACCAGATCAAAATACTTTTTCTACCTTGTACTTCACATTATACTCCATCTCTCTAAAAAAAAAACACAACATGTCATGTATTACTGTATGCTACTAATAGGCATATCATGTGTTATTGCTTACTATAGATATCTGTGCTTGCCTTTTTTTACCTACTAAAGTCCCAGTTTTGGGGAACCCAGGGTTGTGTCAAGGCCACATGTGTAACAGCAAGCACACTAAGCATATATAATGGTAAGGGAATTTGAGGACCTTCACTGATTTAAAAATACACTCTGTCCCCTAATAGGCTGAATGTGGTCACATGGAGCCTGTGCTGGGAGGAGTTTGCTGAAGCCCAATAGGAGAAGCTTGCTTGGGGGAGGCTTGTTTTTCAGGAAGGTCCACACCTTGTTACTTTGTAATTAGGTCATGAGGGTTGTGATGTTCTCTGACCCTGGAGAAGGCTATATATACACCTCTGAGGTGAGGTTCTGCTTTGGGGCTCACTTATGGGAAGAGTTGTGTGATCTGGCCAGATGAGACTCTGGGCAGCCATTGAGGCCCCCGGCTTTGAAAACCTAAATGTTGGTGCTTCTCTCTCTGGTAAGTAACACTGTATGTATGTGATGGTGAGACAGTTATAAGCCCTCCCTGTTGGTTGGTTTGTTGAATTGTGATATTTTCTCTGTCGGTATTTTTTGTTCGCTTGTAACTTCTGTTTATATTCTCTGAAGTTCGGTGTACTGACTTTTCCCCCTGAACTAGGTAAATGATACATGTTAGATGAAAGTAAGATTGTTAAGCCCTTTTGTGTTGCTTTCCTTTAGAAAAACAGATCAAAGAACCTGTGCCAGCAGCCATCCTGGGTGTCCTAGAGTGCTTGCTATTACAGCATGTGACTCTCTAGGTCTTTAAGTACAGCCCTTTGACTGAATCCAAACTTCACACAATAAATCCACTTAATAAAAGAATTTGTTTTGTAAAATTTGGACCCAGTCAAAAGGCAACACCTAAGGACTTAGAAGCCACATATGGCCTAGAGGTGCAGGTTCCCCATCCCTGTGGTTCTAAGTTTTATGAGAGCAGTTACCATCTCTTTCCTAAACTTTGTGTATATCACAGTACTTTGCTTACAATAGGTACTTAATAATTATTTAATTGAAATGTAGGAATATGCTTCTAATAATTCTTTTTTATATTTGATTCAATACAATCTTAGATTTTCACTAAGGAAGACTTAGTTTGAATAGATCTTACCCTGGACATCTATAAACTATATGACACCAAGGAAATTATTCTCAGAGCTACAGTCTCCTTATTTGAAAAACAAAATGGGGATAAAAATAGCATCTGCTTCCTAAGGCTATTGTTGGGGTCAAGAAATATAAAAGAACCTTGGTCTACTTTCAGAATTATATATAAACATATAGTATTTTATATAATTTTATAAACACTTTTTATATTTAAATTTATATAATTTTATATAATTTTAAACACTTTATATGAACGCAAATCACTTTATATATCTAGCATACATGTAAACATGTATACTTTATATACTAGATACATTAATGTTTGGTAGACCTTAATATACAAATGCTAGGTAGTATTAAAATATGATGAAATAGAGCAATGCCCTCTAGTTTTTCTAATAAATGAAAATGAAGGCTGAAAGAGAGTGGTCATTGATAGAGTCAAGAGCATTGACCATTACAAGTATATTACAAGGACTGACCAAGTACAAGTACATTAGGACTGACCATGAGATTACATAAAGAGGAAGTTTTAATCAACCAATATTGATATATTTAGGACGTCAAATTGAGCAATGTTTTTTTCTCAATTCTTACTTTACCCTTAGTCACTGAATGGGTGTGGCCTCAGACAAACTGAGACCTGAGAAAGACATGAAGTTAGAAAAGTTAAGGACAACCACCATTTTATAGACTATTGCTAATTGTTTTGACTTTGGTGTTGTCACTATACTCTCATGACTCAGAAGGACGGAGCAAGGCTGACAACTTTGCACAGCTCTGTCTCACTCAAACCCAATTCATTGGCAAGTCAAGACATCACTCATGTGATAACTTTGGTCTTCCTTGAGAATGAAGGATGAACAGCAACACCTTTCTACTGCTTAGTTTTCATTCAACCACAAAGATAATAGGCTGAAGTAAATAAAACAGATTTAATGGAAGTTAAATTGGTAAAGTAGAGATAAGTAAGAAACACACCATGTGTTCTTAGACTGCCATCATTCTTTTTAAGTATTCTAAAGGCAGCTGCTACATTTTATGTCCTTAAACATTAGCTGGTGTGCCATATGAACAAGGATGTTTATTTTAATTGTCAGTTTATTAGTGAGGTTTGTATAAGGCATATCTTCATTTCTCACATTTATTTTATTTGTGACCATCACCATATTATATGGAATCTTATACTCCAACAAGTTCTTGATTGTTAAGGACCTGATAACACATTTGATTAGAGAGTAAAGTGAATTTAGATATCATCTTGTTCATTCCCTAGTTAATGAGAAAAAAAAAATTGAGGCCAAGAGAGGTTAAATAATTTATCCTAGGCCACTTAATTAAGGCCAGATGCAAGACCAAAGGTCAGGTTCCATGCTTAATAAATTGCCCTTTACACTATTTCACATTTGTTTTTAAGTGAGGCTTCTATCTCAACTCTTGACTTTCATCTTTTGCATATTTTACTACTTAATGAGATTTCTAACTTTTAAATTCTTTGAAAGCTTTGATAAAAATAAAATAAGCCAAAAATCAAGAAAAAAAAAGCACCACTAAGTATATAAGAAAAATCAAGGTGAATAGATCACTTCTTGGTAGGTAGATAATAGCAGGTGTCAATGATTAGGTGAAAAGAAGAATGGTTATTGATGCTGACAAGAAGGGGAAGATTAGGAGAAAGAGCTTGAAAAAGGAAAAAAAGAGAACAGAACTGAAGAGAAGAGAAGCCTAGGACCATTTTAGGGTGTGTTCTCTCTTAGAGGTTGGGGAGAACAGAAGACAGGGAAACCCAATTAATAAGGAATAGCTAGAAGAATAGAGGGAGAATCAAGTAAGAAAAGTATACTGAAAGCCCATGTAGGAATGAAATCAAAGAAGAATGGATGTTTAACAAAATCAAATCCTTGGCAATGTCAGGAAAAAAAGTAATTAGAAATGGAATATCAACCACTGGCTTTGGAAATAAAAACATTAATGACACTGAAGAGGCTAATTTCAGCCTACACTAGAGACAGATGGTTATATATTTTCTCCTTTCAGTCTTAATTCTAGTAACTTTTCTTCTCTACTATTAAAGCACTTTCTACTTGATGCATTTATTTGAATTTGATAATTCATATTGATTTACAAATCTCTTTTATAAAGTCCTTGACTAAAATTTATTTGGATTAATGATTTGAATAAATAAAAGAAAATCCTGAAGTACTCAAAGAAAACAAAAAGCCTTGCTTTTGTAATCTTCCTTTTAAAAATAGTTTTTTTAAAAAATGTATGCATTTAGATTTTTGGCTTTTCTACATTACAGTCATTTTTTCATTGTATTTCTCACCCAATTAAAATCTCCTTCTTAATGACCTCCCTCCAAAAAAAAATTTCAACCAATATAGCAAACATAGCTGGCAGCCCATAAACATTTCAGATCACTACCTAATCCACTAATTTTCCCACTAAATTTCAGGAGAGGTATATTTCACACTCGATTAGCTAAGACAATATTGTTTATTGCAATAATTTGAATCCAGCCCTTCTTTCTTCTTTTTTTCAAATTTTCTTTTGATTGTACATGCTGTATTCTCCTTTTTTTACTTCTTACTCTGTCACTTCAACTCTACGTTTCTTTCAATTCGCTACATTTGCCATTTTGGATGTCCTAACACTCTATTACATGTAAATACAATTGATGTTCAGCCTTCAGAATCTTTCTTTGAAAAACTCAGAATTTTTTTTTTTGTCCAAGGGGGAAAAGTAATTTTTCCATTGAAAGAATCATAATCTTGATATTACATGGAGGACAAATGTAGTTTCCAGGCAACCTTTGTAGTCAGTGTTTAAACTCACTTGAGCTTAGCTCTGGAGTAAATGATCCTACAACTGCCTCACATTCTTTGAAGTTTCAGTTAGGATTGGAGGCAGGACCCTGAATCATATGGAGGAGTAATTTTTAGTTTTCTTGAAAAGCAAACAAAACACTTGATTAAGAGATGTGTATTAAAAAAAAAAAACAAAAAAAAATTAAACACAGGTATCATGTCATTTCCATCATGTAAATTAGAATAATCATACAAAATGTGACAAATGTTTAAAATCATCAAAATTTAAAGAACATTTATCATATTGAAAAAAAGAATTTGTGAACCTTGTCAATGCCCACTAATGTTACTTCCCTGTATTCAAATGTGATTACAATGATAACAAGGTCTTAGCTACACCGCTTTTAAAGAGGTTGACAAGTATGACGATCTATCACTTGGATGCTTTGTCTACATGACACCAAGCTACTCCTTTGATTGATCTTTCTTCACCAAAAGAATTATATTTTTTTAGTTAAGATTGTCTCTAGAAAGTACGTCTACAAATATACAACTGGTAAATTTGGGCAACCAAGTCAATTAATGGAAAAGCAGACCAAATCATAAAAAGGAGGCTCTTTATATGTGAATAAAATATGTATATCTGCATATATATATATATATATATATATATATACACACACACATACACATATGTGTGTATGTAATTAGACAGTGGCTCACAAAGGTTGTGATGTTCTGTGACTATATATATGTGTGTGTGTATGCAAGCAAGCATATATATGCATGTGTACACATATATGCAAGTTTATAAACACATATATGCATATGGATATATATATGTACACACATATGCATTAAACACACACATATATGTCCATATGATCGTGTGGTCACTATGTAATCAGATGCTGAACTGACTAGACTAGGATTATGGAGAAACCCAAGAGGCTGCTACGTAGGATGGAACACACAAAGGGACATAACAAAAGTCATTTTAATATTATCTTTTAAATAAAGGAAATTATTTTAATGCGAGAAAATCTGTCCTCTTGGTTGTTTTATCTAGTGCTTTTCTCTTGCCCTGACATTCATTTATTTGCAAACCAAAGAGCATCAATGCTACTCCCCTTCCTCTGTAGCTTGTGTGTGTGTGTGATGTATGCTTTTGTTTAAAGAATCCCTGAAATAGGTTTTTGAAACACATTTTGGAAAAAAAAAATCAACAGGAGTTAAAAAGAATTTTCTGACTCTAACACTAAGTCAAATCATTTTCTAGGCCTGAAGACTATGACTCTATCCCAAGAGAATGTCAGTGAAAAGAACAGACAACTAGCCCAGTGGCAGCTGCTAGATCTTGCTGGTTGCCTGGCTATAAAGGCTCATAGCCCTAGGCAATTTGCTAAAAAAATCTTTAACTATCACTTGTCATGAAAGGCTTACAAGACACTGCACCCCAAAAGATGGTGGCAGAGAGCCAGAGATGTCCCAGAAGAGGATGAATAGGTGAAATCCCACATATTGTTAACAGAACTCAGCAAACATGAAAACAATATAGACACCTAGGAAGAAAACATGAAATTAAGAAAATATACGATTCAGAGACAGAAAAAACAGAAGATCAATAGGGGTATAAGACTGGTTAGATAGTAGCAAAATACAACCCAATGACATCACTGGAAGCCTTTGATTATTTCACATCATCAGAGGTGTGATATATCCCAGTCATGGACTCACTGGGGCCATATTTCCTCCTATGTATGTAATTCCTTGGAGATTCTCTTTGCACATATTCCCTGGTCTGATAGATTCTTATATATGATAGATTCTTATATATGTGGTGTCCCATACAATTACTATGGTAATCTGTGGGGAAATATATCCAGCAATACACAGAGAGATCTTTTTCTTCACAAATACTCTTGTTGGATGCTGTTTGGCCAAATGTATTTTGCTTTAAACTAAGGTAGACTTTGATTGTCTTGAAAAAGTCAACAAGTTGGTTAGAGGCTCATGAGTTCTGATTTTCAATTGATGCAAATTTGAGACTCATTTTCTAAGGGTCTCTCAGTGGGGAGAGGTTACAGGTAGATGCATTGTAACAAAGACTCTAAGCATCAGGACAACAATAACACACAGGAAATGGGGAGCCTAATTTTCAAGATTTGCTTTGAATACAAAAAACCTTTTTCCAAATGCCAGTCCTTGTGTCACATAGACAGTCCTAATAGAGCCAATAGTTCAGGTTATTGTTTTAGTTTATGGCACATTGTAAAAAATTTTTCCCTTGTATTTAATTTATTTCAATTCTGGCACCTTCCAACACACATATACTGTGGGAAGGGCAACATCCTCATTAGCATGGTAACATTGATGGACGTTATTATAGAAAATAAAATAGAACAAAACAAAGTAACCAAGTCTTTACATTGACTATCACTTCAGGGCAGGCCTTCTGTTAGTCATGATAGATTTTATGGACCATTTAGTACTGAAAGTCATCCATAACAGAAAGCAGAGCATGCACAAACATCCACCCAGAGTCCTATTTAGTTTTCTTAATCTAGCCTGAGGTATCCATCATAGAGTGTCCTAAGATTATATGGTTTTTATATTATATATTATATAGTTATCCACTCCAGGTATTTTTTAAAAAAAAAAGGTATTTCATCATAATGGCAGAAGTAGTCAATGGGAAATAAATCACCTAAAAAAGTTAACTCTCTCAAAGTTGTGGGTAATATATCTTTAGTCCAATATGTGAACTGGTAGATGCCCCAAAAGAATGAGAAGTGAGGGTTTTTTTATTACCTAATTGATTACGGGATAATGGCTATTATTCTTAGAGGAAAATTTCATTTAAAATTAGATTCAGGTCACATGTACTCCTATATATACCATGTCCTCACGTTAGTGAAGAAGCCCTAAATCCAAGCTTCACATGGGCAGAGAAGAACAGCCAAACCCCAAAAGGGACAGAGACAGTGGAAGCTCTTTTTAAAAGCAATTTTCCTCAGCTGCCTAAATTTTTCTGATCTGACCATATCATTTTGGCTTATAAATAATAACCATCTTCACTTCTGGAAGCCAAGATGACAGAATAAACAGTAAATCACTGTCACTCTCCCATACTTGCCTCTGCACAATCATAAAATAGTGCCCCAGAATAAATCTTGGAGCAGTGGAACTAGCAGAAAAATGGGCTGGAACAGTATTTTAGCCTGGGAAACTTGGAAGATGGGCAAGAAAGTTCTGTCTCACTCTGATAAAAGGGCAGTGCATTAGAGAAAGTATCCTTCCTGTTCCACCCCAGACTTGTTCTGTTCTCTGCTTTGTCCCTGTCCCTTTACAGAAGTGTTGGCTTCTAACAACCCTCCCCCCCCAAGTCCCCTCCCCTCCTTCCTCACCTCTCTCATCACCTCCCCCCCCACTCTCCTGTAGGCCAAGATATCCAATTTAGAGTGTATGTCATTCCTTCCCTAAGCCAACTTCAATGAGAGAAAGGTTGACCCATTACCTTTTGCCTTCCTGTTCTTCCCCTCCATTGTAACAATTATCTTTTGCCTCTTCTATATGAAATGATTGACCACATTCTGTCTCTCTCTGTATCTTCTCATACTATTCCTCTTCCACCTTTCAATTTCAACTTTTAAAATATTATCCCATCCTATTCAACTGAACCTGCACCCTCTATGTACGCATATATACACACACTCACATATGTATTTCTACGTACATATATCCTCCTATGTAGACATATGTATATGTATACATATATGTACATTTATATTCCCTTCAGCTATCCTCATACTGAGAAAAATTTTGTAAGTTATAATTATCGTTTTTCCATTTTGGCAAGTAAATAGTTCAAATTTGATAAGTTCATTATGAATTCTTTTCCATGTTTACCTTCTCATGCTTCTTGTATTTGAATGTCAAATTTTCTATTCACTTCTGTTTTTTTCATCAAGAATGCTTAGAAGTCCTCCACCTCATTGAATGACCATATTTTCCCCTGGAACATGATTCTCTATTTTGCTGGGTTGATGATTCTTGGTTTTAATCCTAGCTCCCTTGATCTCTGGAGTATCATATCCCAGGCTCTTCAGTCTCTTAATGTAGAAGCTGCTAGATCCAAGGTTACCCTGATTGTGCTTCTACAGTATTCATATTGTTTCTTCTTGGCTCCTTGTAATATTTTCTCCTTGATCTGGGAACTCCAGAACCTGGCTATAACATTCCTAGGAGTTTTCTTTTAGGGATCTTTTTCAAGAGGTGATTGGTGAATTCATTCAAGTTCTATTTTGCCCTCTGGTTCTAAAAAATCAGGACAATTTTCCTTGAGAATTTCTGGAAGGATGCTTTCTAGGTTCTTTTTTGGATCATGGCTTTCAGATAGTGCAATAATTTTTGAATTGTCTCTCCTGAATCTATTTTTCTGGGGCAATGGTTTTTTTCCAGGAGATATTTCACGTTGCCTTCTATTTTTTTCATTTGTTTGGATCTGTTTAATAGTATCTTGATTTCTCATAAAGTCATTTGCTTCCATTTGCTCCACTCTAATTCTGAAGGAATTATTCTCTTTAGAAAGCTTTTGAGATTCTTTTTCCATCTGGCAAATTTGACTTTTTAAGGCATTCTTTTCCTCATTGGCTTTTTGGGCCTCTCTTGCCATTTGAATCAATCTATTTTTTAAGGTGTTATTTTCTTCAGTCAGGTTGTTGACTCTCTTTTCATGATTTTCTTGCATCATTCTCATTTCCCTTCCCAATTTTTCCTCCACTTGTCTTATTTGGTTTTCAAAATCCTTCTCAAGCTCTTCTGTGGCTTGAACCGGTATACATTTTTCTTGGAAGCTTTTGGTGCAGGAGTTCTGACTGTGTTGTCATCCTCCCATTCCATGCTTTGACCCTTTTTGTCCTCAAAAAAGGAATCTAAAGTTGCATTGCTGCGTTTGCTTTGTTTCTTTTGCCTACTCATGTTGCCAGTCAAGTACTTGACTTTTGGGTTCAGTAGATCTCTTCTTTCAGAGGGAAGATCTCTTTTCCAAATTGCTGCGATTTTCACAGCTGCCAGAGCTATCAGGAGGCCATTGTTTCTTCAGCCCCCACCAGCTTTGGCTCACTGGTCACACACCTCGTGACCACCACCCAAGACCAAACTCTGGATCCAGGTAGCTCAAGGCAAGAGCACTTAGCCTCTGAATGATTGCTTGGCTCCCCTGCAATCTGCAGGCTAGGAGCTTCAGAAGCAGCCACATGGAGGTGGCTGCAGGGAAGCTTCTTCAGACTAATTCTAGCTTGGAGGCAGTTTGGTTGGACCCTCTCCCCAAAATGTATCCAAGTTCCACTGACCTTTCACTTAGTCCTTTTTTCTTATGGGTTGGTAATTCTGGAAAGCACCACAGCTGCCAGTGATTCAAACTCCAGCCCTGGCTTGTTCTGGCGGCCCTAGGGCTCCAGCCATGTGTTCATGCCATGCTGGTCTGGGCTCCCAGCATATTGTGATGAACCCTTCCTGTCTGCCTGCCAGGCTGCCTTCAGTGGGAGATGGGTTATTCTGTCATTTTGTGAGTTCTGGAGCTTTAAAATTTGTTTAGAGTCATATTTTAAAAGTATTTGAGGTGGTTATGGGGAGAGCTGTGGAGTTTTGCTGCTTCTACACTGCCATCTTGACTCTGCCCCCCAAGAAGGATCTTAAAAGTCAAATAATAGAGGTTGAAGAAAAATTGGGGAAAAAATGAGAGGTATGCATGAGAGAATCAACAATTTGGAAAAGATAAGACAAAAATTGACTTAAGAATATAGTTCCTTAGAAAGTAGAATTTGTCAAATGGAAAAGGAAGTATAAAAGCTAACTAAAGAAAATAATTCTTTAAAAAATAGAATTGGACAAGTGGAAGTTAAAGATGCCATGAGACATCAAGAATCAGTCAAACAAAATCAAAAGAATTAAAAAAAAGTAGAAGAAAATGTAAAATACCTTATTGGGGGAAAAAAAATTATCTGGAAAACAGATCCAGGAGAGATAATTCAAGAAGTATTGCACTACCTGAAAGTTTTGATGAAAAAAGAGACTGGACAGAATCTTTCAAAAACATTATAAAAAAAAAACTGCCCTGATATCCTGGAATCAGAGAGTAAATTAGTAATTGAAAGAATTCACCAATCACCTCCTGAACGAGATGATGAAATGAAAACTCGTACAATATGGTAGCCAAATTCAAGAATTATTAGGTCAAGGAAAAATACTGTAAGCAGACAGAAAAAAATAATTTAAACATCATGTAATCTCAGTCAAGATTATGGAGGATTTACCAGCTTCTACATGAAAGGATTGGAGGGCTTGAAGTATGATAATCCAGAAGGAAGCATAGCTTGGATTATAAGAAAAAAAATAAACTACCCGGCATATTGGAGCATAATCTTTCAGGAGAAAAGATAGATAGTCACTGAAATAGGGGACTTTTAATCATTCCTGACCAAAAACAAAAAAACAAAACAAAACAAAACAGCTGAACAGAAAATTTTATCTTTAATTACAAGACTTAAGGGAAACATAAAAAGGTAAATATGAAATATTAAAAAAAATATTATTCAATAAGATTAAACTGTTTCCATATCTACAAAGGAAGATGATGCTTGCAACTCTCACACACTATATCTTTATTAGGGCAGTAAGAAGTGATATACATAGACAGAAGTGTGGGTATAAGTTGACTTTGATATAATGATAAAAAATAATTGAGGGGTGAAAAAAAGAATTGTATTGGGAGAAGAGAAAACGGGGAAGCCGAATAGGCTGTTACATCACATGAAGAGGCACAAAGACCCATTGCAGTAGAGGGAAAGAAGGGAGCAGTAGGGGAAAAGGAAAAGAAAAGAGAGGTGTGATAGTAGAGAGAGCAGATTGAGGGAGGCAGTTTTTTGAAGCAAAACGGGTGAGGATGTAAAGATTGAAAGGAGAGAGAAAAGTCTAAATGGAGGGAATAAGATGAAGAGAAAAATGGATAATAATCATTACTATGAATGCTAATGAGATGAATGCTTCCATAAAATGGAAGCAGATAATAGAGTGAATTAAAAGCCACAAACCTACATTAAGTTGTTTACAAGAAACACACTTGAAGCAGAGAGATATATAAAATATAAAGGTAAAAGGCAGGAGCAAAATATATTATGCTTCAGCTGAACTTTAAAAAAAAGCAATGGTAACAATCATGATCTCAGACAACGCAAAAACAAAAAATAGATCTAATTAAAAGAGATAAGGAAAGAAACTACATTCTGCTAAAAGTTACCATAGACAATGAAATAATGTCATTAATAAAAACAGATAGACCAAGTGGTGTAGAATCCAAACACTGACAAAGTTAAGGGAGTTACAGGAAGAAGTAGACAACAAAAATATACTAGTGAGGTACCTCAGCTTTGCTCTTTCATAAGTAGATAAATCTAATGACAAAATACACATGAAAGAAGGTAAGGAGGTGAACAGAATTTTAGAAAAGTTAGATATGGTAGACTCCTGGAGAAAACCAAATGGCACCTGCATAAAAAATTACCATGTATTAGGGCATTAAAAAAAAAAAAAACACAATCCAGTGAAGAAAAGTACAAATATTAAATGCATTCTTTTCAGACCATGATGGAATAAAAATTGCATGTCATAAAGGGTCATGGAAAGATAGTCTAAAAATTAATTGGAAACTAAATAATCTAATCCTAAAGAATTGGTCAAACAATAAATCATAGAAACAATTAATAACTTCATCCAAGAGAATCAATAATGTAACAACATACCAAAATTTATGGGGTACAAACAAAGTAGTTCTTAGGGGAAATTTTATATCTTTTGATGCTTAGATGAATAAAATAGAGAAAGAAGAAATAAATGAATTTGTTCAGGCAACTAAAAAACCTGGAAAAAGAACAAATTTTAAATCCCTAAATTAAATATAAACCTAGAAATTCTGAAAATCAAAGGAGAGATTAGTAAAATTGAAATTAGAATACTAATGAAATTATAAATAAAAGAGCACTTTTATTAAAAAAACAATAAAATGGATAAAGCTGTGCTTAATTTGATTTAAAAAAAGAAAGAAAATCAATTTGATACAAGTATCAAATGCGAAAAGGGTGAATTCACCACCAAGGAAGATGAAATTTGAACAATTAGAAGCTATTTTGCCCAATTGCCCAAGAAATCTGACAATCTAAATGAAATGAATGAATATTTACAAAAATATAAGTTGCTTAGATGAACAGAAGAGGAAATAAAATATTTAAATAACCCCATTTCAGAAAAAAAGAAATTGTGCAAGCCTTCAGTGAATTCCCTAAGAAAAATCTCCAAGATTGAATAGAATTGCAAACTTTTAAAGAACAACAACAAAGAACAATTAATTCCAAAACTATGTAAACTATTGGTAAAATAAGCAAAAAAGGAGCCCTACTAATTTCTTTTTATGAAAGAAATATGGTGCTGATATCTAAAATGGAAAGAGACAAAACAGAAAAAGAAAATTATAGAACAATTTATCTAATGGATAGCCATGTAAAAATTTTAAATAAAACATTAGCAAAGAGATTATGGCAATTTATCGTGAGAAGATACACTATGAAAAGGTAGGATTTACTCCAGGAATGTAGGACTGGTTCAACATTAGGAAAACTCTCAGCATAATTGACTATATCAACAACAAAACTAGCAGAAATCATATTATTTCAATAGATACAGAAAAAAAATATTTGACAAAATACAATACTCATTCCTATTAACAGCATTAGAGAGCATAAGAATGAATGATATATTCCTTAAAATAATAGGTAGAACCTATCTAAAATTATCAGCAAGCATTATATGTAATGGGGGTAAGTTAGAAACATTCCCTATAAGATAAGGGGTAGAACCAGGAAGTTCATTATCAGCATTGTTATTCAGTATTGTACTAGAAATGTCAACTTTAGCAATAAGAGAAGAAAAAGAAATTGAAGGAATTAGAATAGGTAATGAAGAAACAAAGTTACCATTCTTTGCGGATGATAGACAGTTTTCTTAGAGAATCCTAGAGGATCAACTAAAAAAAAATACTTGGAATAATTACCAAATTTAGCAGACTTGCAGGATGTAAAATAAACCTGCATAAATCATAACTATTTCTATGTATTAATAACAAAGCCCAACAGTAAGAGATAGAAATAGAAATTCTATTTAAAGTAACTGTAGACAATATAAAATATTTTGTAGTCTAACTACCAAGAGAAACCCAAGAACTATATGAACACAATTTCAAAACACTTTTCACACAAATAAAGTCAGATCTAAATAATTGGAAAAATAGCAGTTGCTCATGGATAGACTGAGCTAACACAATAAAAATGCTAATTCTACCTAAATTAATTTAATTATTCAATGCTATTCCAATCAAAATACCAAAAGATTATTTTATAGAGCTAGAAAATAAAACAGTAAGAAAATTCATCTGGAAGGAAAAAAAGTCCAGGACAGGAAGGGAGTTAGTGAAAACACCCACTTTCACTTTCAAAAAGCATCTAGTCAGTGAATTGACATATTCTCCATTTTTTTCTCTGACTGTGGCTGATCAAACCAATATAAGCTCAGAATGTTCTACCATAAGTCAGGCACAAATAGTCCATATGAATATCTGGATGGAGTGGATTATCTAAATCTGCACATCTTTTGTGTTTGTTTTTTTTTATTGCATAGCACCTTCTCTTATGTGGACATGTCATGCTAAGAAGTCCTGTGCCAATGTCTCCTATGTCACATGATCAATTCCAAAGTTCTTAAGAGAGACCTTAAGAGTGTCCTTGTATTGCCTCTTATGACCACCATCTGAATGGTTACCCTGTTTGAGTTCTCCATGACTCTTTTTGGAAAGTGTACATTTTACATAAGAACGTGTAAAACCCTAAACAACTGAAGAAGAGGTTTTGAATGCCATTAGGCTATTTCCTGTGGCAAAACACCTGGTTATGATGCTATTCCAGCTGAGATTTATGAGGTAAGGAGTCTATTGCTCATACAAAAGTTGACTGAAATTTTCCTGGTTATACAGCAAGAGGAAGTTATCTCCCAGGAGTTCAAGGATGCCTCTGTTGACCATTTCTATAAAGTTAAAGGAAATGTTGTCCTATGACAATCACAAGGAGGTCTCTCTTTTAGTCATTGATGGTAAGATTCTCACCAGAATCCTCCTTAATAGGCCAATCTTTCACTTGGAAAATTATCATCAACCTGAGAGCCAGGGTGATTTCAGAAAGGGATGAGGAACAGTTGATACAGTGTTTGCTGTTTGACAACTCCAAGAGAAATTCCAGGGATTTTTGATACAGACCTACAGACCTTTTGATAGAGGTCTGTAGATCTGGCCAAGGCCTTTGATACTGTCAGTTGTGAGAGCTTATGGAAAATTATGTCAAAATTTGGTTGCTTGGAGAAGTTTATCAGCATTATATGTCAATTTCATGACAGCATGCTTACACGTGTTCTGGATAATGGTCAAGGTTTTGTGCTTTCCCAGTCACCAATGGAGTGAAACAAGGCTGTGTTCTTGTTCTTTTGTTTTTTAATATGATATTTTCAGTCATGTTGTCAAATGCCTTTGAAGATTAGAGTATTCTCAGATACACAACTGTATAGTTTTAATCGAAAAAAATATTTATGTTAGAAAGCTCTAAAAATAATTGTTAATGACCTTAAAATACACATAGAAGATAAAAGAAGAGGGTTTAGAAGTGATACAGACAGGTAATTATCAATTATATCAATTAACATGTCTGTGAAGATAATGTGCAGAATTATAAATCCAGGCCCACTCTTTCCCCAGAGCTAAAGTCCCACAATCACCTGTTACCTTTTATATAACTGAAAGCATCTGAAGTACCTCCAAGCATCTCAGACACAGAAAAAAAAGAATCATTATCTTTTCCCAAAAACCTTGCCATCTTCCCAAATTTATCTTACTGTCAAGGTCACCATTGAATCCCAATTATCTAGGCTCCTAGTCTCAATATGATTCTTGACCTCATACTCATATTCACCCAAGGTATCTTGAAGGGAGCCAAAACATCTGATCCAAGAATAAGGCTGGTCCTTGATAGTTAGCTCCAGATTTTCTCAGTGTTGTTGCCATTCCATATGGCCAGCCCTGATTTTCCAATTGATGTAGCTGTAAATCAGAGCCCGCCCAATATCCGAGATCCAGAACCGTGCCCTTCTCTGGGATTCTAGGCAGAAGGTGTTAGCTCTCCCATACACTTTTAGATACTATTCTTTGGGTACTGGAATCAAGGACATGCTTATCTTCAAGGCCTAAATTGACATCACCATCTGGCATCTTGAAATTGAACAAAGCAGTATTAGAAAACTAAGTGATCTATAATTACCTTCTTTGTTTCATTGCTCTGTAAAAACCTTGCTCATGGTATCAATAAATGGATTGCTTGACAATCGTGCCTGGACCCCAGTTTTTTGTATTTCCATGGGCTAGTGTGTCAGTTTAGAGCTGGCTTAAGAAACCACTCAAATTAATGCTACAGTATCTAATCTATTCTCATGTGTTATCATTTCTACTTACACAGCATCTCTCACATACATCCCCTTATTTCTCTTCACATAATCACCTTCTACAAGAACCTTTCATTTTCTATCATATAGACTATTAAAGCGCTCTCCTGATTAGTTTCCTTTTTATTCCATATCTTTCTCCTCTACAGTCTTTCCTCCACTCAACTATCAGTCATTTTTTCATAGTTCTGATGATGTCTCCCATTAATCTCCAGTGTCTTCCTATTACATCTAAGATTCAATATTAAAGTCCTCTGTTTGCTTTAAATTTGACCTTTTCCTATCTTTCCAGTTTTCTTATACTTTGCTCCCCTGCACACTCAGCAATCAAGTTTCACTGACCTGTTTATTGTTCCTTGCACATGAGACTCTGTCTTTTCACTTTGCTCTGGCTAACCTTGATGTCTGGAGTACTATAGCTCCATATATATTAGCTTCTGAGACTTCTCTAAATACTTCAGTATACTTTAAATACTTTAAATTAATTCAAATTCACCTCCTATAGAATTCTTTTACTAGTCTATTCCTCCCCATTGCAAACAATCTATAATAACACCTTGCTTTCCATCAATTAGCATTTGTACCTTGTGTATAAATGGTCCTTTTATATATTTTTCTCCAATGGAATTTGAGGGCAAGGATTCTGGTTTTGCCTTATTCTATTCTTAGTTCTTCTCTGAGTACTTGGCATATGGTAATGATTTAATAGATTTTTATTTACTGTTGAATTTTAAAAAGCATGGTAATGTTAATTGTCATGCTAATATTACTGTGCTAAATTTAACACATACTTTAAAATAAATAAGCTTCATGTAATGGAGATTCAAGTTTGCACCAACACACCTAGAGGCTGCAGCACATAGAACACAGGACCTGGAGTCGGGAAGACCTGAGTTCACATTCCTACCTCAGACATTTTCTGGCAGGTTGACTCTGGACAACTTAAAGCCTCCACACTTAAGATTTCTTCCATGTTAAATGTGAATAAATATAGCACCAAATTCCCAAGATTCTTAGAGAGATCCCATGAGATAACATGTATAAAACACAAGGTAAATGTTGAGCAACTAGGATGCACAGTGGATAGAGTACCAGGCCTGGAGTTAGGAAAAGAGGAGTTCAAAGCTGACCTCAGACACTAGCTCTGTGACCCTTGGCCAGTCACTTAACCCAGTTAGCCTCAGTTTCCTCATCTGTAACACAAGTTGGAGAAGGGACTGTCGATCTACTCTAGGATATTTGCTAAGAAAACTCTAAATGGAGTCACAAAGAGTTGGACACAACTGAACAACAGCAAGAAGTAAATGGTAAAGTTCTGTATTAATGCTAGTTATTTTTCATTTACAATCTTCTTGTTCTTTCCTCTATGGAAACTTTGTGTTTAATGATATTTGCCAAATTTATAATTAAAAAGTGAAAATTTTAAAATATTTGTAAAGTGGAGAAACATAGTTCTTTATGTTGGGGTACAGCTTGCAATTGTTGAAAGCACTGAATGATTTCCCTAAATATAATTGTTACCCTTTTATTTGTCCTGTTCCATCTGGAGTCCTATTCGTTGACTTGTGCCTGAGACATCTATCTCTCTATCCATCTATCTATCTATCTGTCTGTCTGTCCTGTTATGCCAACTCAAGGGACTAGATGGCCAACTTGTGTAATTCTCTGGACCATAAGCATTTTTCATGCATTTAGTATTTGTACATGAATTGTTATTCATATCTCTTTTGAATAATTGTAAATTGCATACAGGAGGTCTATAAAATTGTGGGGCTTAATAAAAACAACACAACCCATATAACATAATTAAGAATCAGGAAGTCATGATATCTAAGAACTTTCTTCACTTTGGATACTGTATAGAACCTCCTTTGAGACAGCAGAGCATAAGCTTACAACTTTTTTTTCTGTTGTGCTTGACATTAATTCTCAGAAAGTCATTGAAGTGTGTAAATGGAAGGTATTGTGTGGAACTGAGGATCCTTTCATTTTTTATTTGTCTATTTTACTATTGATTTAAATAATCAAAGAATTCATCACTTAATAACCTATTGATGATGGTTCCCCGGAGAGCAGATTCTGTCTCCTACTAAATGTAACTTAAAAATTCTTCTGGAACAGCAGAACTTCCCAGTGCTTGTGCATTTCTGGGATAATCAGCAGCAACCCATATTGGGGCACATCACAATGGAACATCTGATTAAGGACTTATGGTGGTGGGGCTACCACATACATCTCTTAACAAGTATCTCTACATAATGTAGCTCTGCATGCAATATATGGGATAGTCAATCCATTGGATTATTTCCTCAATACATATATCTGGGAAAGGTTTGCACATGGACAATGAGCTGGGCTGAGAATTTTAATAGAAGCCAAAAGAGCAACAGTGATTTTCTTTATGAAATTGTGAAGTGCTTTCAAGGAACGTAAGCACAAAGTCTTTTTTTCTTTAAACAGCAGTCTTTTCTCAGTGATTTTGTATGCACCTGGACAAGACAGGCAAGAAGGTAGGCAAGCAGGTAGGAGGAAACATGGATTTACCAACATAGACGAGGCATGAAGCACTTTACTAAACATCATATTTGAACCTCATAACAATCATGAGAAGTAGGTGCTATTCCTGTTTAACATGTGAGAACACAGAGACTGAAAGAGTTTAAGCAGCTTACTTAGCATAATATAGCTGGCAAGTGTTTGGTGCTGGATTTGAACTTGGATCTTCTTGACTCCAGGTTCAGCATTCTATGAATTGTGTCACCAGGCTACCTCTTGGCAGCTTTAAAATTTGTGGGTGGACAGAAGGACAACAGAGGGATTCAAAAGAGGTGAAGTGGTTGGCAATATACCTTTTTAAAAAATTGAAAAAGAAAAAGGCAAGGAGAAAATTCAAAAAGGAAAGATGGAGAAAATTTGTAAGGAAATCTTGTGGAAATCAATGATGTAAACTAAAAATAAACAAAAGTTAATTAAAAAAAATAAAACAAAAAATGATTTGTTTATTTACTTTTAGTTTACAAGATTCAGTTCCACAATCCCTTGAGTTTCAAAATTTTCGCCCCTACCTCCTCTCCCCACCATGGCAGCTTGCAATCTAGCATAAAATCTGCAAATACTTTCACACTGGACATTAGTCTGGTTATATAGAAGGATTGGAACCAATGGAATGAAAAATGGAAAAGAGGAAACAAAACCAAACATGGAAAAGAAAGAGCATGTAATTTGCTTCAGTCTCCATTTAAACTCTGTTCTTTCTAGATCTTTCTCTGAATGTAGACATCTCCTTCCATCCTGAGTCTTTTAGCATTGTCTTATAATCTTGCGTTGCTGAGAAGAGCCCAGTTTATCAAAGTTGGTCGTCACACATACAATGTGTCTGTCATAGTGTACAAATTGCTCCTGGTTCTGCTCTTCTCACTTAGCATCAGTTTGTATAAGCCTCTCCAGGTAAATACGAAGTCCATCTGGCAATATACTTTTTTTTTAATTAATTTTTTATTTTTATTTTTGTTTACATCATTCATTTCCACGAAATTTTGAGTTACAAATTTTCTCTCCATCTTTCCCCTACCCATTGCCCCAAAACAGCCATCCCAGTATATCCCCCCTCCCCCATTCTATTCTCTCCTTTGTCTTCCCACCTCACCCTTCTGACTTTTCAGTAGGGCAGGATGGATCTCCCAACTACAGTGCCTGTGTATCTCAAGTTCCACTTGGATGTAGTTAATAATAATAATAATAATAATAATTGTATATATATACATATACATATACATATACATATATATTTTTAACATTTCATTACAGACCTTTAGATTCTAGATTCTTTCTCTTCATCCCTAGTCATCCATCCCCACTGGAAGGACAAGCAATCAAATGCAGGCTGAACATGTAAAATTACGCAGAACCTCGCCACAGTGAGCACACTATGAGAGTCTGACTACATGTCCCTTCTTCCTATCTTGCCCCCCCCAACCACTCTCCACCCTGTCCCCGTCCCTGTCCCTCTACAGAAGTGTGAATTTTCATCAGCCCTCCCCCCTGCCCTGCCCTCCCCTATATCACCCCACCTCTCATTCCCCTTCCCCCTACTCTTCTATGTGGCAAGATGCCCAGTTTAGAGTTTATGTCATTCCTTCCCTAAGCCAAATTCCGTGAGAGTAAGGTTGACTCCTTCCCTTTTGCCTTCCTGTTCTCCCCCTCTATTGTAACAATGATCTCTGCCTCTTCCATGAGATGCTCAACCCCATTCTGACTCTCCCTGTCTCCTCTCAATCTAATCCTCTCTCACCTCAGAATTTCACCATTTGGAATATTATCCCTT
>CM053583.1:82289576-82307943 GCA_028627135.1 Pseudochirops cupreus | reverse complement strand
CTCTCCTGGATCTGTTTACCAGGTCCGTTGTTTTTTTCAAGGAGACACTTCACATTGCCCTCTATTTTTTCATTTGTTTGGATCTGTTTGATAGTATCTTGATTTCTCATGAAGTCATTTGCTTCCATTTGCTCCACTCTAATTTTGATGGAATTATTCTCTTCAGAGTGCTTTTGAAATTCTTTCTCCATCTGGCAAAGTCGACTTTTTAAGGCATTCTTCTCCTCATTGGCTTTTTGGGCCTCTTTGGTCGTTTGAGTTAATCTATTTTTTAGGGTGTTAATTTCTTCAGTCAGATTGCTAATTCTCTTTTCGTGATTTTCTTGCAATATTCTTATTTCTCTTCCCAATTTTTCTTCCACTTCTCTCATTTGGTTTTCAAAATCCTTCTTCAGCTGCTCTCTAGCTTTAAGGCAATCTCCATGTTTATTGGAAGCTTTTGGTGGGGGAGCTCTGGCTGTACTGTCCTCCTGCAGCTCTCTGCCTTGGTCCTTCTTTTCCCCAGAGAAGGAATGTAGGGTTTGGTTGCTGTTCTTACTTTCCTTCTTATGCTTATTCTTATTCATGGTTGGTCAGAGTGTGATTTTTTTTCTTAATCTCTGTGGAGCTCTGCTGACAGAGGGGAAGGCTCTGTCCCAAATTGCTGGGGTCCTCCCAGCTGATAGAGCTCTTAGGAGGTTGCTGGGTCCCTCCCCCACTTCCAGCTCACTGAAGAGAAAAGAACCACAGGACCAAAGCCCAAGACCATGATCCACATCCAAAAGGCTGCTCAACGTGAGAGCACTTGGTCTCTGAATGATCGCTTAGTCCCTCTGCAGTCTGCAGGCCAAGAGTTCCAAAGCAGCAATGTGGAGGTGGGTACGGGACCTCTGCTTTCCACTTCCTAGCCCTGGAGGCAGTTTGGCCAGACTGCTTTTCTCCCATGACCTCGCAAACCCCACTGACCTAATTCTGGATACTGCTGCAGCTGCATTTGCCACCAATGCACTCACCTGAAGCTCCAGCCAGGGCTAGGCTCCTCTCGTCCAGCTGCCCCGGGACATAGTCACGGCTTCAGGCCAGGCTGGTTTCAGTTTGCGGTGTTGATATGGTTCCTACAGCTGAGCTGACTTTAATGGAAAGTATATTTGTGTGCATTTTGGAGTTCTAGAATTAGTTTAGGGTCATATTTTATGGGTATTTTAGGGTGGCTATGTGAGAGCTGTGATATATTGCTGCTCCTATGCCACCATCTTGGCTCTACCCCCTGGCAATATACTTTTAATGATAACTTATGCAGAAGAAGTAGTCTTAATTATGAGAAATAGTATTATCAGTGAGGAAGAAAAGTCTGCTCAGAAAAAGAATCAAGGTAGCCATGGAGGAAATCTTTTGAGAAAACTAATGGATCATCTGAGTACTTGGTAACCATAACAGCAAAACAAAACAAAACAAAACAAAACACAACTTGTAATCATTTGAGTAGATCTGTGATGAACATACACAATTCCACAAACAAGAAATATCTACCAAGGAAAATCATGTGAAACCTGTTAGATATCTGGAAAGTCCCCCTAAATAGGACTAAGTTTCCTTATCTGTACAATGAAATGATTGGAAAATCTCCTTATTGAATATGCTTCTTCTGCAACAGTTCCCAATATTCCTATTATGTAGAAGAATTTTGTATGGTATATGACAGAGACAAATATACTATTATTATCACTTATATTTAGCAGAAAGTTAAAAGGCAAATTTCACAGTGGTTATTATCTTCATTTAATTTATAAATCTTTCTTAACAAGTATCATCATAAAAATGGTCTATTAAGTGCTATGCATAAATCAAATTAACATCCTTTCTGCAGTGTAAACTTCTCGTATACTACTCAGTTGACATAACATTTCTCTGCATTTTTATAACTTTATATATAAATATTTTATGTACATTTGTGTGCATCTACATTATTATTACAGTTTGTCTAGGAGTGTAAGCTTTTAGAGGGTAAGGAATAAGAAATCTATACCATTTGCATTGATTAGCATTCAATACATTATCATATGTAATTTGGTGCCTAACTGCTTTGTGATTGTATAATATGACAATTTTATCTAATGGTTTAATGTTCAAATGCTAATCTTAGCGTCCAATGAAGTTGGACTATATGAAGTATACTACAATTTTTTTCCTGATTGCTGATATCAACTAACAACAGATAACATGGTGAGAAGCAGTGACAATATGGACATCTTATAAAATTTAGTGACTGAGAAATTGTTCAAATGAATTTTTTCTACCAAAGTTCAGATGGTAGAATTCTGTTGTACTGTACATTTGCTACTGGAAAAAAAAACAAAAAAAAATTCCTCATGGTTATCCTTAAGGCAATTCTGCAACCAACAGAATTATAGGAATAAATAGGAAAGATATAGAGGTATGATGTTCAACTTCCATCCTCTTCTAACCCCTCCCCCCCATGCCATTACTTCATTATGGCAGTTTACACATTCTAAGAACTAAGATTCATTTGCCTCAGGAATTGCATATTCCATTATGTTCTCTGTTGTTGTTTTTTTTTGGGGGGGGGGGTTCACTTTAATAATGTAGCAGATATTAAGTTCCCTCAGTGGGGTTACTTCCTCCACTAAGCGAGAATTCACAGTGCGAAGCACTGTGCTTAGTGTTGGGATACAAAGTTAGACACCAAAAAAAAAACAAACTAAAACCCCAAATCCTTTTCTCAAGCAATTAAAATTCTAATGGTAGAGAAAGCTTGCAAACTATAATGTAAAGGGCTTTGTATACCAAACAAAGGACATATTTGATCCTGGAGGAAATAGAGAACCCTTAGAGCAGGTTGTCGTTCTTCTAACTTTCTTCCTCTTTTCCCACAAGTACCACAGGTAGGATCCACACAACTTGTTAATATCCTTTCAGATTAAGCTTCTTGAGAGGAGAATTGTTTCTTTTTCTTTTTCTTTTTTTTTTTCTGTCCCCATTATCTTGCACAGTGCATACTACATAGCAGGTACTAAAAAAAAAATGTAGCACTCAGAGTTCATTGGTTACTTCTCATTCTTGCTACAGGGCTGACTCACATCCCCTTCTGAACGTATGAATCAAGGCTTTGATTGTAATTTTTATACTACTTTTCATGCGCAAATCATTCCTGGCAACATCTTTCAGTTTATTAGGGAACTTCTAAGACTCCACCCATCTCTAAACTTTTAATTCTCTTTGTGGCCAACCTAAGCATTTCCTGTGTGTGTGTGTGTGTGTGTGTGTGTGTGTGTGTGTGTGTTTGTATGTATGTGTGTATGTGTGTTTGTGTGTGTGTTGTAATTCTAATTCTTCAAATATGATGGTGTTCCATGATTCATAGCCATATCAATTAATGGCAATAGTGGAAGTATATTCGTGTTAAAATGATGTATATTAATTCTAATACGTCATTTGGGATCATTGGAGGAAGTAGGTAAAATTCTTTATACTAAGTGTAAAATATATACAGGCACTACACATTGACCAAATGGATAATTCTTACAATATTTCAAACGTTTTCATCATCATTATATCTGTTATAGTGATCTATGGTCACTGTAACTTTGATGAATCTATTGTCATTGTTTTGGGTAACCATGAATCTTGCAACTTACATGATAAATGTTGTGTGTATTCTGACTGTTTCACCAACCTGCAATTCCCAGTCTCTCTCCCTATCTTGAAGCCTCCCTATTCCCTGAGAAACAGCAATGTATAGAAACTAGGCCAGTTAATAACCCTACAATGGCCTCTAAGTGTTCAAGTGAAAGGAAGAATCAAGTGAGGTGGTAAAGTTCATTGTTGTCTTATTTTAAGAAATTACCACAGCTACCCCAACTTTCAACCACCACCACCCTGATCAGTCAGCAGCCATCAATGTTGAGATTCTCCACAAGCAAAAAGATTATGACTCACTAAAGGCTCAGTTGTTGATTAGTATTTTTTTTAGCAATAAAATATTTTTAATTAAGGCATGCACATTGTTTTTAGACATAATGCTATTGCATACTTAATAAGTTAGACTATAGTGTAAACATAACTTTTATATGCACTAGGAAACCAAAAACTTCATGTGACTCACTTTGTTTTGCTACTTATTTTATTTCAAGTGTCTGGAACCTAATCTACAGTATTTCTAAAGTATTCCTGTATTTAAGACTTTCAAAAAAGTCATAGCCCCTTCCAAGACCCATGTGAAGTGAGTTGGAAGGAAAAGTACAGAAACTGGGTGCAGGTCAATGTCAGTTCACTGTATGTCATATCATAATTACCAAGCTGTGGCCTTGAGAGTTACATTAGAGAGAACAATAAAAAGTGCCATTTAAATGGAGCTTTATACTTCAGAAATCACTGCTTACTTTATTACGGTTTCATGAGGCAGCCAATCCATTCTTACTTTACCACTTCACTCTCCTCCCAATACTTTCCAAAATTCATCTCTTCACCAGCTTCTTCCTTATCCCCTCCTTCTGCTATCTTGGTATTTATTTTCTACAATCCAATTTAATCGCCTTAAGGGTAAAGACCCCCTTCTTTGTTTGTATTTCCAAGGTTTAGCACAGTGCCAAGAATTGGCTTAATTCTCTCTCTCTCTCATTCTCTCTCTCTCTCTTTCTCTCTCTCTTTCTCTCTTTCTCTCTCTCTCTCTCTTTCTCTCTCTCTCTCTTTCTCTCTCTCTCTCTTTCTCTCTTTTTCTCTCTCTCTTTCTCTCTCTTTTTCTCTCTTTCTCTCTCTCTCTCTCTCTCTCTCTCTCTCTCTCTCTCTCACACACACACACACAACATGCACACAACCTCCTTATAATAGTCATTCAATTAGTTACAAGTGTCATTATTCCTGTTTTGTAGAGGAGGAAACTGAAATTCAGAGGTCATTTTCTTATCCAAGTCACACTTGCTAGTTAAAGGGAGAACAATAACATCAACTGAAATGAATCCGATGGCCCTCCTCCCAGCTCAGTTTTCCTCACTCCTATCACATATAACAGCTTGTGTATGAAAGTGGAACTTTGGTCTATGCTTTTGGAAGATAGTCATTTCTGTTGATCTGGGCGGGGCGGGGTTCAATTAATAGTTAAAATGACCAAAGAAATGGTGGCTGTGGGAGCTCTCAGTTCCTAGGGAAAACAGTGTAGCCCCTAGTATGGAAGTTTTTTTGTCTCTTTATTTTTTGGTTTTGTTTGGTTTGTTTTTCCCCTCAGGGGTTTAGTGAAGCAAAAAGATTATCATTGCTAACACTACTTTCTGAAAGATAATCAAGCAATAGGTCAAGTATCTAGAACCAGTGGTTGTGAAGGACGTTTTTTTTAAAACTCACATAAGAAAATAGAATTTTAAAAGTTCTTGATATATTAGGGAAATGGACTGAAACGAACATGATGGCAGTTATGAAAGGTAAATGTAAAGTCCTATATATTTGAATTCAAGGGGAAAGTCCTAAAAGTTTTGATACAATTTTAAGTTATGTGAAATACATAAAGTAGAATAGAGTAGATCATCGAATAGAGTAGATCAAGTTAGCTTGACAAATATGAGAATTATTTGATTACAAATTCCATATAAGCAAATAATATGACAAGCAGAAACAATCTTATATTGGGTTAAAGTATAGTGTCTAAATCAGGGAAGATAATAATTTTAAGTAATCCCACCTCTGTTGATCTGATTTTTTTTTTTACAAATTCCATATTTTTAAAAGACCCTGATACAATGTGGTGTCTACGTATCAAGGTGTCCATTATAAATGAGAGAATTTGAAACTTGAGGAATAGCCTGGGGAAATGACAGTTTAGCTTAGAGAAGAGAAAATTAAGGACAGGAACTGATACATTTTTTTTTTACTCTTATTTTCAAATATTTGAATTTGTCACATATGATGCATGAAAGATTTGTTCTTTAAGTGACCACAGAGGGCAGAAATAGAGAAAAGGGATATAAGTTACAAGGAGTCAGATTTCAGTTCAATAGAAGATAGAAAATCCTACCAGTGGGGCTAGGTCAACCCAAAGCTAGGTTACTATCTGTCAGTGACATTGTATAACTGACCCTTCAAAACATTTAGGATTTCAAAAGAAATATTGGGTAGCAAGTAGAAGTTAAAAGAGGCTTAGTATTATTAGACTTCCACCCATATTGTAATGAAATAAGCACTAGAAGAAGTTGCTCCTTTCTTTTTCAAACTTTGGTCCTTTTAGGGGTCCTCCTCACAAACATGTTTTTTTTAAATTTTATATAAAGGAATTATTTAGAGGAGCACAGAATCAGACATCCTGATAGCATGCCTGTACAGGACAGAATATAGTTTGTTGAGGTTTATTAAGAGAAGGTAGCCATCATGGTGAGGCATACCTTTTCTGTCTCCACATGGGTCACATTTATTATTTTCCAATTTGAACTTTGCTATGGAACCCAGGGGCTAGAATAATGTTTTGAGATTCCCCTGGAAGGCACCTTAGTGGTTTTGTAGAGTATTCAACTTTATTTAACACTGAGAATAGAATGGAATAGAGTAAATTGACAGTCTCTAGTCTGCACCATCTTCCAATTTGCTTACGGGCACAATGGAAACTGCTGTGTTTAATTTACTTATCTCCCTATGGAATGGGTTTTTAGTACTATGGTCCAAGACTACCTTTGGAAATACTTTCCTTATTTGAAGCACCTCGGCTCATGAAATCATGGGAGGGCAATAGTTATGCTCTGTATGTCAGTTTTCACTGTGAGATGACCACTCCTGGAGAACCAGTTTCTTGTCATGATCATACAGACCTAGAGATTACTGCCCTCTGAGATACCTTTAGCCTGAGGAAGGATTTACTGAATGATTTAAAAAAGTGAAATGGGGTGGATATTGTAAAAGAAATCATTCAGTTTGTCACAATGCTGTTTCTCACATTCAATATATGTTTTTAACTGTAGAAAAGAAGCCAGAGGCTTAGTAATATTTTGCTTCACAGCCTCATTCAAATATGTAACAAATAGTATGTATAAGATTTTTGCCTATAGGGAAGTAGAGGCAATTTTACATGAAAATGAAAATCACATGAAGTGGAACAGTTCCTTTATGCTATGATTCAAGTAGCCCCATTATATGGGAAATGGTTGACCTAAGGAACAGTATTTTTTTTTGTCATGTTTTTCTCACCATTTCCTGGAATTAAAAGTTCTAACACAAGGCTCTTTTACTGCAAAATACCCCTATTTATTCATATAGTAAGCATAAAGAAGGAGCATGCCACATTAAAAAAAACTTTATCAGATTTATATTGCAGATTGGCATTAAGATGTCAGAACTATGAAATGTAGTCATATGTAAATAAGTCTGAAATGATTATATAATGAATAATAGAACCCAACTTCACATGGAGGTCTGTTGGTTAATCTCAACCTAGCTGAGTAGGTTTTATCAAGGTGTGGCCACTGCACATGCTACAGCTTCTTGCAGCCAAAGGTGGCAGTGATTAGATGGCTTCAATAAGTTTAGCATTAGCACATTGCATAAAGATGGACAAGCCAGACCAACTCAGAAATAGATCAGGTCAAAATTCTTAAGCCAATAGGCAGTGGGATATAATCTATGAATAGCACCTGCAGGTATTTATGCTATACAATACAGAACTTTGAAGAGTGAATGATTAATCTCCAGGTTATGGTTATGCTGGGGTTTCTCATTTTGTTTGTTTTGTTTTGTTTTTTGATAAAACAGAAAAACTCAGCAGCAACAGCATCTTCAGAAATAAAAATGGGTGACTCTATACCATAAGGTTGCTATTCAATTGATGAAAATATCATTCATTGTCTTGTGAATTATTCTAGGTTGGCTAAGGCTTAAGGTATTGACTTCTTCATGAAAACATATGATCCCTTTTCTCAATTAAAAGTTCACAGCCTGAGGAATATTAAGTGGAGGTCTTCAAGCAAAAGGGGCTAAATGATTTATCATTTAGTAAGTGAAGACATTTATTATGTCTGAGAAAGATGTGTGTCCTGGAGTGTGATTAACTAATTACAATGAATGAAGTGAGATAAAAACAAATTGTAATTCATAGGAAATTAATATTTTTCCTTGCTTATACATGCCATCTTGTTAATAACAGAAACACTTGGATACTGATGTCATGTGATCAAGAGAAGAGGTTAAAAAATACTTTTCTTTATCTTAAAATATATTTCCCAATTACATGAAAATAAGTTGTGATAGTCCTTTAAAAAAAAATTGAGTTCTAAATTCTTTCCCTTCCTCTCGCCACTTTCCCCTTCCTTGAGAACACAATCACTGTAATGTTAATTGTGCGTGTGAAGTCATGTTAAATATATTTTGATATTGCACAAGTTACAAAAGAAAAATCAAATAAAATAACAATAAAAAGAAAGAGAATAAAACAGCGACAACGACATTATTCTTTCATATGCAGTCGGCGTGCTTGATTTCTTCTCTGGAGGCGCACAGCATTTTTCAGCATGGCTTCTTTTGAGTTGTCTTGGATCCTTATCTTGAGGAGAATAGCTCTGTCTTTCACAGTTGAGCGTTCTTACAATGCTTCTGTTATTCTCTATAATGTTTCCCTGATTCTGCTCACTTCACTTGGCATAAGTTCATACAAGTCTTCCTAGTTTTGTTTGTTTGTTTGTTTCTTTAAACTGTCCTCTTCTTCATTCCTTACAACACAATATTATTCTGTCACAATTATAGACCACAACTTGTTCTGCCACTCCCCAACTGATGGACATCACCTTCATTTTCAATTCTTTGCTGCCACAAAAAGAGCTGTTATAAAAATTTTTGCATAAATAGATCCTTTCTCTTTTTATTTTATCCCTTTTATTATAGAGATAATAATGGTATGGCTGGGTCAAAGTTATGCGCCATTTTACACCCCTTGGAACATAGTTCCAAATTGTTCTCCAGAGTAGTTGGACTAGTTCACAGCTTCACCAACAATGCATTAGTGTCCCAATTTTTGCAACTCCACTCCAGCATTTGTTTTCCTTTTTTTTTATCGTCTTGAAAGGTATGAGGTATTATCTGAGTTTGTTTTCAATTTGCATTTCCTTAATCAATTGGAATTTAGAGAATTTTTATGTAGCTATAGCTCTGATTTCTTCTGAAAACTGCCTATTCATATCTTATGACCATTTTTCAACTGTAGAATGACTCTTATTTTTATTACTTTGGCTTAGTTCCCTCTATATATGAGAAATGAAGCCTTCATCTGAGAAACTTGCTGTATTTTATTCTACTTCTCTGTTTTCCTTCTCATTCTGGTTACATTAGATTTATTTGTGAAAAAGTTGTTGTGTTTTTAAAATGTATGTATCTATTATATTTCGATTGATGATCTCTGTCTCTTGTGTGGTCACAAACTCTTACCTTATTCATAGATCTCGCAGGTATATTTTTCATACTTACCTAATTTACTTATGATGTCATTCCTTATGTCTAAATGACATCCATTTGACCTTCTTTCAGTATGTGGTGTGAGATGTTGTTCTGTGCCTAATTTCTGCTAAAGTATTTTCTAGTTTTCCCAGAAATGTTTGTCAGATGTTGAGTTCTTGTCCCAAAGTTTGACTCTTTGGGTTTATCAAAATAATATATTACTATAGACATTTACTACTGGATTTTATGTACTTTATCTATTCCCTTGACCTGCCACTGTCTTTCTTAGTGTCATTTTTACTATATTGGCTCAGTTGACCTATGAACAATGAATATTTCTCTAGTTATTGATGTTGGTTCTATTCCCTTTATGGTATGTATGTGTGGGGTAGGGGGAGCATCCTGTCTTAAGCTTCAGGGTTTTATTTTGTTTTGCATTGCTGTTTTCAGAGTTTGTTGTGGGATTTTGGTGCATCCAAGGAGATATGATCTGGGGAGCGGTACATTCATTGATCTCTTGCTGTAAACACTGATCTCTTAGAATTTCAATTGATGTTACTCCTCAAATACCTTCCTCCCTTTGCACTGGAAGTGATACTTCCCCTCAGAGCTTCCACTCCCTCCTGACTGAAGCACTCCTCTCTGTCCTTGAACTGTGACACAGAAATGCATATAGGCAATGGATTTGCCAAACAGCATTTGGTCCTCTATCCAGTGTTCTTACAGGGGACTCCTGCAATCTCTTTCTGACCAGTTGCTCAGGTCCCTTTACCCTCTTTACCTTGAGAGTTCCCAAAGCTGAGGCTGCTTGTATCACAATCATCTACTCCCACCATTTGTATTTCATCCATGTGTGGATGGGGCCAGCTTCTTTCCCCTTCCTGGCACAGATATCCATTTCAAACCTCCTCTATTGTCTTGGGCTAGAATAATGTCTCATTTTGACCTTTTGTTGGCTCTTCCAAACCAGAATTCAATTTGAGGTGTTATTTTAAAGTCATTTGGAGAGAAATGTTGAGAGAGCTCAGCTGACTGCTTTTCTGCTTTGCCATCTTGGCTCCTCCAGAAAACCCAAGAGGAAAGATTTATTAAAAATATATTACTATCTAGCAATTTTCCATTCATTCATTCACTCATTCATTTATTCATGAATACAAATGTACTATAGTGAAAGGAACAGTTGAACTTAAAGTAAGGAGCCATGGCTTCTAATGTCACATTTAATACTTAAAAAAAATTCTTATTAAAAAAAAACAGAGGGAAAAAAAAAGATATTTTACTTTGCCACTGTGGGAAAAAATAAAGAAGCAAGCCAACATTTCTTGTCAATGGCCTCTAGCTACAATTTCTATATAATGAGTAAAATAATTCCTATGACAACACTCTCATAGGACTGCTATGAGAGAAATTCTTCCTAAACATTAAAGTGCTATAGAATTAGCCATAACTAGAACTTTTATAATACTTTAACATTTGCAAAGTACTTTTCTTATTTTATCTCATTCGATACCCATAACAATCCTATAGGATAAGTGCTAGTGTTATGCTATTATTCATATGAAGTGCAATCAATAATGGTATCTCAATGTAAAGGACTCTAGGAAGTAGTTTGTGTTTCTCTACATGGAGGACTCTAGAACATGGCTTTACAAAGAACCATGATGGCTCATAAAGGATTTGCCTAGGCAATACTATGAAAAATGCATGGACATTTTGAAACTGGTTCCAGTTAGGTAACTGACATATGGTTAGAACTAAGCCTTTTCCAAGTAGCTATTGACTGTTGACTGCTTCAAGAAGACCCAAGTCAGCTTCAATTGGGACTTTCTTTATTGTATTCACATCCAGAGGAGCAAGTTGATTCCTGTACTCACAGCATCTGTTGAGAGACTATGCAGACCTTCCTCCCCTTTAAAGGCCATTTGGCCCTGAAAAACCAATCTTTGTTCCTTGGTCCTTTTTTATTCATTCTCTTCCATTTTAGGCATAGGTAACTTGGTTCGTTCAGAAGAATAAGTCACAAGACTTTGGGTGTTGGAATATTGACTGTCTGTTGCCATTAAACCAGTATCAATGTCCCAAGGAACAAGGAATGATCTTCTGGACCCTGTTCCAACAGAAAAACACACAGCCCACAACCAAGTTAATATGGGAGTGATCAGCTTGTATTTTTTTTTCCTTGTCATATTTTTGAAGTAAATACCCCTAGTTAAATAAAAAAAAAAAGATACATGGAGTTACATGATTAGGTTGCTAGTCATAGACGCATGACAAAGACAACTAGTGGAAGTACAAGCTGGGTTAAAATGGCACCACCATACCTCAGGGTCCCTCAGAACCCAGAGCAGGAGATAAAAACCAGCCCAGCCTTGGGGAAGTGTGCCATCTTATACATGTGAAAGAAGAAATGTAGCCTGGGCATGGTTTAATAAGTTGCCCAGGATGACATAACAAGGAACTTTGTTCAGACAGAATTTTAAAAAAAGATGTTTTTAATGCAAGATTGATGTGATATTCTGGTACCAGGTAACTTCCACAGGAAAAAAAATTAGTTATTATTCAGTAAATATTCATTGAATTCTTAGTATAAGCATAGTACTTTGTTCTGCACCATAGTAAAAAGGAGTGTAATGGTGTTTACCTTTCCAAAGTTTGTGGTCAAGCACAGGAATCAAAATATGTACACAGATTGTAAGAAAGTGAAGTTGAATAATTCAATAACAAGGACAAAATTCCTGGGGATTCAAAAGAAAACTAATATATAGTAGGGGGTTATTAAGTGCTTGTTGACTTCAGCTGAATTAAATTTACTTCTCAATTGTGTCTTGAAACTTGGGAAAAAAATCTGAATAAGCAGAGAGTGTATGATTAGTGGAGTGAATCCATGTGAACACTGGCAAAGGGGAGAGAAATCATAGAGGTTCAAGGGGAAGAAACTCCATTTTCCTGGATTATTGGAAAGAAATAGAAGCTACTACTAATGGAGATAAACTTAGAAAGGAAGGTTAGACCCAAATTTGAAGATCAATTTATTTTGTAGCCATATTATGGCCTTTCACCAGTTCTTTCAAAGCTAATCTTTCTATGTAGAAAGATACTTTAAAACATAATTGGGGGAAAAAATTAATTTTTACAAATACTGTCATAAATATGTATATTAATGAAATGAATATTTATTATATTTTAATATTTTTCTTTCTGCATTCATATTTTCATCCAATCTGATGAAAATATAGGTGGAAATGAGTAGGATTCTCCAATATATGAATTACAAAGACAAGAGTAAAACATTTGACAGCTATAATTTGCTGCTCAGATATCTTATAAAACTGTGTTTAGAAATTAATATATTATTCCCAATTGGAAAGATCACTTTTAGTCTCCACAGAACTCTATTTTCAAAGACACTTACTGCTCTTAGCGTGAAAAAGAAAACCACTTTTAAGTGAAAACATGTTGTAAATGTCCAGAAGAACATCAAGCTGAATTTGTAAATTTACCATAAAAATTTAAACATATAATACATCACAATTACACAGGACATGTTTGACTTCTCTTAAAGAGGGAGGTGTTTTTTGCAGAAGTGAATTTGGAAATTAAAAGAAAAAAATTGTTGGGGGATTGTTCATCTTAAACAGAAATAAATGAAAGCATTTTGTTCATACTGAACAGTCACCTTTCCAAACTAGGTTTCTCAGTAGGAGGGTGGTATTAAGACTGATTTGTTAATTGGCAACGGAAAGCATAATTATCTGTTTCATTAGTCATAGAACAACAGCTTTCAAAGCTTTGAGAGACTGATAAACAAGTTGGTTTATAAAATCCTGAATTTTATAACAAGTTGGGAAGGCAGGAGATAATTCTACTCATCTAAGCCTTTATTCAATTTTTAATTTTAATTCGTTGAGAAATACCTATTTCGTTTATGAAACAAAGTCAATGTTTTTAGAAGCAATTCCTTGGGATTGAACAAAGTTTGGGGGATTTCCCTATGCCTATGCTATGCCAATATTTCACTTTTAGTCAACTCGATGTCAAAAGATAAAATGTTTGTCATGGAGTCAAGTTTACGTTCGGCCTTAGACACTTATCAGATCTGTGACCCTGGCCAAATCAGTTGACATAAGCTTCAGTTTCTTCATCTATAAAGTGGAATTTAAAATGTGACCTACCTCTCAGGCTTGTTGTAAGACCAAAATGAGACAATCTAATTAAGATGCTTTGCAAAAGTTAACGAGCTGTAGAAATGCTACCATCATCATCACCATCATCTTTGTAGTCCATGAAATTTATTTATTTGGCCAAATTTTAGGAACTTTATAATGCTGTTGACTGAATGGGGTTTCTGGACAGGTTAATCTTTAGAGCTTGGCTTTGGCAGTGTATCTAGTTCAATGGGATAAACATGTGCTAGGTAGTGCTAAATAATCATGGAAACCTGCGTGCTGTAACTTCTGTTACCATGCACAACTGGGAATGGGGAATGTGTGAGTAACCCAAAGTTGCTTATTAAGCTATAGTCTACTAAACAAAAAAGAACATTTTATTTGATTAAATGTGGTTGTTGTCCTTCTTTCTCGAAGAGGATCAAAATGACATCTCTATGTTAGAGTTAAATTACGGTGTGTCCAACTGTGGCTGAGCAAAACAATACAAGCTCAGAATATTCTACTGCAGGTCAAGCACAAATTGTCCATATGAACATCTGGAATGAATTCTCTAAATTTGTACATCTCACATGTCTTTTGAGCTATTTCAATTCTGCTTTGCTCATAGAGCACAGTCCCTTCTCTAATGAAGGCGCATCATGCTGGGCAGTCCTATGCCAGTGTCTCCTACATAATGCAATCACTTCCACAGTTCTTAAGAGAGACCTTGATAGCGTCGTTGTATAATTTTTTTCTTGGACATGCATGTGAGCTCTATATGAGTTCTCCATAAAATAGTCTTTTAGGTAAGAATACTTTGGGCATTTGAACAACATGGCCCACCCATTGGAGTAGCACTCCCTGCGGTAGAGTTTGAATATTTGGCAGTTTAACTTGAGAAAGGACCTCCTTCTTTAGTTTCTTATCCTGCCAGATGATCTTCACAATCTTCCTAAGACAATTGAAACAGAAGTTATTCAGTTTCCTGGCATGGTGCTGGTATACTGTACAGGTTTCACAGGCGTGCAATGAGGAAGTCAGCACCACAACTCTATAGAGCTTCAGTCTGGTAGTCAGTCTAATTATTATCTCTTCTCTCCCACTCTTTCCTTTGGAGCATTCCAAACACTGAGCTAGCTCTGGCAATGCATATATCAACCTCATTATCAATGTGTATATCCCTAGAAAGTATACTGCCAAGATAAGTGAACTTATCTACAACATTCAGAACCTCTCCATTTTCTATAACTGATGTTTCCACATATAGATACTGTGGTGCTGGTTGATGGAGCACCTTTGTTTCTTTGGTGTTAATTGTTAGGCCAAAATTAACACAAACTGCAGCGAATCCATCTACACTTTGTTTGCATCTCAGCTTCAGAGGCTGCATTGAGTACACAATCATCTGCAAACAAAAAAATTCCTGCACCAACACTCTCTCCACTTTTGTCTTGATTGCATATGATGTATTTACATATACATATTATTTGTTTATACATACAACTAATTAAAAACAGTTTTTTTTTAGACTTTTGTTGCTGGACTCCTGCAAATTTTGAGCCAACCATATTGAAGATAGGGCTGAGGAAATCCTATTAAAACCAAAAAATTACAATTCTCCCACCAAACTAGAAAAAGCAAACTGCCCAAGACAAGGATGGACTAATTTACCCTAGTTTGTATGTGTAACCACTGATTTAATGTAGTTTATGGAGCTTATTTCTAAAACAATAAGGACACTAAACAGCAAGGTCCTTTTTCCTGGAAGGGTTTCTTATCTGAGAAAAAAACAACAACAAATAGTCTAAGATTGTAGGTTCAGGTAAACAACTGTCTATGGAGATCCAGGAAGTACAGTTTCTTTCAATTTATTACAAAAGGCAAACTAGGTAATGCAGTTTATTTAAAGGTTCTGTTGGTGTGGCTGGATGAAGATGTGTGCATGTGTGCATGCATGTGTGTGTGTGTGTGTGTCTGTGTGTCTGTGTGTCTGTGTGCTTGTGTGTGTGTATGTGGGTGTGTTAGGGAAAATTAACCCCATTTTATCTATGACTACTATATCTCTGGCTTACAACAGTGACAACTTAATTTTTGAGAAGTTGAAGGCTTAACCTTAACCTTCTAAGTTAATTCAATGGACAGATAAGACAAGAAAAGAGATCTCACAGAGAGAACAGTCAGGTTAGCATGGCTGGTTGAGGGAAAACTGAAGAGCATTGCAATTCAGATTGGAGTAAACTACTCCCCTTATCAGAAAACATAAAGAATCTTTGGGGTACATCAGGAAGAACAAAAGGTCAAGAAGAGCAAGGGAATTAATGAAAAAATAAGTAAAAAGGAAGGTGGCCTAGCCATACCAGATCTTAAACTATATAAGGAAGCAGCAATAATCAAAACTGTGTAGTACTAACTATGAAATAAGAGCAGTAGATCAGTGGAATAGGTTGGGTATATAAGATACAGTAGTCAATGACTATAGTCTTCTAATGTTTGATAAACCCAAAGACTCCAGCTTCTGGGATAAGAACTCTCTAGTTGACAAAATCTACTGGGAAAACTGAAAAATAGTATGACAGAAACTAGGCACAGATCAACATTTTATACGACATACCAACATAAGGTCAAAATGTATACATAATTTAGACATAAAGGATGATACCATAACCAAAATTGGAGAGCAAGGAAAAGTTTACCTGTCAGATCTATGGAGAAAGGAGGAGTTTATGACCAAAAGAGAACATTATGAAATGCAAAATGTATAGTTTTGATTAGAATAAATTAAAAAGCTTTTACATAAACAAAGCCCATGCAATCAAGATAAGAAGGGAAGCAGAAAGCTGGGAAACAATTTTTATAGCCATAGTTTCTGATAAAGGCCTCATTCCTAAACTATATAGAGAACTGAGTCAAATTTATAAGAATACAATAATTCCTCAATTGATAAAATATCAAAAGATATAAACAGGGAGTTTTCAGATAGAGAAATTAAAGGTATCTATACTCATATGAAAAAAATGTTCTAAATCACTGTTCATTAGAGAAATGCAAATTAAAACAACTCTGAGGTACCACCATTCACCTGTCAGATTAGCTAATATGACAAAAAGGAAAATGATAAAGGTTGGAGAAAATACAGGAAAATTGGAACATTAATGCATTGTTGGTGGAGTTGTGCACTGATCCAACCATTCTAAATAGCAATTTAGATATATGCCCAAAGGTCTATAAAACTGTGCATATCCTTTGATCCAGTAATACAACTGCTAGGTCTGTATCCCAAAGAGATCATATAAAAGTGAAAAGGACCCACATATACAAAAAATATTTATAGCAACTATTCTTATGGTGGCAAAGAATTGGAAGTTGAGGGAATGCCCATCAATTGAAGAATGACTGAATAAGCTGGGCTATATGAAATTAGTGGAAGAATATTGTACCATAAGAAATAATGAGCAGGAGGATTTCAGAAAAACCTAGAACAATTTCGATGACTTCATGCTGAGTAAAGTGAGCAGAACCAGGAATATAGTATACACATTAACACCAACACTGTGTGAAAAGTAACTTTGATAGACTTGGCTTTTCTCAGTTACACAATGATCTAAGACAATTCCAAAAGACTCATGACAGAAAATGCTATCCACATTCAGAGAAAGAGCAATGGAGTCTGAATGCATATCAAATCATACTATTTTCTTTTTTTTCTTTCTCTTGGTTTTTCTCTTTTGTTTTGATTCTTCTTTCACAACATGAATAATATGGAAATATGTTTAATATGATTGTACATGTACAACCTATATCAGATTCCTTGCTATGTTGGGGGGGGAAAGAAGGAGAAAGAAAAAGGGACTAAAAATCTTACAAAATTGAATGTTGAATATGTATATGTGTGTATGTGTTTGTGTGTGTGTTTTTAAAAAGAATGTTAGGGTAAATTATATTCTTTTAGCTGAAAAGAAGAAATAAAATGTTGCACTAAAATGGCTGAAATTAGAAACAAATAGCAGCTTATTTGTTTGTATATACCAATAATTGAAAATTGTTTTGTTTTGCGGCTTGTGAACTACTTTCTACATACTGAAAGACGATTTTGAGATGATACAAATGAATAACAACTTGTATTGGTGGATGGAGAGACTATTAGGGAGTTGTCCATATTGGTGAAATTATAGGTCTAGACCAAAATAAGAATAACTTTAGCTAAATTTATCTTAATTAACTTCTCTGACAAACTATGAAACTCAGGATGTTTAAGATGAATCAATTCTACAGTTAGGATTATTCAGCTTTAGGACATTTTTGAGGTGAAAAGCAACAAGGTAGTGAACATGTGCCAACGAGCACTAAATAATCACAGAAACCTGTGTGCTATAGTTTCTGTTAACAGTACACGACAGGCAGCTTAGGGGATGGGGAGGGTGTGAGTAACCCAAAGTTACATTTTACCTTCTCTAGAGACTTGTTAAAAAGTCGCAAGGAAGAAGGGAGGAATTGGTAAAAATGAATTGTTAAATCTTTTGGAGGTGATGAAAATTTTATAAAGCATCAGAAAAATATGTATGTTGGTGAAACTCTCATTCATGAAAGCAATTTCATGTCATGTATAAGTGGCAGGGCCTCAGTAAGCCCACAGGGAGGTTAACTACTTAACTTCTAAGCAGTAGAACTAAAAGAAGCTTAGTTTAAAAGAGGAAAATATGTGTATTGAGAGTTGTTATCCTTGTGGGTTTTCAACAATGAAATGACTATTTACCTTTGAAATCAATATCTTATCCTGAACATTTTTATGTGGAATTCACAAAGTTTTATGTGTGTATGTA
>CM053583.1:82260747-82289076 GCA_028627135.1 Pseudochirops cupreus | reverse complement strand
TATATGTAATGCTCTGCATACAGTGAGCTTCAATCAATACTAAGTGGATGACTGACAGTATGTCCAAAACGTTACTTCTATCACCTCTCCTCCTTGAGGTGCTGACCAGAAAAAAAAAATGGAACTCTGAGATTCAATTCAAGTAACACTAAGTTCCTATACTAAATGCTGAGGGATATACAAACACAGGTACAATTCAATAAGAAATTATTAAATAATTCTTATATGCAAGACACTGAACTAGGCACGAGAGAATAAAGAAGCAAAAAAAAAGAAAAAAGAAAAAGAAAAAAAAAAAGAGTTCCTGGGCTTACTAAAATCTTTGGTTTGACTTTTAAAGCCCTTCAAAACCTGGCCCTTTCCTTCCTTACAATACAGGTCTTCTGACATCTTGCTCTCCTCCACAAATTCTGTGTTCCAGCGGTACTTCCCTCCTTGCTTTTAAAAAAAACCTTCTTTATCCCAAGGAATGATTGTACTAGCTCTCCCTCGTTTCTAGAAAGCTTTCCCTTTGCATTTCTGCCTCCTAGCTTCCTTGGTTTCTTTCAAGCTAAAGCCCCACCTTCTCAAAGAAAATTCCCTAAGGCCTCCTTTTAGTCCTGTCCCTCTGAGGCTACCAAAAAAAATCCTATATTCTTTGATCGTACATAGATCTTTGTATATCATCTTGCCCATTAGACTAGATGCCCCTTGAAAGCAGGGCCTGCTGGGGGCTTTTTTTTGTATTCCCATTACTTAACACAATACCTGGCACTCACTAGGCACTTAATAAATGTTTGTGGATTGACTAGAGAAGACATAATTCTCGTGTTCATGGTCTATAAAATCATGGATGATATCCTTTTCTCTATTGATTTCACTTTCAATTTAATTTAGTTGATTACAGATGTCCCATGTGTTTATACATTCTATTCCTTGGCATCAGATTTTGTATCATCTAATCCATCTTGCTGTATCCCCAATATTCATCTGTCAAAATGCTTCCCACTATTAAAGACTGAACCCAAATTCTCCCTCTTCCATGAAATATCTTCTACTGTGAAGGAAAAGATCTGTGTCTTTTAAATGAATTTTTTTTCTTTCCTTTATATGTTCTAGAAACTTTGTTTTATCCTTTTAATTGAATTTATCATAAGTTGCCTTCAATTTTATTTACTCCTCACTTATAATATCCTTGGAATATAAGGAATCATGTTTTTTCTCATTCTATTGTTTTCTTACCTAGAAGATAGTAAATGTTTGTTTACTTAAATTACTGAGATTATTTTGAAAAGAAATAAAAATATATCTTTTAAAGACTGAATTTCCCATTTTTTATGAATGATAGTCTCATAAATTACTTACAAGAAAACCTGAAAATAAAGTAATATTTTTGGTTGAAATCAGGGAGGTTAACTATGCCTTCCCAAGGATCTTGAACACATAGATTTATTTTTGTTTTGTTTTCTGTTTGTTTTCCTTTAGTCAGTGCTTTGTTCTTATTTCATGAATCATTTCATGTTTCTGTCATGATAAAAAAAAGTCCACTCAGAATACAGGGTATTCATCAGTAAAAATCTTCATTGATATTTCTTCAGTCTTTCTATCTCCAATTTTAATGCATATCTCAATGCTAAAGGTAATTAGCAATTTTTACTTTCCTACAGAAATTTAAACCTTTGCAGATAAGTGAGAGTACAATGAAGTAGAAGAAATCCAAATCTGGGAGAATGGAATATTTGAGATTTAATCCTACATCTGTTCCTTCCTCCCATGTGATCTTCAGCAACTCACTAAGCAGCCTGTGGGGTGTCTAAGTGGCACAGTGGAAAGAGTACAGGATCTGGACTCCAGAAGACTGAACTTCCAAGAGTTTAAATCCAAATGTAAGACAGATGAACACAGCCCATAGGAGGGCTGCAAGCACAGGTTCACTCTTGATCCAGTCAGACAGGAAAGACAATAAGAAGGATTTAATAATCTTACTTTATTCTAGTCTAGTTTTCTTAGAAAGGTTGATGAAAATGGGAGCACAGATTCCTGCAGCATTCCCTATTCACCATTCTCATAGGGGCTGGTGAGAAGAGAGAGCAACTACCCCTATGTCTCGAAGGGGTCAGTCAAGACAAGCCCTACCTGTGTATCCCCTAAATCTCCCTCAAGCCTCAGTGGGGGTCAGTAGAGGCAAACACAGTTTCCCCCCAAACCTTGATGGGGGCCAATCAAGGCATACATAGCTTCTGTATACTCAACCCTAAGGCTCCCCCTAAGCTTCAATGGGGGCCACTTGAGGCACACCCAGCATTTGTGCATTCCCGTAAGGTACCTCATTCACTGACCAATGCCCACCCATTTTATAGGTGAATATTTATAGGTTTTATAGTTGTTTATAGACAAAGAAGGCATATTGCCAGCAATAGGCTCACAAGTTCACATCACCACATCCGTGTATCCCACTGTGCAGTCACAGTGGATGTTTTTATTATTTATTATTATATAATGCTGTGCAAGCATGGTGGAGATGTTTTGAACCATAACTGTGGGAATTCATATCTAATACCTGGGAACAAGAGATTGTTATGGGGATCCTGGGAAACTGCCCTTTAAGAAATAATAACAAAAATCCACTTTACACACAGTAAAATCGACCTTAATTACACTAAAATTCACCCTACACCAACCTCACAAACTAACTAGCTCTGTGACCCTGGGTAAGTCTTTACCCCTGTTTGCCTCAGTTTTTCATCTGTAAAATAAACTACAAAATGAAGTGGCAAACCCCCACAGTATCTTTGCCAAGAAAACCCCAAATGGGGCCACAAAGAATCAGACACAACTGAAATAATTGAAAATTAAACAATAATAAAGCAGCCCACACGCCAACAAGGTGGTCTGGAGGAGTAAAAAATTAAGTAACTGGCCTATATTCACAGAGTATATATGTGTCAGAAGACAAGATTTGAACCAATGTCTTTCAGATACCAAAGGCAGGCACATAGTCTAATTGTTCCATACACACCTTGTATAGAAAAAAAAAAACAAATCATCGAATTTTCATTCTCTATTGGCTCTCTTTCCTAATAGGGATTCTTAGAGCCAATGAAGCATTCAAAATTCTGGGGTCTTTTTGTCTTTTTTTGTTTTCTGGGAAAGCAGAAGTTGACTATGTGTTTTCTCAATTCATGTGAAATTACTGGACTTGGTAAAGGGAGATAAAAAAAAGTTTTTAAAAAGTTTTTTCTTATCTCCTTTGTTCTTCAAACTACAGGCTAATGAGAACCAGCTGTGCAAATAATCCTTGGCAATGCACCATACTTGTAGACCTATGCACCTTTTCATTAAGAGGTGGTTCCTACTCTAGTGAAATTGGCTTTTTAATAGTTGGATAAGAGGGGCCTTTAGCCTTGTATGATTGAAATCAGACACAGATGCAATGAAAACATTCCATGAGTGTATCTCATTCTCTCATGGTTACCAGGTAAAGAATCCCAAGGGGTAGAGGGTAGGGAGGGAGTGACTTACATGAGGGCTATATTTCAACATATCTAAAACTTATCATTCTTTTTCCTTCAATTTTGCTTTAGAACTGAAATGGTTTCCTACCCTTTAGAGTCAACATTTTCAGCTGTGATTGTTTCCTTTTCTTTTTGGAAAATCCCACATCATGTAAGACCATACAACTCATTGAATGCAGAGCTTGATGTTTTGCACTATTATATTTTTTCTTTTAATGAATGTAATTCAGATATAGCATAGAAAATCACTTTTGCTCTTTGGACTGGCTCACTCAAACCAGCTATAGTGATACTCTTATTGAGATTCTCAAAGAAAAGACAACATTGGGATGCTTTATTATTACCAACTTTCTCATAGGACTCATGAGAGGCAATGTTGGTATAGGATGAATATGCTTCAATTAATCGTCACTGAAGCACCTAAGTCCCCAGTGTGTACTATTCAGTTACATAAAATCAGTCACCACAATCATATTAACTCTTTAAGGTAAAACATTTATTAAACAAGGCCCAAGTGAGAACAATAATAACATGTAATGAATGGACACTCTCTCTGAACATCAGTCTTCTCATCGACTGGTATGATAGTTGGACTACACCTCTTTTCCAGTTCTATATTTGCAATTCTGATTGCCCATTTGATGTAAAAATTTTGCATTTCTTGTAAAATTGACAGATTTTTGTTTGTTTGTTTGTTTGTTTTTTCCTACAGTCACAAATGCAATATAAGCCAAAGGAGACTTAGCGTATGAACTAAGTTCTCTTTTGTAGAGCTAGGAATGGGAATCTACATGAAATGTCTAGAGGGTCTTGAACATCAGAGTTTGAGTCAATGTTATCTATGTCTTTTCATATCAGAAAAAAATCAATGTGAAACCTCTTACTAAGTAATAAGGGAAAACTGTCATTGTGAACTACCTTCATTCCTTCAAAGTATAGGTAGATTTGATAATAAACCTTAGTAATTAAAAAATAAATTTCCTTTGTACTTATTAGTTTTAAGAGAGGTTTTATTTTGAGCATAGTAGAGAATTGGTGAGTAATAGGAGAAATGTAAATTTAAAAAAAAAAGAAATGAGCATCAATAGAACATCTTAAAATACCCAGTGGAGTAAAGGAATAATTTCAAAAGGGGACACAGATAAATCAAGTGTTTTGATTACTTTCCCCCCCAAAAAAATACATATCTTTACAATATTTTATGGAATAGAAGTTGATATCTGAATATGAAATTCACTTTTTCCCTTTTGCTTATTGAAATGTTTATTGATGGTCCGGATAAGTGTCAATAACAGATCCTGTGAGATGGTCACATATATTTAAATCCATAGTATTCAAAATTATAGTAATATAAATTCCTCTGATGCTATAGTTAGTGGGGAGATAATAGGAGGTCATATCAAACCTTCGAGGTTTGCTGAGGTTTGTTAAGTTCATAACTAAAGAGCCCCTTAAAGGAGCTTTGTAATAAGATGGCTTCCTGAAGGGGATGAAGTTGCTTAGCTTTCCTAGGTATACTCCAGCAAAACCCCGAAGTTCACACTACAACTAACAATGACCAAGAAATCCAGTGAGAAGGGGCAGCTATGTGGCACAGTGAATAGAGCCCTGGCCCTGGAGTCGGGAGAACCTGAGTTCAAATCTGACTTCAGACAAACCTAGCTGTTCAACGCTGAGCAAAGTCACTTAACCTCGACTGCCTCAAAAAGAAGAAAATCTAGTGAGAAATCATAAGTGACCTCTTCCACATCAGAATTGAACAAAATGTCAGCCAGTCATTGCCCACAGCCAATAGGAAAGGAGGTTTCCTCAAGTAAAGCTAGTGGCAGCATGACCAGAGTTGGGCCATAGGTAGCCATAAAGACTCTGTCTGATGCCAGCAGGAGGAGAGGACAACTCAAAGAAGCAGCAGAAAGAAAGCTTCAGGTTAGGGACCTCAGAAGGCCTAGGGAACCACATTCTACAGGGACTATCCTGGTAAAAACTTTTGTGGTGCCACAGTGCTTAAACTGGGCCATCCCAAGCCCAGGGGGTTTTGAGACCTCTAAAATCTGTCCTAATTGCTAAAAGAGGTCAATGGAGATCCAACATTCTCAAACTAAAAGATGCAGGGAGGGAAGCAAATAGTGGGAGATGAAGTCCAGGACAAGAACCTAGAGCAGTGGTTCTCAACCTTCCTAATGCCGTGACCCTTTAATACAGTTCCCCATGTTGTGGTGACCCCCAACCATAAAATTATTTTTGTTGTTACTTCATAACTGTAATTTTGCTACTGTTATGAATTGTAATGCAAATATCTGATATGCAGGATGTTTTTTCCTTGTTTCAAATTGAACATAACCCACAGGTTGAGAACTGCTGACTTAGAGGAAGCATGGTGAGACAAGACACAGCAAAGTTAATCACTGTAATAAAGAGTGCTTCTAGGGGTGAGTAACTAGCTCTAGCTCACAGCCCCAATTTTAGGAACTTAAACTGGAGAGGAGTAAATCAAAGAAAATATCATGTAGTATCAAAAATTATTAAAAATGTGACACTATAACATCTACCAAGAGAGATTCAAAGGAAACCATGGATTTTCCACAATTTTACATGAATAATTAGAAGTAATTAAATGAGATTAAGGGGAAAAAATCTCTGGAGGGAAGAATTGGGAAGAATAAAAGTAACTTAGAAGAGAAACTAATAAGCCTTTTCCAAGAAACAGAACCCCTGAAAACTACTATAGGCCAATAAGAAATAAATCACCCAACAAAACATCAAGAAATATGCCGACAAAATCAAAAGATTGAAAATATGTAAGGTACCTGCTATTATAAAACAAAGAAAAGAAAAGAAAAGAAATTCACCTGAAAAAACAGGTCAAGTATAGATAATTTAAGAATTATTAGATTTCCTAAATACCATGATTAAGTATAATCTCTAGAAACTATATTTGAAAAAATCATAAATAAAAACTTCCTAAATCTATTAGAAGCAGAAACCAAAATAAAATTAAAGAGAATTCACCAATAATCTCCTGAAAATAACCCCAAAAGGAAGTTTCAGGAATGTAACAGTCAAAATTCATATATCCTCTGCCATGGAAAAAATAAGACAAGCATCCAGAATAGCAATTCAGATACAAAGGAACTATTGTCAAGGACAAACAAGACCTGCAACCTTCTACTTTAAATGAGAAGATGTCTTGAAATATAATATTCCAAAAGGCAAAAGAAAAAAAAAAGGTCATACAAGAAAGACTAAATCACACATGGAAACTAAGTCCTACATGGAATACTACAAGAGGGAAGACACAAACCTTTAACAGAATAGGGAACTTGCAAGCATTTCTCATGAAAACATAAGAAATGAGGAAGATTTTGAAATACAAACACAATAGTCCAGAAAAGGCTAGAGAAGTTTATTTGATCAATAAGAAGGAGGTGTATGGTCGTGTGGGGCTAACATTCTAATGGGAACAAGGAACAACTTTCCTTTCCGGTCCTTATAGTTTTCAAATGGTATTCACAAAAGTATTAAGAAAAACAGAGATCCAGATGAGTAGATTGGTTCTGTTCTGGGAGTTACAAGAGGAGAAAGAGAAGAATGGGTTAAAAGTGGAATGCAGTAGATTGGAAAGGAAGAAGAAAAGAATGCAGTTATAATTTCTCATAATTGAGATATGTGAGAAGAGCATACAAACAGGAGGTGCCTTCAGATTAACCTCATTCTTATCAAATAAACAAATGAAGGTTCAAGACACACAGCATTTGGTATAGAAATGTCAAACTTTATAGAAAAAAAAGTAGGGACAGGGAAGAGGCAATTAAAAGGAATGATAATTCCAGGGAAGGATTAATTTAATGAAACATTTTGTCCTGATATTTTACAGGGGGAGGATAAAAGAGTAAAAATGAAAAGAACTATACTTTACATGGGTCCCTTAAATTATCCCTTAGTCAATTAGAGAATGACCAAATTGTGGTATATGAATATAATGGAATATTATTATACATAAGAATCTATGAAAGATAATTTCAAAGAACCTTGAGTAGTATGAACTGACACAGAGTGAGCTAGGTAGAATCACTAGGAAAAAAAATATGTAAGGCCAAAAAACATTATGAAGAAAAACAAAGTTGAAAGATTTGTAATAAAATGGTAGCAGTCTCCAGACAGAGGGGTGATGGACACAAGCTATAGAGACATGTGTTTGGACGTTGTCATTCTGTGAATTAATTTTGTCTGACTACTCATATTTGTCACAAGGTTTATTTGTTCCCTCTCTCTTGGTTATGCAAAGAATCATTTGTAAATATTGATTGGATATAGCTGTTCCAATATACACTCCCAGATATTCAGGAATATCAGATCAAAAGCAATCTACCATCTCTATCAAAAGAACTCCTTCTCCCACAGTCAAGACTGAAAGAGGAATATTACTGGCAACCATTTGTCAGATAATGAAAACAGACACCTGTTTGGGGACTGAATGGTCATGCTAATCTTAACTCTATACTTCTGTTTGTAATCTGCTCCACTCGCTACAAAAAAAAATACAAATCTGTAATGTCCTCTCCTTTTCGGTAGTTATTCAAAGTCATTCATTCTCTAAGGACAAGCTTAAGTCATGCTTCCAAATCCTCAGGAAACCTGAGCTAGCCTCCCAACTGTCTTCTGACCACATTTAGTACATATTCTCCTCACATATACCTGCACTGTGTTCTGTCTTATATTATTTTCTCTTTATTTCCAGGATATGTCGCATCCTAAGGTTTAAGCAATTCAGTACAGCAAAGATTTATTAAGTGACATCTAAGTCCAAGGCTCAGTGGATACAAGGATAGATATATTCCTGGCTCTGCTCTTCAAAAGATTATAACCTAATAGTGGGACTGTGGGAAGGAGAAAAGACTGGTGTGAAAACAAATCTGACACAAGAGAAAATGAAGCAAGTATAGCAGAAAAGACCAGCAGAACTTCATGAGAAATTTCAAGACATAGAGATCATTTTCCAGAGAAAGGTCTCCTAGAATACTGGGCAGTTCAGTTGTGTCTTGGGAAAAAGGGAAAGAATGAGGATGAAACCATATATACCTATTTATCATCTCCCTTCAGGCCTGAGCATAGTGCAAAACAAATAGTAAGTAATAAATATATATTTAACTTAAACTGTCATAATGAATGATCGATCATTGCTACACTGACCCCAGTCTGGCATGCCCTTGGCCAAGGGCAATTTCCTATGTTTTCATGAGAAAGGCTTGCAAGTTCCCCATTCTATTAAAGATTTGTGTTTTTCCCCCTGTAGTATTCCATGTAGGACTTGGTTTCTCTGGGTGATTTAGTCTTTCTTGTATGACTATTTTTTTGCCATTTGGAATATTATATTTTAAGATATCTTCTCATTTAAAGTAGAAAGTTGCAGATCTTGTGTGCAATTACCAATAGTTTCTTTGTATTTGAACTGCTTTTCTGCATGCTTGTTTTATTTTTTCCATGACAGAAAATATGCAATTTTTGACTGTTACATTCCTGAAACTTCCTTTTGGGGTTACTTTCTGGAGAGTATTGATGAATTATCTTTAATTTTATTTTGCTTTCCTGGAGGCACCATATTCTGAGCCATTGTGCAAACAAGGCTTCCTCTTATAGTAGAAAAGAGAGGGTTACTCTCTACCGTCCTCACATTCTTTTCTAAAACCCGTGATAATCCTCTCTCAGTAAGGAAAAGATTTTTTGGTTCCTCACAATAATTGTAGCTAGGTCCTGATGAGTATAAATAACGGATCCTGTGAAGCAGTCACATGTATTTAAATTCAGTGTATTCAAAACTATCATAATGAGAAATATGTTAATTGGCATCAACCTCATGTACATATACAGTGAAATTTTGAATAATGCAACCATTTCATGGGATTGATTATTTGTACTAATTGGGACCTACTTGTAATATAGAACTGGAAACTATGATTTGTAAACATTAATGTTACCATTTTTATTCATCTATATTAAACATAGGAAATATAAATTTTTGATTCTTGTAACTATTTAATTTAAATGATTTTTTCCCCCTGATACTATTTCACTTGACAATGCCATCAGCTGACATGGGTTCAGATATCATCACTATGCAAATAATGGCTGGTTTATATATCACGTTCTAGTCTTATTCCTGAGCTATAGTCTCACATTAAAAAGTATTGTTTAGACATCTCAAACTGGGCATATCTAGAGCATCTCAAACAAAGAAAATAAAAATGAAATTAATCATCTTTTCTTCCAATGAACATATTTTCCGAACATCACTTTTAATGTCAAGGTACCACTATCTTCTCAGTCACCAAGACTTCAATTTCTGGTCTCATCCTTTTCTTCTCACTTGTACTTTTCCTTAATATCTAATCTGGAATTAATACTTGTCATTTCTACCTTCAAAACATTTCTCATATACATCCCTTTCTCTCCACTCACATTGTCATTGCCAAAATTTAACCCTTCATTATCCCTTGCTTATGGATGAAGATTATTGAATTTACCTTTAAATAGATTTCCCTGCCTTGAGTTGTTCCCTATTCCAATTTTTCCTGAACTAAGCTACCCAACAGATTTCCCTAAAGCACAGGTGTGATCATGTCACATACCCCAATCCCTCTACCCACACAATAAAATTCAGGGACTCCCTATTACCTCCAGTGTCAAATATAATGTCTTTGTTAGCATTTAGTGTCATTACTGAGGTACCTAGATGGTACAGTGGCTAAAGTACTGAGCCTGGAGTCAGGAAAACTTCATTTCAAATCCAGATTGTGTAACCATAGACAGATCCCTTAGCCTCAGTCTGCCTCAGTTTCCTCAATTGAAAAAATAGAATTAATAATAACACATATCTCCCAGAGTTTCTGTGAAGTTCGAATGAGATATTTTAAATAGAACATAGTATGAACTTAATATCCTTCCTTCCTTCCTTCCTTCTTTCCTTCTTTCTTTCCTTCCTTCCTTCCTTCTTTCTTTCCATCCTTCCTTCCTTCTTTCCTTTCTTCCTTCCATTTTTCCTAAGCTGGTTCCTTTGTATCTCTTCAGTTCTCTTACATTTTACTCTTCTCTGCACATTCTGCAATCTAGATACATCAGCCTACCTGCTAATCCTTAAACATGACAGTCCCATCCTTAATATGCATGCTCTCCATCATCTACACCCCTTCTCTTCCCTCTTCTGTGCCTCTGTGTAATTTGTTTCTCATGCCTAGAAAGAGAATCAACTTTACCTCATACTTGTAGAAGCAATAGCTTCCTTTCTTTTTCAGTTAAAATGGTGTCTTACACAGGAAGTCCATTCTGATTCCCAGTTGCCAGTATGCTTCTCCTCTAGGGTGTTACTTTATATATACCTTACATATGTTCTTATTTATTTGTACTTTAGTGCCTCTTTTTTTCCTCCTAGATAGACAATATTTGTGCATTTGTTTTTCTTTTTTTTTTCATTTTTTAATAATTCTCAGCAACTACATTAGGGCTTGGTACATAGTAGGTGCTTAATCCAATGTTTATGAATGAATAAATGTTTGGAGAATGTAAGGTGTGTCGATATACCCAAAACTGCAATGAAGTTGGCAGTCAGTATTTTCATTTTACAGATGTGGAAACTTAGACTTAGAAAATTTGATGACTTGTGAAAGTCTCATGGTTTATTAATGGAATAGCCAGGACTAGAAGGTTGTTAGATTTCCTAACTCCATCAGTCTTTCTTTTAAATTACATGATTTCTCTGTAGGCTCATATAAACAAAGAAGTGTAGTTACCACACCAGTAACTATCATCTTGAATTTTAATCCTCTGAAATATTGGAATGTAACTAATCGTGTTTATAAAATGGTTGCATGTACAGAATTTGCTGGGATTCTTACACGAATTAATAAATGTCTAGAGGGTACTTTCATAACGCTTAATCACATTCAAATCTTTGGACATTCTGCTTTGCGTAACAGTTTTTCAGTGACTCAGTCTGTACTGGGTGGAGGCAACTCAAATACTACCTTCTGGAAGAGACTTTTCCCAGTATCCCCAGCTACTAGAATCTTTCCCTCTAAGGTCATCTTTGATCTACTCTGCAGAGATGTTGTATGATCCTATAAATTTCCTTCTTTCTTGTCAATTAGCATGCTTTTTAGCTCATTGAGGATAGGAACAGCATTTTTAAACCTATTTCTCCTTGTAATTCAGTGCAGTGACAGACACATCATAAGCATGTAATAAATGTATGGTCATTGATTGTTGAAGTTTATATCTCTATCTCTATCTCTGTTTTTGTTTCTGTCTCTATTTCTATCTTTATCTCTATCTATATGCATGTATTTTTGTTCTGTGTGCATATACAATATATACATATCTAATACATAAGTTACACACACACACTCAATAAGTGAGATGGCAAAAGATATGCAAAGACACATTAAGTTTCTGAAGTATTTCTCTCTCTATATATAGTACCAAGGTGTAAACGAGGGGGAAAAGTTTACAAGGTGGTAGACAGAAACTTTCTTTGTCAATGTTCCCTCTACCAAGAGAAAGTGCTCTATTATTAACAAAAGCAAAGCTAAAGTCAATATTAAGAATTGAGATATGTCCATTCAAGAACCCAAAGTTGAAGTATACTTTTAAAATCTTGAACCATAAACTTTAAAACTCTGCTATTAATTTTCATGAAGAATAAATTAACTGAACAGTTCCTCACCTCCTTTCCAAATCCTATTCCCCACTGCAATAGCTTAAATTAGAATCAAGGCTAACATACACACAAACACACACACATACACACAATATATGTATATATATATGCATACATGTATATGCATAAACATGGGTAAACACACATAACATATGCATATGTACATGCATATGTATGTGTGTGTGTATGGACACATGATACCAAAATAATAAGAACAAAACCAGAACATCATGTAACCAAACACTGAACTGAACAACTATGTCATTTGTTTCAAATCTCTAATGTTACTTTATCATCCAATTCTTCAATAGATTTGGGATATTACTGGTAGAGACACTCCCAGCATATGTCCAATACTAAGTTCAGCGAATCAGTCTCATAACCAAGTGTTTCTTTGTCTATGTTCTCCCTTAAATCCTTTACAAAGTATCAACTCTACTCTTTTGAATAAGCTAATTTTCCTGAAAGTATGAAGAACCTGGTATAAAGGTCATTTATATCCTTAAATTGTCTTGAATTGTGTCTTATAAACAGAACACTGATGATGTTCCATTACACAAATGGAACAAAAGATCATGAGAAAATCAATAAAAATTTATCTTTTATTTATTAACATGATTTAATGTTTGAAGAAATCAGTCAGGACAACTATATTTTGCAGATGAGGAAGCCAAAGCTGAGATGTTATATTATTTGTCCAAAGACAAATAAAAGGAGTAGTTGTATTTAAACTCAAGTCCTCTGATTCCAAATCCAGAGTTTGTTCTATACTCCTTCCCTTTAAAAAAAAAAGTTACTATAGTGAAGTTGGGGAATTCAAATTTGAGTTTTCTGTCTCCTGTTAAGTCTAAAAAAGATAACCAAAGTGAAAGGTCATTATTGGCAAAATAATCAATTTCAAGATATCTATAATGAAAAATGGAGAATAATATTGGAAAGTGCTCAAAATTACCTGAATTCTTCATTTAAGACTGGTTAAAATAGAAGCTATCTATCCAAACCCCTGAGAGGTCAATTCTGCAAAAATTTATCTGTGACCTTCTGTACTTTTTAAGGTCCCAGAAGGTGACAGATCTTGTCTCTGCTGCAGAGTAAGCTATTCAGCTACAAAGTTAGGTGGCGTATAGAGTATGTTTTGGCTCATTAAGTATGTCTGGATCAGCTTGTTCCTCTGGAACAGGACAGAAAGTAAAGAAGAAAGAATAGCTGAGAAGTCAAAAAAATTCGACGAGTAGAGGTGGCTTAGCAGATAACTTGAAGCAGATTTCAGGTTTCTTTTTAATGCTAGTTTTAACAGTTCTTCAACTCTGGGCTAGAGGAGACATCTTTTTCTCATTGGGAAGACATCGATGATTATAGTGCATGGACTGGGCACAATGCAAGGCTCAGATAGGTGTTCAACATGTGCTCTGAATGCTGATGAATGATAAATCTTGCTTTACATAGAAATAAAAGAAAATAATGCTAATTAACAGAAAAGTTCTGGATGGGAGAGCGATTATGGGTAAATGATTTTTTTTTTGGCAATTTTAGATGTTTCATACAATTCTCTCCCTTTTTCATTTTGCTCCAAATATTTTTGTTATATTTTCTCCTAAGCACATCATGGGTCTACTTCTCTACCCAAAGCAGGAAAATCAGTAGGGCATCATTGAAGTGGAGCATAAAAAGAGCACTGATATTAGGGCCATTTATTTTTATTTGATCCTTGACTTGACCCTAAAAGCTTCTGAGAACAAACTACAATTTCTCTGAAGTTCTATTTTTCTCCTCATTTTAAAAACGGGAATAATAAGATATGAAATCTATAGTACTGTGCACCAAACCTCAGTAGCACATGATATTATGATGCCTGTTTCATTACAGAAGGAAGTTAGGGTTTGGGAAGTTAAGTGACTTGCTCAGGGTGACACAGAAAAAACATAAAAGCATTCCTCTCCCCCCACTACCATGTGATATGAACTTGCCTTTTTATAAGTTGCTTCTTCTAAAAGTAGAATGAGTTCCAGGAAGTTATGTTAGAAAGATCACGGAGTTTGAAATCAGTGGGCATAGTTTCAAATACCAGCTTAGCTGTTTTGTCCTTGATACGGGGAAAGGTAATTCTATTGAAGATCTCAAACTACTTTGGAAAGGACTCTCTATTAGACATGAACTACTGAAAACTAGAACAAAGTTTTGTGGAAAATATGGAGAGATGAATATCTTATATCATAAATCACAATAAGCTACAAATGTTACATACGTGAATTAAGTGAGACAAGGTCAGATAGCAGTTATAGTAAAGTAGAATGAAAGGATTGCTTTCAGATCTATTATTTTAAAGAATTAGCAGACAAGTGATAGAGAAAAAAAAATATTTAAGCCTATATTTAGTACTTCATTTTACCCCAGTTACATGTAAAAAACAATTTTTAATATTCATTTTTAAAACTTTGATTTCCATATTCTCTTTTCTCCTCCTTCCCTACTTCCCCCACCACCACAGGGAGAAGGCAAGCAATTCAATATAGATTATGTATGTATAGTATTACAAAATGTATCCCTTATAGTGATGTTGTGAAAGAAAGCATAGCCTGAAAAAAAATTTTCAATAAAAATTAAGTAAAAAAAAAAAGAATTTTTCAATTTGTATTCAGACACCATCAGTTTTTTCTCTGGGGATGGATAGCATTTTCATCATAATTCCTTCAGAGTTGTCTTGGACATTGTGTTGCTGAGAATAGCAAAGTCATTGACAACTAATCATCTTATAATATTAATGTTACTTTGTACACAGTACATTTTACTTTGCTTCAATCCATGCAAGTTTTTACAGGTTTTTCAGAGAGCATCCTGCTCATCACTTCTTAAAACACAATAGTATTTCATCATAAGTACATACCAGAACTTGTTGAGCCATTCTCTAATTGATTGGCCTTCCCTCAATTTCTAAATCTTTACTCCCAGAAAAGAGAAGCTATTAATATTTTTTGTACATAGAGATCATTTTCCTTTTTGTTTTTCATCTCTTCTGGAATACAAAACTAATAGTGGTATTCCTAGGTCAAAGAGTATGCATTGTTTTACAGTCCTTTGGACATAGTTACAAAGTGTTCTACAGAGTGATTGAATCAGTTCACAACTCCACCAACAGTGCATTAAAATCTAAATTTCCCACATCCCTTCCAACATTTGTAATTGACCTTTTCTGGCCAATTAACCAGTCTAATAGGTATGAGGTAGTACCTCAGAATTGTTTTAATGAGCATTTCTTCAATCAATAGTGAGTTAGAATATTTTTTTCTTCATATGGCTATAGATAGCTTTGATTACTTCCTCTGAAAACTGATCATATCTTTGATCATTTCTCAATAGATGAAAGGCTCTTTTTTTTTTTAATAAATTTGGCCTAAGTTTTGGGTCCTTATTAGAGAAACTTGCTTCATTTTTTTTCACAATTACTATTGCTGACTGTATTTCCCTCCACCTATTTCATCCCATTTGTTCTATTCTCTCTCTCTCCTTTCAACCTGTCCTTGTCCTGAAACCTCAAAAGTGTTTTGCTTCTGACTACCTCTTTCCTCAACCCATTTCTCCCTTCTATCACCCAACATTTCTTATCCTCTTCCCCTCCTGCTTTCTCATAGGGTGAGATAGGTAACATACACCCAAATGAGCGTGTATATTATTCCCTCTTTGAAACAGTTCTGATGAGAGTATGGTTCACTCACTCCTCCTCACTTCTCCCTTCTTCCCCTCCATTGTAAAAGCTTTTTCTTGCCTATTTTATTGAGATAATTTACCCCCTCCTACCTCTCCCTTTCTCTTTTTCTAAGTACATTTCTCCCTTACTGCTTCATTTTATTTTTTAGATATCAATTCTTCATATTCAACTCACACCAGTGCCCTCTGTCAATAAATACTCCTTCTAACTACCCTAATGATGAGAAAGGTCTTATGACTTACAAATATCATCTTCCCATGTAGGAAAGAAAACAGTTTAAACAAGTCCCTTAAGATTTCCCTTTCCAGCTTAGCTTTTCAAGCTTTTGAGTCTTGTATCTGAAAGTCAAGTTTTCTATTCATCTCTGGTCTTTTCATTAATAATGTTTGAAAGCTTCTAACTTGGGGAGCTGGAGTCAAGATGGCAGTGTAGAAGCAGGAGAACTCTGTAGCTACCCCCATGACCACCTCAAATACCTATAAAATGTGACTCTAAACCAATTTCAGAGCTCCAGAACCCACAAAATGACAGGGTAACAAAGCTCCCACTGAAGGCAGCCCGGCACGTGGACAGGAAGTGGCTCATCACAGCAGGCTGGGAACCCAGACCAGCACCACATGAACCACAACAAGCTGTGGCTGGAGCACTGGGGAGAGTGGATAACTGGCAACTGTGGCAGTTTCCAGAATTATCAAACCATAAGAAACAAGGACAAAGTAAAAGGTCAGTGGAACTTGGCTAAATTTGGGTGAGGGAGTTTGGCCAACTGCCTCCAAAGCTAGCAGCAGTCTGAAGCATCAGCCCTGCAGCTGCCTCCATGTGGCTGCTTCAGAGCTCCCAGCCTGCAGATTACAGGGGAGCCAAGCGATCATTCAGAGGCTAAGTACTCTTGCCTTAACCTACTTGGATCATGATTGTGGCGTTGAGTGGTGGTCCTGAGGTGCATGACCAGTGAGCCAAAGCTGGTGGGGGCTGCAGAAATGGTGAGCTCCTAATAGCACTGGTAGCTGCGAAAATCCCAGCCATTTGCGACAGAGCTCTCCTCTCTGAAAGCAGAGCTCTATTGAACCTAAAAGTCAAGTAATTGACTGGCAACATGAGTAGGCAAAGGAAACAAAGCAAACCCAGCAATGCAAATTTAGATTCCTTTTTTGGGGACAAAAAGGGTCAAAGCATGGAACAGGAAGAAGACAACACAATCAGAAATCCTGCACCAAAAGCTTCCAAGAAAAATGTAAACTTGTTCAAGCCATAGAGGAGCTAAAGAAGGATTATGAAAATCAAATAAGACAAGCAGAGGAAAAATTTGGAAGAGAAATGAGAATGATGCAAGAGAACTATGAAAAGAGAGTCAACAACCTGACTGAAGAAAATAACACCTTAAAAAATAGACTAACTCAAATGGCAAAAGAGGCCCAAAAAGCCAAATGAGGAGAAGAATGACTTTTAAAATCTAATTTGCCAGATGGAAAAAGAATCTCAAAAGTTTTCTGAAGAAAATAATTCCTTTGGAATTAGAGTGCAGCAAATGGAAGCAAATGACTTAATGTGAAATCACAATACTATTAAACAGATGCAAACAAATGAAAAAACAGAAGGAAATGTGAAATATCTCCTTGAAAAAAACATTGACCTGGAAAATAGATTCAGGAGGAACAATTTAAAAATTATTGGACTACCTGAAAGCCATGATCAAAAAAAGAACCTAGAACTTATCCTTCAAGAAATTCTCAAGGAAAATTGCCCTGATATTTTAGAACCAGAGGGCAAAATAGAACTTGAAAGAATTCACTGATCACCTCTTGAAAAAGATCACAAAAGGAAAACTAGGAATGTTATAGCCAGGTTCCAGAGTTCCCAGATCAAGGAGAAAATATTACAAGCTGCCAAGAAGAAGCAATTTGAATACTGTGGAAACACAATTAGGATAACCCAGGATCTAGCAGCTTCTACATTAAGGGATTGAAGTGCCTGGAATATGATATTCCAGAGATCAAGGGATGTAAGATTAAAACCAAAAATCATCTACCCAGCAAAATTGAGTATAATGTTCCAGGGGAAAATATGATCATTCAATGAGGTTGAGGACTTCCAAGCATTCTAGATGAAAATACCAGAACTGAATAGAAAAATTTGATATTCAAAACGTGGAAAAGAATTCATAAGGAACTTATCAAAGTTGAATTATTTACATACCAACATTTAATGATAATTTTGACTTATAAAATTTTTCTTAGTATGAGAATAAGCGAAGAGAATATGGATGTATATATTATATACATACATACACACACACACATACATATGTATATATACGAGCTAATGGTAACTCAGTTGAAGTATATACATATGTATATGTATATATGTATATATATATGTATGTACACATGTACACATACACATATATCTATATAGGAGGGCATGCATATGCATATGAATATATATGTGAGTCTCTGTATATACGTGTACATAGGCAGAGGGAACAGAATCAATTGAATAGAAAAGGATTATATTTTAAAAGGTGAAATTGAGAGGTGGGAGAGGAACAGAATGAGAGGAGGCAGGGAGACACAGAATGGGGTTAATCATCGCATATAGAAGAGTCAAGGGATAACTGTTACAATGGAGGGGAAGATCAGGAAAGTAAAAAGGAATGGATGAACCTTAGTCTCATTGAATTTGGCTTAGGGAAGGAATAACATACACTCTAAATTGGGTATCTTGGCTTACAGGAGAATAGAGGAGAAGGGGATGAGAGGGGGAGGATGGAGGGGAGGGCAGTTTGGGGGGGAGGGTTGTTAGAAGTACACACTTCTGTAAAGGTACAAGGACAAATTAAAGACTAGAGCAAGTGGGGAGAGGGCAGAATAGGAAGGGGGGAAATTTATTCAGTCTTTCACAGTATGTCCATTGTGGAGATGTTCTGTGTAACTACACATGTACGGCCTATATTGAATTGCTTGTCTTTCCAGTGGGGGTCGGTGATGAGGGAGGAAGGAAAAGAATCTAAACTTTAAAGTTCTAAAATCAAATGTTAAAAATATATGTGTATATACATATTTATGTATATATATGTATATGTATATGTTGTGTGTGTGTGTGTGTGTGTATATATATATATATATATATATATATATATATATATATATAATCAGTCTTATTATTTACATGCAACTGGGAAATAAAATATACAGGCACTGGGGTAGGGAGATCCATCTTGCCCTACTGGAAAGTCAGAGGGGTGATAGGGGAGGATATAGGAGAGATCAGATTGGTGTAGGGGGTATACAGTGGTATCACTGTTTTGGGGTGCTGGGTAGAGGAAGGATGGGGAGAATATTTGTAACTCAAAATCTCATTGAAATGAGTGATATAAACTAAAAATAAACAAAAGTTTTTTTTTTTTTTAAAGTCCTCAAACTCATGGAATTTCCATATCCCCCTCCCTGCAAAGGATTATGCTCCATTTTGCTGCATAGGTGATTCTTAGTTGTAATTCTAATTACTTTGTCCTCTGGAATATCATATTCCAAACCATCTGATCCTTTAACATAGAAGCTGCTAAATCTTGTGCTATCCTGACTGTGGCTCCATGATAAGTTAATTGTTTCTTTCTGACTGCTTACAATATTTTCTCCCTGATTTGAGAATTCTTGATTTTTGGCTCGAATTTTTTTATTTCTAGAAGTTTTCATTTTGGTATCTCTTTCATGAGGTGAGCAGTGCATTCCTTCAATGTCTATTTTAGCTTCTTGTTCTAGAATATCAGGGTAGTTTTGTTTAATTATTACTTGAAATATGATGTCATGACTTTCAGGTAGTCCAATAATTTTTAAATTATCTTACTTCAATCTATTTTCCAGGTTAGTTGTTTTTTCCAATAAGATATTTCACATTGTCTTCCATTTATTTTCCTTCTTTTAGTTTTGTTTGATTGTTTCTTGATTTCTCATAAAGTCATTAGCTTCCATTTGCTCCATTCTAATTTTTAAGGAGTTATTTTCTTTAGTGAGTTTTTGGACTTCCTTCTCCATTTGAACAAAAAGGCATTCTTTTGCTCATTGACTTTTTGGACCTCTTTTACCATTTGGTTGAGTCTGGTTTTTAAGGTGTTATTTTCTTCAGTACTTTTTTTGGGGGGGGATGGGATCGCCTTTAGCAATCTGTTGACATGTTTTTCATCATTTTCTTCCATTACTCTCACTTCTTTTCCCAATTTTTCCTCTGTCTCCCATATTTGATTTTCAAAATCTTTTTGGAGGTCTTCCATGACCTGAGACCAATTTTTTTTTTCCTTTTGAGTGTCTGGATATAGGAGCTTTAACTTTGTTGTCTTCTGAGTGTGTTTTTTGCTCTTTCTTATTATCACAGTAACTTTGTATAGTCAAGGTTTTTTTCATTGTTTATTCATTTCCCCACCCTTTTAGTTGACTTTTAAGTCTTTGTCAAAGTAGGGCTCTGCTTCTGATATGGAGGGTACAGTGTCCCAAGCTTTAGGGACTTTGTGCTTCTGTTTTTAAAGATCCTTCTAGGGGCCTGTAAGTTTTTGATTCTTCCAAGGTGGTATGATATAAGCAACCACAAACACTCTTTTCTGCCTAGAAACTGTGAGGAGAGTCCCACCTCCACTGTGACTGCAAGCTCTGCTATAATACTACTCTTCCTCTCCCTGGAACTGCCACCCAGGACTGTGACTAGGATCTGAGTATGAGCAAACAGCTGAGTCTTGCCTCAGTGCTAGCAAAAAGACTCTTATATTCTCCTTCTGCCAGTTGTTCAGCTCTCCTACTGTCTGTGGACTTGAGAAGTCTGGAAGCAGCAGCTGCTGCTGCTCTTTCAGTGACTCCCTAGATCTGTTCTTGGTTTTCTGGGGCCTGGTTTGTGCTGGCATGTCCTCTAGGCTGCACTCCTCTCTCACCCTCGTGCAACAGGCCTTTCCTGCTTACCTTGTTGTCTTAGACTGGAGATTTGCTTCACTCCATCTTTTTGTGGGTTCCACTGCCTTTGAATTTGTTTAGAGTCATTTTTAAAGGTATTTGGAGGGGTTTAAGGCAGAGCTCAGCTGAGTCCCTGCCTTTGCTCCACTCTCTTGGCTCTGCCTCCAAGATATTTTTTTTATTTGTAAAATAAGTAAAAAGTTTTGGATGGACAAGGGTATCAGTGTTGCATGGCAGAGGCAATATTGGATAAGCTCCTTTGAGGCAGGTATTACTTCCTCTTTTTTTTTTCTTTCTATCCCCAACCTGGAATAAAGTGTGTATAGGCCTATTGAATTGAACTAAAATCCTATCTCTCAATTTACAAGTTGTATAAGGCCTCACCAAGACACTTAAAGTCTCACAGCCCCAGATACTGCCCTGCAAATTATTTATGAAGTTACACATGTGTTGTGATCCTTCTTAGTACAAGGAGTTCCCACAGTGATGAAATCATATTGATTTCATGTACTGACACATATTGTGTGAACATCACTGTACCTAAAATTAGAGAAACTGCTCAGTACTGAACTAGGAGAACAATCTCTGCATAAGATTGGTGAAGTATGGTCTCTGGGAAATCTCTTGAATTATTATTGAATCTTCCCACTTGATGATGCATTTGCATGAGGCCATAAGCTTTTCATTGTGGCTCTGCCCAGACCTTTGTTACTAGCTTGGCCCTCCATTTTCCATCTACTTCCCACCCTTGAGCCTATCAAAATATCTATACCCAAATCAACTGTTACCTGACCTCATTAACTCCTCCTGAAGACCCTCCCCAAACTCCTCCTTTAACCCACCCTTAGATTTCTCCCATAATCTTTCTGTATATAAGATCCCATCTTGCCCCCATGTGTGTGAGAGTGCCATAGAATTTTCTAGCATAGACTTGCTCTGTGTCCAATACAGGTAAACCTTTAATAAACTTTGCTTTTCTTTGGCTGAGAGAAGACTTGAGTTGAATTCATTTGGTGTTGGTATTTTAGGGTCTCAAGCACTCCTATCCCTGACCCTCTACATTTTTATGGGTAACCTCTTCATTTTTATGGCTCCCTGACCGGGAAATACTGCTAATCTCAAACTCTTCTCCAGCCAGGACTGGAATATATGTAAGCCTCTCTTTTTCCCTATTGCATTGCCTTCTTGTTCTCCAAGTACCTTGGAGGTGTGGTTTTCTTTGTGTGTGTGTTTTGTGTGTGTGTGTGTGTGTGTGTGTGTGTGTGTGTGTGTGCATGTGGGCCTGACCTCTCAGGTCCCATTGGATCAGACAGCTAGGAGGCTGTCTAGTGCTCAGCCTTACCTCTTAGGCTCTCAGTCTTATTTGGTTATGTTGGAGAACATGGACTTGGACTTAGCTTCTGAAGAATAGAGGACAAGGACAGACACACCATCGGGAAGTGTAAGCCAGATTCTTTCAGTTCTTTTGGCACTAGGGAACTGGAAAAACTTCAGGTACTTTTTTGTGGGTTTTTTTTGTTTATTTGTTTTTCAAGACTAAGTCTCAAACCTTCCTTTATGGAGGAAAGGACTTCCAGGCCCTACGCCTGTAGCTCCCAAAAGTCCGTCTTTGGGTTGCCTTTTACACCATTGGCAAAAATGTAGTTTCTCTGCAGACCTTAAAAAGGAAAAGTTGATGTTTTTTGTAACACTGTTTGCCTAGGTATCACCTAGAGGACCATGAATCATGGCCTGTATTGGAGACTTTAAAAGATAATATTCTCTTGCAGTTAGAATTATACTGTCACAGAGAAGGAAGATGAATAGAAGTTGCCAACTTAATGGCCTTTGAACTTTCTCGGAACATGGTTCTCAAGAAAGATTGTGAGATGCTTAAAGCTAGAGCACCTCCACAAAGGGGCAATGAGGACCAATTAAATGACCCCCTTCCTATGGCTTTGGCCCTAGCCCCTCCTCCCTCAGGGACTCCTGCTCAGGTCCCAGTCATTGGTCTCACTAAGGCAGCTTTCCCATGCCCCTTCTGCTGGACCCCAACACTTTTCCCCTTGGTTTCCCTTCCCTTTTCATCTATCCCAATACCTCTCATTTCTTGCCTCATATACCATCCGTATCTCCTACCCTGAATCTCCCAGCATGGCCCATCCCCCCTCAGGGACCAGCCATTGGTCATGCTGGAGTGCCTCCCTCTGTGGCCCCTCCCCCTGAGGCAACTCTCATTTAGGCCTCAGGCCCTACCTCCACAGCAGTCATAGAGGTATCTCTCTTCTGACTCCTTCCCCTCCTCAGGTGCCAGCTGACCTTCCCCCTTCCCAGCCAGATCCTCCAGTCTTGCTGTCTGACCCATTTCAGACAGCACCGTGCAGTCACTCTTTCACAGGAAGTGGGACTTCCAATCTCCCTTGCCAAGCCCCTGTCCCCACAGCACCTTCAGGGCTTTTTACCTTCAGGGAAGTGGATCTCTTGTCTAGGAAAACAACTAGAGTACATGTCCCATTCTCGATTTCTGATCTCAATCAAATTAAAGAAAAGTTGGAGAAGTTCTCTGAAAATCCAACAAAGTTTACTGAAGGTTTTGGGGCTATATCTCTGCAAAGCAAACTTTCTTGGGGTGATTTGCATATCCTCTTCCCTACCTGTTGTTCCACCAAGGAGAAGAGGAGAATCTGGGAACAAGCCCCCCAAATTGGGGATCATTTGGCTTGCAATGACCCCAGAAAATGCTCCCAGGAATAGCTGTTGTTCCCACTAGTGACCCTGGATGGGATTATCAAATCAGGAGCATAGGGAGAGGAGAGACTGTATGGTACTTTGCCTGTTAGAAAGCCTAAGAACTGTATTTCAAGAAGCAAGTAAATTATCAGAAAGTTAGGGAAATTACTCAGACAGATCAAGAAAACCCTTCCCTTTTACTATATAGACTTGTAGAAGCTATTAAAAGGTATATACATTTAGATCCTGACTCTATAGAAGGGGCAGAAATCCTTAACATGTGTTTTATCAGTCTGCTCCAGATATTAGAAAGAAATTGCAGAAATTGTCAATGGGACCCCAAACACCTCAGGCCCAATTACTGGAGATGGCCTTTGGAATTTTTAACAACAGGGACATAATTGCAGCAGAGGAGAAAGAACAGAGGGAACAAACCAAAGACAGAGAACATGTGCGATTCTTAGCTGCTACCACGGACCAGGAAAACTCCCCCACAGGGGACCCTCTTGGAGGAAACTCAGTCACTTGGGAAGTGGGAAAACCTGCTTTCAATTTCACAAGGAGAGTCACTAGTCCAAGGAGTGCCCCTCCAGGGCACCCTCCCCCCCTGACCCCCCCAGGGAGTCCCAGGAACCAACAACTCTAGAACCATGCTCATTTGACTAGAAGGGACATTGGATGAAGGATGGTCCCTGAGGTAAAAGTGGAGGAGCCACCTCCCAGTACACTGTCCTCTGGTCCTTTCAAGAACCAGAATGAAGGGGAAGCTTGTGCTTGGCAGTGCTCCTACCTTCTCCATTTCCCTTGCTGAGCCCTGGGCAAGCATTGAGATCGAAGGTAAGATTACGCGATTTCTGGTAGATACAGGAGCTATGTTTTCTATTTTAATTAGTTACTCGGGCCCTACTCAGACCTGAACCCATTGGGTCATGGGCATTGAAAGGAAAACTAAGGGATGTCATTAGTCATACCACCTCCCCTGCCTATTGGAGGATCTGTTGTTTGAAGACTCCTTCATTATTAGCTCCCCTTGCCCCCCCCCTTGTTGGGAAGGGAACTGATAGTGAAATTGGGGAGTCAATTTTCTCTAGTTAAACCTCCCAACTCCCTTTGCACTCTGTTCACCAGACCCCCCCCATTTTCCCCCAGAAGTGTGGGAGACAGTTGAGCAGTTGTCTGGGATCAGGGAATTCCTGGGAGAGCTACTCATGTCAACCCAGTTACTGTTCCCCTCCAAGATCCTAATTGCCATCCATATCCAATCAAACCCAAGGCCTAGAAAGGACTACAACCATTAATTGAAAAATTCCTAAAATATAAAATCCTTGTCCCTTGCCAATCTCCATGTAACACTCCAATTCTTCCTATGAAAAAGCCTAATAGGGAATACCAGATGGTCGAGGATCTCAGGGCTGTTAACAAAGCTGTCATCTCTATACACCTCATAGTCCTCAATCCATACACAAAACTTACTCAGATCCCTGGGGGCACCCAATGGTTTTCCACCCTAGATCTCAAAGATGCCTTTTTCTATATACCTCTGTACAAAACTCACAATTTATTTTTACATTTGAATAGCTACTTCTTGGGTCAGCTAACATGGATAGTCTTGCCCCAAGGGTTCTGGAATAGCCCACATTTATTTGGCCCAACTTTGGGTTTTAAGGTATCTGAAATTAACTGATAGCAGCTTAATCCAGTATGTGGATGATATCCTTATTTGAAGTCCCACTCGGGAGGCATCTTTGGTTGCTGCTGCAGAAGCCCTTAATTTCTTGGGTAGTTGATGCTATAGAGTCTTTTTGGATAAAGTCCAGATAACACACCAGTGTGTAAAGTATCTGGGCCATGAAATAACTCCTATGTCTTGCTCTTTAACTTCTGAGAGGAAAAGGACAATCTTCTCTAGACCTATTCCAGACACTAAAAAACAAATTTGAACTTTTCTAGGTATGGCTCAGTTTTGTAGGCTCTGGATCTGAAATTTTGGCCTTATTGCTAAGCTTCTCTTTGCTTCCATTCAGGGCCCTGATTCATTCCCTCTAAAGTGGGGTCCTGATCAGACTAAAGCTTTTGAGACTCTGAAAGCTAAATTGACCACCACACCAGCATTAGCCCTACCTGATCTAGGAAAACCTTTCACTCAGTATGTAGATAAAAGGAGAGGATAGGCTCTGGGAGTCCTAATGCAGTCCTTAGGATCTGTCCCCAGGCCAGTTGCCTATTTTTCAAAACAATTAGACTCTGTGGCTGCAGGATGGCCTGCATGCCTCTGGAAGTAGCTGCTACAGCCATTCTAATTGAGGAACCCTCTAAACTTACACTTGGTCAGCCCCTGGAAGTTCTAACTCCCCACCAAGTTCAGAGCATCCTGGAATCAAAGGGCTACCAGTGGCTGGCTAGTGACTGGCTCACCAAATATCAGGCCTTGTTCTTAGATACCCCTGATGTAAACACTTTGGGTGTTCCACACACTTAACCTAGCAACCCTCCTCCCAGACAGTACCAATTTAGATGTCCTGGTTCATGATTGTGAGGAGACCTTTGACTATGTTTATGCCAGTCAAACTGATTTGAAAGATTCTCCTCTCTGAACCCTGAATCAGTCTGGTACACAGATGGTTCAAACTTTATTGAACAAGGGGTCAGGAAAAGTGGATATTCAGTGGTCAGCCTCTACCAAACCATAGAGGCTAAACCTCTGCCTCCTGGGAGCTCTGCCCAGAAGGCAGAATTGATAGAACTCACCAGATCCCTAGAGCTAGGAGAAAGTAAATGAGTAAACAGTTTTACTGACTAAAAATATGCTTTCCATGTTCTACATGCCCATGGAGCCATTTGGAAAGAAAGGGGATATCTGACAGCAAAAAATTCTCCTATTAAACATGCACAGGAGATTTCACATCTCCAACCTGTTCAAAAGCCTTCTAAGGTAGCTGTTATCTTTTGCAAAGGCCACCAGAAAGGGAAAACTGATCAGGCTGTGGGAAATTGCCTGGCAGACACCGCAGCAAGGAATGCTGCCTGCCAGTTGACTATACTTTCCCCTTTACTCGCACAGTTCCCCAGTTCCTTTACACATTTCATGCAGACCTTGGGAACAGGTCCTTGCTAAGGAAAGGGAATACTCTCTTTCCTCCTCTGGGTGGTTTCAAACACCTTTAGGACCACTTCTTATTCCAGAGGAAATTCAGTGGAAGCTTCTTTTTGGCTTACATCAGGCCACACACGTAAGGAAAAATGCCCTCCAGTCTCTGATAAAACCCATGTTTACTGGCAGTAAGCTATGAGAAATGATCAGACAAGTCTGTAGGGACTGCCCACTCTGTGCTCAGGTGAATCCCTGAAGAGCAGTCAAACCTCCTCCCCTTTTAAAACCTGTTCAGAGGAGGAGTACCTACCCAGGAGAAGACTGGCAGATAGATTTTACACATATGCCCCCATGTAGGGGTTTCAAATTTCTTTTGTTTTTTGTTGACACCTTTACTAATTGGGTGGAAACTTTCCCCTTGCAGAACTGAAAAAGGCTCAGGAGGTTATGAAAGTGCCTATTAAAGGAAATTATGACTTGTTGTGGCTTGCCTGGCTCCTTACAGAGTGACAGTGGCTCAGCTTTTATTTCACAGATAACGCAGGTGGTGGAAAAGGCACTTAAAATTACTTATGACCTCCACTCAGTTTGGATTCCAAAATCCTCTGGTAGACAAAATGAATCATATGCTTAAGTGGGTCCTTACTAAGCTATGCATAGAAACCCAAGAAGATTGGATTAAGAATCTCCCCACTGGGCTTCTCAGAGTCTGAATCACACCTCAGGAAAACATCAAGCTTACGGGGGGCAGAGCCAAGATGGCAGCGCAGCAGCAGCAACATATTGCAGCTCTCACATAGCCACCCCAAAATATCCATAAAATGGGACTCTAAACCAATCCTAGAACTCCAAAATGCACACAAGCATACTTCCCACTAAAGTCAGCTCAGCTACGAGGAACCATATCAGCACTGCGAACCAAAACCAGCCTGGCCTGAAGCCGTGGCTGTGCCCTGGGGGTGGCTGGACGGGAGGAATAGAGGAGCCTCTCTGGTGAGCGGATTAGCAGCAGCTGCAAGCAGTATTCAGAACTAGGTCATTGTGGGGCTTGTGAATTTAGGAGAGTAAAGCAATTCGGCCTAAAGGCCTCCAGAGCAGAAAAGCAAAAGACAGAAGTTTTGCACCCATCTCCGCGTTGCAGCTTCCCAGCCGCGGCCTGCAGACAGCAGGGGGACTAAGCGATTTTTCTGAGGCCAGTGCTCTCACGTTGAGCGGCCTAGATCTGGATTGCCGTCTTGGGCCTCGGCCTTGGAGTCTTCATTATCCAGTCAGCCAGAAGTAAGTAGGAAGAGTCCCAGCATCTTTCTGAGAGCTACGGCAGCCGGGAGGACACCAGCAATTTGGGACAAAGCTTTCCCTTCTGGAAGCAGAGCCCCACAGAGATTAAAAAAAAAATCACGGACTGAACAACCATGAGTAAGAATAAGCATAAGCAAAGTAAGAACAGCTCCCAAACCCTAGATTCCTTCTTTGGGGAAAAGAAAGATCATGGGAGAGAGAGGGAGGAGGAGAGCATAGCCAGAGCACCCCCACCAGGGGCCTCCAATAAACATGAAGAATGCCTTAAAGCTAGATATGAGCTGAAGAAGGATTTTCAAAATCAAATAAGGAAAGTGGAAGAAAAATTGGGAAGAGAAATAAGAATGTTGCAGGAAAATCATGAAAAGAGAGTCAGCAGTATG
>CM053583.1:82177767-82260247 GCA_028627135.1 Pseudochirops cupreus | reverse complement strand
TCTTACTCATGGTTCTTCAGACCATGATTTTTTTTAAAATCTCTGTGGGGCTCTGCTTCCAGAAGGGAAAGCTCTGTCTCAAATCGCTGGGGTCCTCCCAGCTGCCGTAGCTCTTAGGGAGAGGCTGGGAACTCCTCCTATATACTTCCGGCTGACTGGATAGCGAGGACTCCAAGACTGAGGCCCAAGATGGCGATCTGTCCAGGCCTCTCAATGTGAGAGCCCCGGTAAAGAACAGTCGCTCAGTCTCCCTGCTGCTTGCAGGCCGGGGCAGGAAGCTGCAACGCTGAGGCAGGTGCAAAACCTCTGCCTTTTGCTTTTCTGCTCTGTAGGCCTTCTGGCCGGACTGCTTATCTCCCCCTTTCACAATTCCTATTCACAGCTGCTGCCAATCCGCTCACCTGAAGCTCCTCAGCTCCTCCCGTCCAGCCACCCCCGGGGCACAGCCGTGGCTTCAGGCCAGGCTGGTTTCGGTTCGCAGTGCTGATGTAGTTCCTCATAGCCAAGCTGACTTTAGTGGGAAGTATCTTTGTGTGCCTTTTGGAGTTCCAGGATTGGTTTAGAGTCCTATTTTATGGGTAGTTTGTGGTGGCTATGTGAGAGCTGCGATGTTTTGCTGCTGCTAAGCCACCATCTTGGCTCCGCCCCCCAGGAAAGGAACTTTTAAACAGCCATTATGCTTTATGTAAAATAACAGTGATATGGTAATGAGGTGAAAACTCTTAAAGGCTATTGTCCCCCAACCTGTGGTACCTGAAACATAAACACCAACACATCAGTGTCTTTCTGTTTGACTCCCTTATCTTCTTATATTATGATGTGACCTTGCCCTAATACTCTGATTTCATAGCTACAACTTTCTTCCTTTTTTTCCAAACTCAATGGGCCGTCATCTTGATTGTAACTTCTTTGTTATATATCAGTGTTTTGTTGCTTTGTTTTGTTTTTTTATCCTTAGCCTTTAACCAAAGATTGAATTACGCTTTCTTAGAATGTCTTCCGTTATATTTTAGATAGGCATTCTTTGGAAGAAATTGTAGGAAAATCTACCCTCACACCTTTGTATCCCCTCCAATTTCAGAGGTCAATCAGTGTTGATTTCTGTCTAAGGAATGGTTGTGGGAGGCTTGGAGTCAATCAATTCCAGAAGGGTTTGAAAAGATACGGTAAGTAGTTTCCCCTCATTTTCATTTGAATCCTAAATCTGCTGTCAATTCAAGAGAACCCTTTGAATTGGTCCTAGACCTGGGCAAAATGGCACAATCACTATTTTCAAATGCCTGAAGAGACAGTATGGTAAAGAAGGAAAAAAGAACAGAGGAAAGACTTGTCATTCTTGGTTATGAAATAAACAATGGTGGGTTTTAATTAATTGGTTAATAGTTAATATACATTTATTAGGCACTTATTACATGCCAGACCTTCTGGACATAAGCAGAACAAAGATAAAGGTCATATAGTTAGGAGGGTAAAAATGGTCCCTGTCTAAAAGGAGTTCACATTAGCATGGGGAAGACAACTTGCAAACAACTATGCATAAGAATATAGGGTATATACTAGAAATAATCTCAGAAGAAAGGCACTAGCACTAAAGTATACTGATAAAAGCTTCTACTAGAAAATAACATTTGAGCTGATTTTTGAAGAAAACCAGGGAAGCCAGGAGGCATAGTTAAGGAGGAGAAATCTAGGTATGAGGGACAGGAATAGAAAATATGTGCATCTGGGAGAGGATATATCTTATTCAAGAGACAGCGATGAGGCCAGTGTCAATGGATTGTCAAGTATATGATGGGCCATAAAGTGTGAGAAGACTGGGAAGGAAAGAAGACGTGTTAGGATTGGCCTTTAAAGTCAGAGAAGATTTTTTCTGAGTTTTACTGAATGGAGAGATGGAAGGGAAGGGAAATATTCATATCTGTGATTTAGGAAGATGAATTTGGCAGATAACTGAAGGATAGGAGAAATTTGAGGGACATCAACCAGAAGGCTATTGAAATAGCCCAGGTATGAAGTGATGAGGGTCTTTTCTACAATGTGACAGGAGGAGAGAAGAACACTTATATTAGAGACGTTATAAAAGCGGAATGGACAAGATTTGTCAATGAATTGACCAGATGAAAGGTTTCATCTCAATCTGTGTAAGATTTTTATTTTCTTTTGTTGGGGTTGTGGGGGAAATAAGGAGGAAACATAGCACAGTGAAAAAGACACTATCATTGAACATAAGATCAAAATCCATCTTTGGTATTTAGTACCTGTACTGCCTTGGAAAAGTCATTTTAACTCCCTGGGTCTCTGTTCCTCAGCTATAAAGAAAAGACATGAGAATAGAGACTTCTCACTTTCATTTTAGCTTTATATCTGCAATCCTAGGATCCACTCCTGCGGTTGGTTGGTTGTTGTCCTTTCTCAAAGAGGACCAAAATTACATTATTATGTTGGAGTCAAGGTACAGTGAGTCCAACTGTGGCTGATCAGAATAATATGAATTCAGAAGGCTCTACCACAGGTCAAGGAAAAATTATCCACATGGACATGGAGTGGAAATGTCTCTAAATTTCTTCATCTTATGTTTCTTTTGAGTTATGGCAATTCTGCTTCACTCATAGAGCACAGCCTCTTCTGTGATGTGGACATGCCATGCTTGGTAGTCCTGTGCAAATATCTCTCATGTCACACAACTAATTCCAAAGTTAAGAGAGGCCTTGAGAGTGTTCTTTTATTGCATCTTCCTACCACCATATAAGCACTTGCCTTGTGTTAGTTTTCTGTAATATAGCCTTTTCGTCTGGCTTTCAGACAATGGGAACAGCCTATCAGATTTGTACTCTTTGCAGTAGAGTTTGAATGCTTGGCAGTTAAGATTGAGGAAAGACTTCAGTGTTGTGTAACTTATTTTGCCAAATTATCTTCAGAATCCTCCTAAAACACTTCAAATGGAAGTGATTCAGTTTCCTGGCATTGCACTGGTATACTGTAAAGGTTTCACAGGCATGCAACAATGCCTCTGTAGACCTTCAATTTGCTTAGAAGTCTAATATCTCTTTTCCCTGACACTTTCCTTCAGAGCCTCCCAAACACTGAGCTAGTTCGCGCAATGTATGCATCAACCTCATCGTCCATGTGTACATCCCTGGAAAGTATACTACCGAGGTAAATGAACTTATCCACAACATTCAATATTTTTCCATTTGCTGTCACTGATGTTTACACACATGCATGTTGTGATGCTGATTGGTGAAGAGCTTGTATTTCCTTGGTGTTAATTATTAAGCCAAAATTAGCAGAAGTAGCAGAGAATTAATCCATACTTTGTGTCATCTCAGATTTAGAGGCTGCATTGAGGGCAAAATTAGCCATGAAAAAAAAAAGTGGGACTAGAGGCTTCTCACCTCCATTTTACCTTTATATCCAGGATCTTGGGATCCACCCCTGGGGTGTGAATTCTGAGACTTGATGTTTTGGGGCTTGCTGTAGGGAGAAATTCTTTCTTTTGGAATGAATTGGAAAGAATTAGTTCTTTCTATATGAATATGTCATTTGATGAAGATGCATGAACTATTTTAGGAATCATGTTTATTGAAGGAAAAAAGAAGAGATTAGAAACACAGACATTGCTTAACAGGCTGTTGCACTAATCCAACTATGACATAATAAGAGCCTGAATTGAAGGTGGTAGTGATACAATGGAAAGGGAGGATCAAATCTGAGAAAGATTTCAATGGAAGAAATAATGGGACTAAATGATAAATTGGCTTTAGATGATAAAGTGAAGGTAAAAGTCAAAAATGACAAAGATATCTGTCTCATATATAAAAATGGTGACAGAAATGTAGTACTTACATGGGGAAGGGATTTGATTTTCAAGAAAAGATTAAAAACTTGCTCTATGACATTGTTAGAAGCCTTTCTGCTTAGCTATTCTTGGCAAAAATTATCATTAATAGTGACAGCAAGTCACTATCTTGCCATAAAAAGGAAGAATTCAAAAGAACTTAGATGTATCCAGAATAATAAATGTATAGCCAATTATGTCAGGTCAACAAGCATTTCTTAAGCACCCCCTATGTTATAAGCCCTGGCCATACAAAGAAATACTAACACGGGTACTTTTCTCAAGGGCCTCATAGTCCAATGGGTTAAATAACATACAAAGAAACATGTAGAAATCAGCAATATACAGGATAAATGCCAATAAACGTTGTCTAGAGTGAGGGGATGGTTCACTCTTAACTGAATAAGTTTCCTTAAAAATAGCTTGTCCTTGGTAAAAAAAAAAAAGTTGTTGTATATTGACTTTTTAATCTACAGCTTGTCACATGTTCTATTATCCAGTGCTGAAAAGATCATGTAATAGAGTTTGAATTTTTGTTATCATCATCATCATCATCATCATATACCACATTCATTTAACAGCTTATGATTTGCAAAGTACATTATGCCATTTTATCCTTACAACCCTGGAAGATATGTGTTATTATTTTGCCCATTTCTTGAGAAATAATTAAGGGCCAGAGAGGTTAAGGCACTCCTCAGCGTCACTTTACTAGTAAATGGGTGGAAACAGAATAGAATGCATGTCTTCCTAATTGACAGTCTGATGCTGTATGTACCATGCCATGGAGACAACTGTATAATACAGTGGGTAGAGAACTGGGCATAGCTTATCTGTAAAATGGGAATGATAATTGCACCTACCTTCAAGGTTGTTGTGAAGATTAAGTAAGATAATAATTGTAAAGCATTTAGCACAGTTCTTGGCATATAGTAAGTCCTATATGAATGTTAGCTCTTATCATGCTAGATGTTTTTATTATTTCTCATCTAGAGATAATATTTGAAGTCCTGAAAATATTGGAATAAGTTCCTTTCAGTTGTGCAAGTAGAAATAGAAGAACAGATGACTGGAAATAAAAATTGATGTATGCAGTGGAGTAGTCAAAAAAGGAGCAAGAGTAGGAGTCGGAGAGGAAGCTATTGAAGAAAATGTTGTGATTCAGGCTACAGAGAGATTGAAGGGATGAGATGTGAGGAAAGGTCATTGCATTGGAAACTAGCATGGGACAGAAGGGTGTATGCTGGATTGGGAATCAGTAGGCCTAGATTTAAACCCTGACTGTGCCGATTACTACCTGTGTGACCTCATGCACGCCATTTTAACTATTTGGGCCTCAGTTTCTCCATTCATATAAAACTCAGCTCTGTCTGGTGCTGCAAATGGAGTGAAATATATAGCATTTCAATGAGATATTTTATATATAGCAGATGCTAAAGAGAAGCTGGTCTCTGGACTTGAGCCTCTTCTGGGTGAAAATTTTCATTTTTCTCTCTTAGTTTGAGCTAAGATCTTATCTCAATCCCCCTTGAAGCACTTAATCAGATTCAGGTACTCTTTGGTATTTTATAATCTGTGTTATTTCTCCAGTTTTTTGTTGTTGTTGCTGTTGTTATTGTTCTTGTGTGCTTGGATAAATGGATTTAATCAATATTTCCTATTCCTGATGGCTTTTGTGTAAGCAGAATTACTAAGAGCTCTCCTTGCCGTCATATTGAGCAAGGATAGTGCCTCTTTTATCCTCAACTTCGTACACCTAAATCAGACTGATATTTCAGATGAAGCAGTTAATTCCAGTCCTTTTGGAAACTAGAAAGAAGAGTATCCCGCCTCAGCAGCACTTCTCAGACCTGGGTGGCCCTATCATGTGGCAAATAAGGGGGAATTAGCTAGATAGTTCTTAAAGGTCCTTCCAATTCTAAATCTATGCACATATAATGTGATTAAAAGGTCATTGATAACTGGTAAGAGAACATTTTCGGTAGAGAAATGGACATAGCTTTAAATTTAGGAAATTAAGAAAGAAAAGCAGGTGTTTGGAGATTATCACACTAGGCCTTATTTTTGTAGATTTTTTCTAGGAAAAAGAGCAAAGAAAGAGAATGATAAGTTGAAAGGTTAACAGAGTCAAAGATTTTTTTTTCACAAAACAGAAAAGAGCTAAAGGTGTTTCAAGTCAGGATAGGAAAGAATTCATAATGAATGATGTGCTATTAGCAAACCCTATGGTGTGAAAATTTATAATTAAAAGAGAAATTCATTCCATAAGAACAGAAGCTGTTCTGAGACAGGTAAAATGGGTCTATTTACAAAAATAAGTTTCAGGCTATTCCCCCCCTCCTCAACTCTCTGTGTGTTGACTATGGAAATGTTCAAGTGGCTTTAGGTGAGAAAGATTTATCATTGTTACTTCACCAGAGACAGAAAGGGGAAGGAAAAAGCAAAAAAAAAAATTCTCCATTTAGAAAGAAATTATCTTGGATAAAACCCTACACTCAGACCTTTCTTGCTTAAGGCAAAAGGAAGCCACCATCTCAAGCTCCAGAGAAGCAGAGAACTCATTGGAATGTTGCATTCAACTATTTCAGTCACTTAAATAGACAAATAAAATCTATTTATAATATAGAAATCAGACATCACTATGTGGTGGTGGTGATGACAAATGGTGTTTTTATCACAAAGCAGTCAATTGCATAAGACGGAAAAAGACAATGTTAGTTTTGGTTTTATGCTTTTAATTCATCAAACATTTTGGATACTACTGTGAAGAAAACAATGTACCAGACACCACGGATACATAGATAAGTAAGAAACAGTCTCAGCCTTCAGGGATATAACAAACCTATTGTATGTGTGTATATGTGGTGGATGAAGGTAGGAGGTGAGGCTGAAATGGACACTAATGACAATGCAGAATTTCTTGAGGCCATATTACAGTGTTGACCCCTGAAGGAAAAGAACAATTTGTACAGAGAGGGTTTGGAGGTAAAGAGGAGGAATATATCTTAGGAATGAAGGATGGCTTGAGTAATGGCAGGGAGGCATGTAGGTTGCATCTGAAGTATAAAGGGCCTAGAACAAAAAGATAATACATTTATACTTTATTTAGTGAGCAATGTAACATAAGTGAAGGTTTCTCACTTAAGTAGCAATGAGACAAGTACATTTGGAAAATTACTTTGTCAGTGGCACAAAGGATAGTTTGGAGAAGGGTAGAATGAGAAATAATGAATATGCGTTAGGAGAATCTTACCACAATAGAGATGAGAAGTCAGTTCAATTAACATTCATTAAATTCCTGCTTTATGGAAGGCACAGAACTGGGTACTGCCAATACAACATCAGAAATAAAACAGTTGTCCTCAAATGGTTTACATTTTACTGGACATAAAGGAAACGGAATGATGTGAGAGATATTACAAATGCGAAATCAATAGGTATTGGCTACTAGAAAGACAGAACAGAATCTTTTCCACATCCTAGCCTTCACTACTTACTAAATTTCTTGAAAATATTGTCTATAGCATTTTTATAAAGAAGGAAGAGATAAATATGAGAAGGTAGAAACAGCAGGACACATTGAAAAAGAGAATGGCCTTTGGAATTAGGGGACCTGAATTTACCTGCCTGTGTTACTTTGTCCAAGTCATCAAAACTGTCTGAGTCTAAATTTACTAATCTATAAAATGAGGAGATGGATTAGATTACCTAAAAGGTCTCTCACAGTTCTAAATCTATGATCCTATGATAAAAAGAGAGAAGCATTGGAAGGCTTATATGAATTGATTTTAAGTAAAGCAAGCAGAATGGAAAAATCGATATACACAATGAGTATACCAATGTATGTAGAAAGAACAAAATAATCAGAAGTAAATATTGTGAAATTATAATGACCAAGTTTAGCTTAAAGAAGACGTTAGAGAGATTGAAGGGCGGAGCCAAGATGGTGGCATAGAGGCAGGAAAACTCCATGAGCTCATCCCATAATCACTTCAAATACCTATAAAATGTGACTCTAAAAAAACTTTAGATCTAAAGAACCCAAAAAGTGACAGAGCAAAACAAATCTCCTGCTGAAGGCATCCTGGCAGGCTGCCAGGAAGGGTCATCACAGCATGCTAGGAGCAGAGCCCAGCCCCCTGTGAGCCTGTGGTTTTACCCCCAGGGTGGCCCTGATTGCCTGTAGCTAGAGGGCACTTTGGTAGAGTGGATCACCAGCAGCTGTGGCCATTTCCAGAATTATCAACCAATCAATGCCAAAGCCAAAGTGAAAGGTCAGTGTGGACTTTAAGAACAGGGGGATGGAGAGTATGGTCCAGCCTCTGCCCCCAGAAGGGAGAAGCAGCTCAGGTGCATGTGGCCACCTCTATATGGCTGCTTCAGAGCTCTTGGCTGGAAGATCATAGGGGGACCAAGCAACCATTCTGAGAGGTAAACACTCTTGCTTTAACTTGCTTGGATTGGGATTGCTGTCTTGGGTGGAGGTCCTGGGATGTGTGACAAGCAGCTAGAGCTTGTGGAGCATTCAGAGAGGGCACCTAACTAATAGCTCTGGCAGCTGTGAAAATCACAGCAATTTGGGACAAAGCTCTCCTCTCTGGAAGCAGAGTTCTACTGTGGCAAAAAGCTCAAGAGTCAAGTAATTGATTGGCAACATGAACAAGGAAAGCAAGCACAGGAATCCAATTTTAGATTCCTTTTTTGGGAAACAAAAAGGATCAAAGCATGAAATGGCACAAAGACAACAAAATCAGAATTCCTACACCAAAAGCTTCCAAGAAAAACATGAACTGGTTACAGGCCATAGAGGAGCTTAAAAAGGATTTTGACAACCAAGTAAGAGTAGTAGAGGAAAAATTGGGAAGAGAAATGAGAACGATGCAAGAAAATCATGAAAAGAGAGTCAACAACCTAACTGAAGAAAATAAGACCTAAAAAAATAGACTAACTGAAATGCAAAAGAGGCCCAAAAAGCCAATGAGGAGAAGAATGCCTTAATAAGCCAAATTTGCCAGATGGAAAAAGAATCTCAAAAGCTCACTGAAAAGAATGATTCCTTCAGAATCATATTAGGGCAAATGGAAGCTAATGACACTATGAGAAATCAAGATACTATTAAAAAGATCCAAAAAAATGAAAGAAAGGAGACAATGTGAAATATCTCATTGGAAAAACCACTGATCTGGAAAATAGATCCAAGAGAGATAATTTAAAAATTATTGGACTACCTGAATGTCATGATCAAAAAAAGAACCTAGGAATCATCCTTCAAGAAATTCTCAAGGAAAATTGCCATGATGTTTTAGAATCAGAGGGCCAAATAGAGGTTGAAAGAATTCACTGATCATCTCTTGAAAAAGATCCCCAAAAGAAAACTCCTTGGAATATTATAGCCAGCTTCCAGAGTTCCCAGATCAAGGAGAAAATATTACAAGCAGCCAAGAAGAAACAATTTGAATATTTTGGAAACACAATCAGGATATCACAGGATTTAGCAGCTTCCACATTGAGGGATCAAAGGTCTTGGAATATGATATTCTGAAGGTCAAAGGAGCTGGGATTAAAACCAAGAATCACTTACCCAGCAAAAATGAGTATAACATTTCATAGGAAAAAGTGGTCATTTAATGAAATGGAGGACTTTCAAGTTTTCTTGATAAAAAAAAAACAGAGTTGAATAGAAAATTTGACATTCATATACAAGAAGCAAGAAAAGCATGAGAAGGTAAACAAGGAAAAGAAATGGTAAACAATTTGTCAATGTTGAGCTATTTATATTCCTACATGAAAAAATATATGTGTGTGTGTATGCATATATGTATATATATGTATATATGTATGCATACACACATATGTCTATATATGGGTGTATGAATACATACATATGTGAATGTGTGTATATATGTGTGCAGGTATACATAGACAGAGGGAACAGGATCAATTGAATAGGGAGGGATGATACTGAAAGGGTGAAATTTAGAGGTGAGAGAAGATGGGGTGAGACAGAATGGGGTAAATTATCTCATATCAAAGAGGCAAGGGAAAACTGTTACAATGGAGGGGAAGAACAGGATGGCAAAAGAGAATGGGTCAACCTTACTCTCATTGAATTTGTCTTAGGGAGGGAATGACATCCACACTAAATAGAGTATCTCACCCTACAAGAGAGTAGGGGTGAAGGGGATGAGAGGAGGCATGATGGAGGGGAGGGTAGGTTGGGGGGGGAGGGTAGTTAGAAGCACACACTCTTGAAAAGGGACAGTATCAAAGTAGAAAATGCAACATGTGGGGGATAGAACAGGATGGAGGGAAATACAGTCAGTCTTTCACACTATATCCACTATGGAAATGTTTTGCATAGCTACACAGATACAACATATATTGATTTCCTTATCTTCCTAGTAAGGGTGGGTAATGAGGGAGGAAGGGAAAGAATGTGAAATTCAAAATTTTAAAATCAAATGTTTAAAAAATATATTGTTGTTATTATTTACATGCTACTGGGAAATGAGATATACAGGCACTGGGGTAAGGAGTTACATCTTGCCCTACTGAAAAGTGGGAGGATGGTTGAGGGAGTATATAGGAGAGAGAGCAGATTGGCTTAGGGGGTATACAGTGGGATTGCTGTTTTGGGGTGGTAGGTAGGGGAAAGACGGGGAAAAAATTTGTAACTCAGAATCCAGTGGAAACAAATGATGTAAACTAAAAATAAACATAAAATTTAATTTAAAAAAACAAAGAAACAGAAAAACAAAAAAGAAGACATTAGAGAAATGAGAAGGTATATTCCCTCTCTTACTTATGGAAGTGAAGATTATAGGTATGAAGCATTAGATTTAATGTCAGATTTTTCAATATGCTGGCCAGTTGGCCATTTTATTTTATCTTTATTTTTTGTGGGTGATGGTTTTAATTCTTGACTCTAGGGTTGAATGTGATACTGAATGAAAAAAAATGTATTTAATGTTTTAAAAATGTCAATAAAATTTTATTTTTAAAAGAAAAAAAGTTTTCTGGAACTTATGTCATCACTTCTCTCTGTCCATGGTCCCCTTGGTGTTAAACAGCATCTGACACACACTAGTTTGCTGTAATTGCTGTCATGATGTTTACCAATGACATCTAGATTATAAAAAAATTTGTATTTTAGTTGTCATCTTTTTTGACCTTTCTGCAACAATTTTTGCTGTTTATCATCTATATCTTACTATACCTGCTACTCTCTCTTTCTTTGTCTTCAAACATACCACATTGTTTTGATTTTCTTTGTACCTCTCTAACTGATCTTTCTCTGTATTCTTTATTGACTAACATAGAGGTTATCCAAAGTTCGTTCCCTTTTCTTAAATTTATTCTATATTTTCTCTTTACAATCTCATTAAATCCCAAGGCATCACCTTCCTCTTTTATATAGATGACCCTCTACATTTATGTTTCTAATAAAAAATTCTGAGTTTTGGTCATTCTTCTTAAGTGGCTTCCCTGAATGATAACTCCACTTCTTTGTCCTAACTCAAACTCAACATGTATCAAATCATGTAATACTTTTGTCATCTAATTGATCTGTCACACAGAAATCCCAGAGAGGTAAACAAAGGCAATTATCACTGCACATTGATTACTTTGGGTAAAAAAATAATCAATTTAGGCTAATTGGAAAATGAGGTAATAAAAGGGATTAACCAAAGAAATGCCTAACTTAAAATCTATTTTTGCCAGCATGGTCCTTAATTAAATTAATTTTAAATTGTACATCTGTACTTAGCAAGACTCTGAGTCCTAAAATTCTTGGAACCTACCACCATGTACTCTATTGTGCATCTCTTCAGCACTCACATAATCCGAGAATCTCTGAGCGGGACTAACTAGTAAAACCCATACCAGCTACCTGCAGAGCAATTTTCTCTAGAGCACTGATACTAATTATTTATATAAACTGTCATTGAAACCCCTGATTGACATTGCATGTGATATTAGTCCATTCCACTTCAGGGTCATTCTAATTGTTATTAAATCCCTTTTTTACATGAAGCTTAAATATTTCCCTCTGAAATTTCTTCCCATCTCTCTTACTTCTCTGCGACCAAGCAGCACAAATCTAATCTCTTTTCCTTGTGAAAGATCTTTAAATACTTGAAGAGTTAAAATAAATACTTCTCCTTTCTTTCCTCCTTCTATTACATATGCCAAGAGTAATCTTCACTCAGCTAAATATTCCCAGACGCTTCAACTAGTCTTCAGAAAAACAAACATTTAAAAGCTCTTCACCATCATGGTAACTCTTCTCTGGACAAGCTTTATTTATGTCCACTCTAAAATGTATGACTGACCAGTGAATACCTTACTTTAGATATACTTTGACTGTGACAGAGTTCACTGTAACTACTGCCTCACCAGGTCTCTGTCATATGTTCCTCAAGTTAGAATATGATCATATTAACTATTTAGGCTGCCAAACTTCTGTGGCATATTGTTGATTCTTATGGAATTTATTGTCTACCTAGAACAAAAAATAAACTGGAACCATTTTCACACAAATATCTGAGTAGTCATACACACACTTTTCAGGCCAAATACAAATTACATTTTTTCTTATTAGATTTGACCCATCATTCTATATTTTTGAGATCCTTTTGTCTCTTGTGTATGTGTGTGTGTGTGTGTGTGTGTGTATTCATTCATTTTTTTATGTATACACACACCATGTCATTCTTAGCTTGATGCTCTTTGCAGACCTGATTAGCGTACCATTTATATGTATATCCAAGTCAATGATAAACATATTAATTGATATAGGGCTAACAAAACACTACTGGAGCACTACAATAGAGACTTCCTTCAAATTAATTTAGCTCATTAGTGATACTCTCTGCCCAGTTCTTCAGTTATCTCTATCTTGACATTAATTTGAGATTTTAATTTGCTATGTTATTATGCTAAATGCCTGTTCTTTTTTTGCACTGAACATACTCTGCTTTCCTTCCTTCCCTGCTCAAAGGAAAAAAAAATTCTTTTCTTCCCACACCTTATGAGACACTCAACCACTTTTTCCCCAAACTCAGCATGAGAAGTGATATAATGTTCTTATTCAGGGCCCATAGTGTTTGTCCTATTCAAAGGCAGAATTTTGAGTCCATTCATTTATGTCCTCCCATTTCATTACTTTTTCCTCTTTTTTCCTTTGTTTGCTTCCTTGAATCTACTTTCCTTCTTAGCCTTCCTAGTGATACCGACAGACTTGACTTAATGTTGTTTGGAATGATCAAGACTGATTCATTTGTCACTTTTTTATTGAAACATTTTTATACTTAATTGATTTTGAACTGCAACTGCTTTTGCCCTGAAGTTGCTTAACACATGGGTCTCTGTTTCTAAACTTAGTTCAAAATTCAGTTAGCCTCCAATGGGTTAAATTTAGAAATATCTACATCTCCTACTAATCAGTGATCTATTCTTGCCTCAAGGAATTTAGCTAACCTTGGAGGATATGTGTAAATACCCATGTGTTGGGTCTAATATCTTCATACCGAGTTATCGTTCAAGGATATCTGGTTTGCTGTTCAAAAGTCTGCTTCAAAACAATGAAAGCTTCTTCATCATAGGGAAGGTTGGAGGAGGTCATTGCTAGCCCCCATCACCAAATCTCCAACCAATTATATTGTTCTCTGTGCCTCAGCTATTCCATGATGTCTCCTACCTTGTTTTGTCCTTTGTTCTGTACTCATCAAAATCTATAAAAGAACACTATTCCTTTTATTTGGGGCCTCAACTTATTGGGGAATCTGAGATCTCATTTATTGATAGATTCACACTTTAGCAATAAATTGATCATGCTCAAAATTCTTTGCTTTACCTTATTTTTTAGCTGTTACATGGTACAATTCATGACTTTAAAAACAAAATTTTCTGGCCATTGTAATACATGCTACCTTTTTATTTATTATATTCTTTTTAAAAGGCAAAATAGATCCATACTACTGCAGACCAAAGCAACGAGCATGTTTTCTACTTAATGTTGAGCCATTGTGAGATAAGCCCAATACCCAGGGGGAGGCTGACAGATGAAATGTAGGTTTCCTTTGTAACCTGATCATTGTTTCTATTTTTAGTAAATAGGATTTAAGCACCTGCTTCATTCCTTCATAATTTCCACATCTGTGAAAGGCTTTTTTGCTGCTTTGTCATTTGGTAAGAGGCCCTAGTGAGAATCTCTGACGGTGTCATTTGTCATTGTTACACCTGGTACAGAATTTTCAACTTACTGTTTCAAAGCTAAAACTCACATAGAATGTGCTTTGTGTTCAATGAGTTTTTGTATGCATTGAATGAAACACACTTCGTTGAGTTAGTGCAATTCACACTGAAGACATGCACCACAAACTTAGCAATAAAGCCTGGAGCTGTCTTTCTTGAGCCTTAAATGAAGACGTATCCCTCTTCTCAAGGCAGACTGACTAGTGCTCTTAGCTACCTCTCCAGTGGGTGAAGTGTAGTGGTTAATCTTTAGTCATCCTCACTATTTCAAAATTGAAATGGAAAAATACATTCATTATGGCTCTGACTGATAATACCTTTGCTCATGTATTTCTGGAAAATAAAGTATCTCTCAGCATAATTGACTTTGTCTTTATTTCCTTAGCTTCTCTAGGGGCTGGTTTGTACACCTTGAAAGCTTGCCTCTGGGCTACAAGGCATAGGTATATTCATGATACCATTTAACCAGAGATTTTCTTACATCTCTAATTTTATAAATATTTTATTAGGCTAGGTGCTTTTAGAATCATTATGCCTTTGGACAGGAAACCTTTTACCACATAAAAAGTCAGTGGGTGTGGCAGATATGTCAGAATTAGCCCCTAGAAGATGATTTTTAAGAAAATCCTTGATAAATAATTTAGTTTCTCTATGGCATGTGGAAAACAATTTCATTTTGTCTTTGACTAAAATACTTATGTCTCTCTCATCACAATTTTGGAAAAATCTGTAGTCACATTTAGTTATAAGATAAAGTAATATGCCATTTAATGAGGGTTTTTTTTTAATTTTGAGAACTAGGTACTGAATAGGAAATGGATGGGAGATATAGAATATTCTTGCATGATGCTGGTATGAAGGATATAAGTGGTAAAAGAATTAGCAATTTTGAAAATTAATCTCATCCAGGAGACCCTGGATTAGGAAATGGTATTTAAAAATCCTCAGAGGGAAACCTAAAAGATGTCAAGGTCAGAATATGGTTTGAAATAGAACCCAAAACTATGAGGACACTGAGTACATCCTCCAATTATTCCCTTTGAGGGAACAATACTATTTATGCTTCATATGAAAACAAAAACAGTAGGAAACCCCTCTACCTGCTATAATCAGGCTAGCAGAGATGAGAGAAAGGTGAAATTAATTTTTCCCTTAAGTACAAGGAATAAAATTATCTTCAAATTTCAACAAGTTGCACTCACCAGACAGAAAACACACACACACACACACACACACACACACACAATTTCTTTCCATTTTAGACGACTTTCTCTAAAATAGAAATATTTACTTCAATCATAAGAAAATTTATTTGTTAATAATGTACTTAATGCACCATGATTAGCATGGGGATGCAAATGCATTTCAGTTTAGTAAGCGTTTATCAAGTTCCTGCTGTGTTCCAGCCACTATTCAATACTGGGAATATGTACACACACACACACACACACACACACACACACACACACACACACACATATATACATACACACACACACACACACACACACACATATATATATATATTATATATATATATATATATATATTTAACAAAGTACCATCGATACATTTTCCTTGTCATTAAGGAATTTCAAGTTGAGTAGGGAATATGAGATATATTCAACTTACTCTGAAACTCAGATGAAGGTGAGATCCTTTGTATCTTGGAAGAGATCAGGAAAGACCTGACATTGTATGAATTAACTTTTAAATTGAGACTTGGAAGATGTCAAAAACAGGAATTTAGAGGGAAAGGAGGAAGAGGAGGACATTCCAGGTTTAGTGTAGGCAGCATAAATAAAGGAAGAAAGATAGGACATGCTCAAGAGAGGTGAACTTTACAAGCTGTCTGGTGCCTAGAGTATGTGAGAGGGTTGTCGGTTAAGTTTGAAAAGGTAGGTTGAAGCTAATTTCAGAGGGATTTGAGTGATAAGATAAAGAGTTAAGTCTTAATTGCAATGACAATGGAGAGACAAAATTTTGTGTAGCAGCATGTCATGATCATTCATGTTAATCAGGAAGTTCATACAGAATTTGTATACTGGATGGACTATAGATGAGAAGAAAGAAAACTTACCCCTGCTACCAAGCTATTCACATTTTGATAGAAGATCTCATGAGGATCTGACCTTAAGGGGCGAAGAAAATGAGTTCACTTTAAATATGTTGAATTGAAGATTCCAGACATACAAGGGCAAATTTCTTGTAAACAATAAAAAATGGGACTGTAGAGTTAGAGAAAGACACCTTGATTTTGGATAATATTTTAATGGTGATAGCTTTAACCATGAAAATTGATCAGATAATCAAGAGAGAGGACAGAAAGGAAGAGAAGAAAAGACTAAGGACAGAACTTAATGATATCCATCATGAGAGGAGAGAAAGAGAAAAGGGGAAAGAGGAAAATACAGAAAGGACTTAGAAAAATAGAAAAATCAGAAGAGTGGTGGGTTGTGGAAACAAAGTGAATCAACTTTATCAAATGAATAGTCAAAAGTTTTAAAAGTCATGAAGAAGTTTATATATAAGATCTCAGCAAAGCCCATAAGAGTTCATTAAAGCCTTTTGAGCAAGTGTTTTAGATACAGTGACGCACAAAAAAAGTTAGATTACAGTAAATTTAAGAGTGTTTCATGGGAAAAGGGAAGAAAAAAATAATGTAAAGTTCATGAAATTGAAAAGGGATAGTAAGAAGAAAATGGCATGAAACATTGAAGTAAAATTTAGTTTATTTGTCTAGTTAGTTAATTAAAGAGATAGAACATGGTGAGAAGGGAGAAATTAATGATGAAAGAGGAAAAAGTGTTCAATGATGGAGCAAAGTTTTAAGAAGAGCTAGGAAGGGATAGACAAGAGCAAAGCATCAAAAATGTGCTTAATGACAATTTAATATTCTTTTGAATTGATCTTTCTATGAACAGAAAGTAATTGATTCAGGTCTTTGGACTTAGCTTCTGTGTGGCTCAATTAATAAGTTAATTTGAATTGATATGACTTAGTATTTTGCTTCCCAGGCCTCTGAATAAACTACAGAGCCTCCTGGACTTATGCATGCTTGCTATATTTGATTAGCTATCCATTCCTAATGGGATAAACTATCTTTCTGGAATTTGCCACATTTTTCTGTCTAGTCCTGCCATTACCTAATGAAGTACAATGGTGGTGATAATCCCTGATGTAATAAACATGTCACTGGGTTTTGAGGTTGCGCTGTCTTCTGTTGTTACATTTCATTCGTAACTATGATAAATGCATTGTCTGCCTAAAGAGTCAGAAATGTGGTAACTGAAGAGAAGGTCATGGTAATGCACTACATAGACTCTGTGGGAGTTCCCTCTTCATCCAGTCAGTCAAAGATATTTTCATGAAGGAAATAAGAATTCAGAAAATGTTTTAATAAGGACAGAGAAGCTAAAAGTGAAGTTTATTCCAGGCATGAGATCCCTGGATGGCCCAGCTATTAGCAGAGAAAGGCAGAAAACAAGAAAAAAGAACAACCATCCAGAATTTTTCTCTATATATCATAGGAAATTTGATATGACATAATAAGCATAACCACATAATCTCTCTCTCTCTCTCTCTCTCTCTCTCTCTCTCTCTCTCTCTCTTTCTCTCTTTCTCTCTCTTTCTCCCTTCCTCCTTCCCCTCCCTGTTATCACCTCCCCTTTGTCTCTCTATCTCTGTGTCTCCCTCTCCAAACAAACATATACATGCACACAGAATAATGGAGGTTACTTTGCAAACTTAGAGGAAGGGACATTTGGAACTTTAAAGTCCTTTTCAGATGGAGATGGTAGTGGTATATACGGCAAAGGAGACATGTTGACAAAATTTGCAGTATGGACAAAAGAGACCATAACACCAAACAGTCCCACAATAGGAATCATGAAGACCTATACAGAAATCCTACCAGAAAGGCAATATCCTATTGTTAAAAAGAGGCCAGTATGAAGGTCACACAAAGAGGGGATGAAAAGTCAAGAGTAAATTGAATTCAAAATGCCAGAGGCATAGTTTGGATCCAGTAGCTCAGGATGTGCAGAGCAAGAGAATCAGGGCATACTCCTCCATTATCTGTTGCTGGCAGTAGGGTTACACTTCCTTTTGCTTTGAAGAAAGGTTTGGCATGTCAGAAATTGGAACCACCTAGTGGGAATGAATAAATATGCTGGGAATTCACAGAAAAGAATGAGCTGGAGTTGAAGAATTTAAGAACAGTATGAATTCAAACATATATAAAAGATTCAAAGAACTTTGATAAGTTTCACACTATGTATCAGGCTGATGGTGATATAAACCTTATCCAGTCCAATCTAAATCTAATAATTAAACCTCTGGAGATTCACCCATCTCTCATTAAGAGGAGAGGTAAGAAAATAGCATGTCATGGATGAACGAGATGAAAGAGAAGTATATTTTACTAATTGTCAACTACATTAGCTCCTTCATATGTCATTCATTGGAGCTGGGATCATTGTAGTACCAAAAATGTGATTCTTTCATATAGAAGAAAGGAGAAGCAATAAACATATTCTGGACTACCCTGCTCTATTTCCACAGATGTCAATAGCAGTTGCTGTGAAGTCTCTCACAGGATTTCACATTGATAACTCACACTCCTGTTGTTAGCTGTTATTCCAGAGATTGGGATTCAGTTGCATCACAGATCTCAGTTGGATGGACCTGTGACTGAGGTGTTCTCCTAGGTATTATTGTGTCGAATCCTGGGTTCTCTAAAGGTGACTTATTTCTCATCATATTAATTAAATTTAGGCTTCCCAGATGTGTGTGAAAAGCACCAAACACATTTGATTAGCTAGTAGCTGTGCCCATCTGGGAAAGGGAATTGACATTAAGAAAAACACTTTACCACTTAGTACCAAAGGAAGAAAGCAGAGTATCTTATTGCCATGCCCTGATGGATGGCATACCAGGCAACATTTGTCACAAGTGCTTTTCGGTCAAATTGATATCCCTTGTTTACTTCAAAATTATAGACTCTTCAGTAAAAACCCATACATTTTGTTCAAGTCCTCTAAATTCGCTGCGGTATTTGTTTATTCATAAGATTACAGATTTAATGCCTGGCCTTTCAGACCTAGTACAATCTCATATCAGGGAGTGGAAAATAGCACTAGATTTTGTGTGGCGTTCAAATCCTAACTGGGGCTACCTGTTAACTGTATGACCTTAGGCAACTCATTTAACTTGTTTTGCCTTAATATACTCATCCATAAAATGAAGGAATCTAACTGGATTACAGCTAATGTTGTTTTGAATTTTAAAAACTGTGATCCTACATGTTTATAAAGTGGGCCTATAAAGCAATGAAACCGATTCTCTAAGTCATACATGAAAATCTCTCTCTTTATAATTAGTGGCAACAACAAGATCAAACATTATCAAAAGACATTTGACTAGAAACAGAGATTGACTGGTTAGAGGGTAAGCTTAAAAAGGGGTGCCTCATGTGCCTCACTGGAATATGTTAAATATTATCAGACTTATGAGAAGAGTTCCAGCACATTATAATCTCAAGAAAGGATTTATGGAAAGATCTGATCATACAGGAAAAAAAAAAGGATCAGTTATTTGCAACTGGACCATTAACAAATATTCAGTCATTGAAATCATGGATTCAAATAAATGGCAACACAATTTTGCCAGTCAGTAGCACCAACAATATATGCTAAATGGGTTAGGGAGGTGACAGTGTACTTTTGCATCTGATAATCAAGTAGAGCTTCATGGAGGGAGGAAATTTTTTTTTTTAATGTTGGGAACTACCATGCAATTGTGCATCTGTGGGGGCCATGTTTATAGCTATTTATTACCATTCTTAACGGAAAGAGAAAGTGGTAAGGGGATGGAGTGCAAAAAGACAAAAGATTGGATGCCAGAAGTAATGAGGAAGTAGAAAGGGTATATTGTAAGTGTACAATAATTGTTGATGCAAATGATTACCCGCTTCTTGGCAGTGGTTAAGATTTTCAACTGCTATTTTTGAATAAGGGTAACTGTTTTTGCCCTTTCAATGCTATCTCAGAGTTGTGTAATTCATGCAGTGACAGTCAGACACCTCAGTCTAGCAAACAGCTTTGCTCCCTTTTGAAAGGTAGAAAAAAACAAGATAAAATTTTCAAGACGTTTTACAGAGATAACTTTGTTTTAATTCTCACCTTAAAATGGTGCTTCTAAATTTCATTTTTAAGAACTTCTATATAATTATAATACTTAGCATTTATATAGAACTTCCCATGATCCAAGAAAAATGATAATACAACCCAAGTGAATATTTATAACATATCTTTCTCAGGGAATCCCAAAGCACTTACAATCACCATCCTGTTCAATTTTCCAACTTTCTTGTGAGGGAGAAAAGTCAGTTATTCTCCAGTTTCAGCTCAGGGAAGCTGAGGCTAAGTACATTTCAATAATTTGCTCCAGGTCACTTGGGTTTCTTTTAGATGGAATAAGTGAAGTGTATTATCAATCAATGTTGTTGGGGACAAAAATGTCACTTTTCTTTTGGATTTTATCTATAATATCAAAGTGAAGGGCTGAACTGAGGCAATTAGGTCAATCAAGAAATACTCTAAATTACCTGATACAAGTGAAAGCATTTGTTGAAAAGAGGAGCTCCAGTCATTTTACCTTTTTTTCTCCAATTTTCCCCTTCACTTTCCTACTGTTGACTTGATTTCAATAATCTATTTTTTTTTATTTAGTTATCCAGGTAACTACTTTAACTTTAAATTTACCAGTAATCATTGATCAGTCTCTTCTATTTCACATTATGAAATGAATCTTCCATTGAATGTAAACATCCCTAGATGGATAAAAGACTTTTCCATAATCTCTCTTTTCACCTGTCTGCTACAGAAATATGACTTTCCTCAAATAAAACCTCTTTCTTGGTAATACTCTGCAGTCAAGGCTATTCCTTCTTCCATTTTGACTGAGGGATGGGTAGAGTGAAAGCATTTGGGATAGGGAACATGATGGAAAGAATGCTCAACATGTGATCAGAGGTTGAGTCCCAAACATATTTCTGTCATTTAGTTCTTTGTGACCTTGGACAAATCATGTCACCACTCTGAACTGTCCTTCACTACTTCCTCCTGTCATTTCTAAACAAATATTGTAGCATCATCACACAAATTCCTCTTTTTGAAAGCGTAATGTTGTTGCCAATCTCTAAAACAGTCTCTACAGAGCACCCCAATAGGAAATAATTCTTTTATAAACCAAACTCTCAGCCTACTTCATATTTCTGATGTAGATACTCATTTCCCAACTCTATACATTTGTAAGGGCTGCCTCTCATGCCTGGAATACTCTCCTTCCTCACCTCTTAATTCTCCTAGCTTCCTCTAAGACTTAGTTCAAGTTTTACCTCTCAGAAGGCCTTCCCTGTATCTTCCCTCCCTCCAATTATTGGTTCCTTTTTTCTAAGATTATCTTCCATTTATCAGAGATAGATAGATAAATAGATGATAGATCTCCCTCTCTCTTTCTCTCTCTGTCTCTCTATCTGTCTCTGTCTCTCTGTCTCTCTCTCTCTCTCCCTCTCTTTCCCCCTCCCTCCTTCCCTCCTTTTTCCTACCTTCCCTCCCTTCCTCTGTAATGGCAAGTATAAGAGTATTTAGCACCTTGTTTCAGTTCAAGTGTCTTTGAGGCTTGGCAGTGATTATATCAAGTCTTTGTTAGAAATAGAACCTGTGAATCCCACAGTGGGAGGGACTTGCCAAAGAAAAGAACAGGAAGGACACATAAAGTGCATGGAACAGGGAGGAGCTAAAGCCCATATAAAAAGCTTAGTAAAATGAGCACAGAGCAGAACTGAGAAGGGGAGCACGTGTGTCCAGCTCTCTGTTTGTCTGTTCTTTCTGTATTTATTTGTATTTGTGATACTTTGTACAGAAATCCTAGGACCTTACTGGAACATCTGGGAGAGGATTTTCTTGTTGTCTGTTTATAGATGTCCTGGAGAAGGGTTTCAGAGGTCCTGGGACTCTGCTGATGATTTGTGTTGCCTTCTCAGACCATGCTTTTAGGTCTGTGTTGATTTCAGAGGCAGCCAGTGAATTGATGATGGTGCCAGCAATGTGAATGAATGTTGTTTTGGCTCTGTTAAGTTTTGTCTTTCCAGAAACAGAAACTGAGAAGGACTTCAGGTGGACTAGACACTGTGAGCTTCAATATGGAATGGGAACTGGATGAAAAACTGGAAAAAGAACTGGACTAGGAGCTGAGAGCTGCCTATGTGTCAATCTAGGTGACAGTTGGTTGAATACAAGCAAAAACAGAGCCCATGGAAGAGGAACCTTGGAATCTAGGAGCCAGCCTCCAGCCAAGATGAAAAGACCTCTCCTTGGGTAGTTAGTGCTGGCTGACAAGATCATAATTTTCTGTGATATAGGGGTGGGAGGACTTTGTATGTTGTATCTAATAGCCCTTAAGGATGATTGAGTTAAGGATGATAGGAAACTAATCTCCAGTCAAGAAGAAGACATTTTGACTGAGAGATTAAGACAATGTGGTCTAGGGATAGGAGACCTTTGTGCTTTGAATCCCTTAAAGAGAAGTGCTCCTTAAGGATAATTGAGTTAAGGACTTACTGAATGATAGGTTTTGTTTAAAACTATGTAGTGTGGCCACTTTTTTTGATAAGTTGTTATGTTATATCATTGTGAATGCTATACTTGGGTTTCTGTGAATGTTTTGCTTAAGTTTACTGCTGACTAAATAGAGAGTTCAGTATACTGTGTGATCAGAATCTGAAAGCTGTTCACAGCCACAGTCCTCTGGAGAGCTGTAATGGTAATGGAATTTGGAGATGCCTCTGTATTGGCTTGGTTTTTGGGTTGAGTGTTAAAACCCAGAGGTTGTGAATCCCACTTATGGGATGGACTTCTTGACGTGAAGAGAGAGGGCTGAAATGGGAAGAGCCATGAATTGAGAGAGAGGCCAAAGCTGAGAGAAGGCCAGAAGGACTTTTGGAGAGCAGTATCCAGTATTGTGGAGCCTGAGTTGCTGAGAGAAAAACTGCTGAGGGCCTGTTGAAGCTGCCCAGGACTTTTGAGAACTGCAACCCAGAACTGCCAAGAAATGAGGAGGCATGGCTGTGATGCTGGTCTTTTGTTTGTCTGTTTTGACGCTATTTTGCCAGATTCACTTGCTGGTGAAGTACAATGCTGCTGTTGTAGAGGTCATGGAACCTTGCTGTTGGTTCAGAAGCCCTGAAGGAAGATTTCCTTGTGGTATGTTTACAGAAATCCTGGAAGAGGGCCTTGCTGATGTTTTCAGGGGTTCTGGGACTGTTCTTCAGGCAGAAAGTGACTTGATAAGGACACTGGATATGGCTTAGTTGAGCCTTGTCTCCCCAGGAACTGAGATTGCTGAGGGCTTGCCTCAATTCAAGATGAAAGAAGGCCCTTTCCTTGGGTTTTCAATGCTGATATGATATCTTAACCTTGTTGCAACTTAAGGGTGGATGGCCTTTTGTTCTCTCCTGCCCCTTTTGCTAAAGTGCTTGGTGTTAATGGATGGTATTGTAATTCATTAGTGTCCAGGGATGGGAAACCTTTGGGCTTTTTGTGCTCTGTAATTGACTAAATGAATGTACTTTGTTTATGATTGGAAACTATTCTCCATTTGAGAAGAGACTAAATGAATGTACTGCCCAGGAGTGGGCTACTTTGAGGATTGATCTGGAGTGGGATACCTGGACCTTGGTACTTTGCAATTGAATTGAGAACTTACTTGCTAAATGAATGAGTTGCACTGTATTTTGACTTTCTCTGTTCTGTGAACGTTTTGCTAAATAAATGGCGTTTGCTATGCTGGTAATCTGAAGCTTGAAGTTGCCTTTGCTTGGAGCTGCTCCTGCTTGGCTTTACATCCTTTCTCTCAGTTTCAGAGATGAGGCAGCTAGATGACTCAGTGGGCTTGAAGTTGGAAGATATGAGTTCAGATCTAGTCTCAGACAATTACTAACTGTGGGGACTCTGAACAAGAACTAAACCTCTGTTTGCCCAAATCTATTAGAAAAGGAAATGGAAAACCACTTTAGTATCTTTGCCAAGAAAATGCCACAGACAGTAATGTCCATGAGGTCATAAAGAGTCAGACATGACTGAGTGATAGTAAGAAGATACCAGAGAGAAAACTATACCTCTCTGTATGGTTTTCTGTCTCTGTGTGTCTCTGTGTATATCTGTGTCTGTCTCTGTCATCTAATCTAATCTTGTATATTCTTGATTGTCTGCCCCATTGGAATATGAGGAATGTGAGGGAAGATATGGTGTTTTTGCTATTCTTTCTACTCCCAAAACTTAGCACAAGGACTGGCACAGAGTGAAGGTCTAATACATGCTGATGGACTCTGACTATTTTGTACCCTTTCAGATCATTACATATGATATGTGCTGAAGAGGCAACATGAGTTAGTGGATGGAGCCACAGACTTGGAATTCTGAAGTCCTGGGTTCAAACCCCAGTTTTGGCATTAACTAGTATTGTGACCCTGATCAACTCATTTAACTCCTTGAATTGCTGTTCCTTATAAAATGAGGGGGTTAGACCCAGTGATCTTAATGTCTTGCCCAGTTTTAGCTTCATGATTCAATGCTTTATTCTCTTTCCCACTCTACACTCAACTTTTCCCCTTTAAAGATAGAGGGGAATATTATTCACTTTTGTAAACCTCTCTGCAATTAGGACAACTCCCACACCATAAATGCTTAATACATATTTATTGAATCGAATTGAATTCTGCTCATGTAATTATTGGAAACATTTGAACTGGGAATTTAGGGCATCTTTTTGTATTTCTCAGCATCTTTTAACTTCAATAATACAACTCTGGCTTGAAGAAAATGTGATAAATTTCCATGAATTAATCTTTAAGATACCTATCATTATAAATAATATTATAGAATCATTAACAGTAATAACAATAATGCATCCCCATTTATATGATAGCTTATGGTTTTAGAGTATCTTTATCATGAGTCCAGACAGTTTGGCAGGCCCTGGGATTATTATCCCCATTTTAGAGTTCATGAAATTTGGGCTTAGAGACTTTGCAGTTTGTACAAGACAATAGTGTCAGAATTGGATCTTATGACAGTTCACTGAATTCTCTCTACTCTAGCATGGCACTTCCCCGTGTATAGGACATGAGTATTATACCAATTATATAGATACAGAATAGGATAAGGACTTGTCCCAAGAAAGAATTCCTTCACACTTTGCAAAGGGCACAGTTTGGCAGTGTGTACCTTTGTAGCTATCATATATTAAGCAGAGTGAAATTTTTCTCAAATATTCAGTGCAAATGGGCTTGTCTAGGTGTCAACAACCACCATGTTTAATTATGTAAATTAACCAATAGGTATAATCTATAATTTTGGTGGGAGCTGAAAATACCTCAGGTACTCACTGAGATTTTGGAAACTGTAGGCTATTCCATTACACACACACACACACACACACACACACACACACACACACACACACACTCACACACATACACACACAAATATACATATATATATATATACATACATACATATATATTTATGAATCAATAGAGACTATATATTCACATGTGAGGTAGACATTGAGGTATTAATCCAAATGGAATAGAACTACAAACCCTCCATGCTCCCCTTCCTCCCCCCCCCCAAATAAAAAGAATATATGATGCCTGAGCTACTGAAGTTGAGCATATGAATTGATTTCTCTTGTTAACCAATCATTTCAGTTTGCATACAGAGAAGACACAGGGTGTGAATCATTAATTTTTACAGAAGATCTAAATGATATACCTCAACTTTCCACAATTGGTTGCTTATGAATTATTTTATCTGAACAAATCTTCTGTGTGTTTTAATATTTATATTTCCTATTGAGGGCAAGAGAGAATGGGGAAAAAGGTCTTTAAGAAGATCACAAGTCAAGTATGGTAGGACATAGATCTGGAAGGGACAGGAAGAGTCTTAAGAGGCCATCTAGTCCCACCCATACCCCATGAGGAAACTGAGGCTCTTTGAGGTGAAATGAATTGTTCATATCTCTCAGGTAGACAATTTCAGAAGACAAATTTGAACTTGAAGATCTTTGAAAATGGAATCAGTTACCCCTTCACCCCCCATAGCCTACACTAAAATTCTGATAATTTTGAATGATACTTCAGGATTCTGGGAAGAATTTTTCTTTTAGGTCTCCATTTTCTCTTCATCCTTCATAGAAAAATTGCTTTATATAATATGGCATGTAGTCATTAAAATGCTTAAAATAATAGGCAATTTATTAATATAGGTATTCTTTTGAGCAATGTAGATTATAACTCTTCTACAATTTGGTAGATAATGTACTTTTGGTTCCTGACTTACTCATGCTTATTGTGACATTGCCAACCTGATGATGATCATATCTGAACTTAATTGTATTGGTACAGGTCCATAGGCACATAATCCATCACAGGACCCTTATGAGAAGCTTATGTCAGCTAATAAGATCATCCAGAGATCTATCTTGCTGGCATAATTTTTGAGATCCCAAGTTCACCTCCCTGTCAATTTAAGGAACCTCATAGATATTATTAAAGGTGATATCTCATTTACAGGACCTTGAAGTAAGTGAGGAGGATATGAAAAGACATAAAATAGAAACTTGAAATCATCCACTCTACAGTATCCAAGAGGGAAAAAAAATTGGAAGAATCACCTTTGCTAAAGCTTTTAAAGTTGTACAGTGACAGACATGGTAGGCCACACAGCCTGTGTGAAATTGGATTCAATGTGATTATTTCTGGGCAATAATTCAGAGCAAATAACATCAAGGAAGGCTTGTGTAAATCCTGACAGAAAAAGTGGAATTTAAATCAAACTAATAGTGGCAAAAACATAAGAAATATGCTTTGGACTGTGCTTTGGAGACACATTGCCAAATCCATATTCAAAAAGTAAAAACAAACCAGAGTGATTTGAGGAATAAATTATTTGTCATCGTGATCTTTAAAAATGCCAGAATTTAATGCAAAAATATAATCCTAACATTTATTGCCGCAAAAATAAATGTCAACATATTAGACTTAACTGGCTAAGTCTTGTGGTAGCGTTTCTAGAGAGTGAAAGGAACATGACAAGCTGTTTTTCAAATTTATTAGCATGAGATTTGGTCTTCTTTATCATAAGCAGTAGATTTAAACACTTTAATTTACTTCGTGGCATAGAGAAAAAACATTGACTCAGAAAAGCAGGGGAATTCCACATAAATTTGTTCACTGCTGTTGCAATTGGTCAATCTTAGATTCTTAACATGCAATATGAAACCATCAACCTTTTAATATCTGGAGTATTTCATGCTCCATGTATGAGTGCACAATTCTGTATGCATATGTAGATTTTTCTATAGCTAACTGAATTGTTTTCCCTTGTTGCTTTGAGAGATCACTTTCCTAAATGCCACTTAGCCCACCCTACCAATTGCCTATTTTAAATATTTTAAAAATGAATTGCTTATGTATGTGATATAGCCATTTGAGATCCTTTTTCTATGGTAGTTGTATATTTCTGAGCGTGTATCTCTCTGATATATTCCCATCATTTTAGAAAACAAGGTTCGCTCTCTCAGCAGGGAGGTTATTCAAAATAACCAGCTAAGTTGGACAAATGATAATGGATGATTGTCTTACTAGATAAGTGTTCAGCATTCCAGCACTTGTCATATCAAGAGTAGGATGCATACAATGCACTGTATATAAAATCAATGGATCCTAAACGTGATAAATATGTATGTATGTAAATCCAAAAAAGTTTGCATACATGCTAAATGTGAAGAGACAAATACATAAATACCTTTGCCAGGAGGGCAAACAGAGAAGCTTTTATTCGCATGACGAAATATGCAGTTATACATGCTAATTCTTAAATGTCTAGTAGGAAAATTAGTGATTTCAGCACACTACACTCCATAAAGATATTTACATTTAAATGTACCTCTACTTAGCACTTTAGGTAATAAACAAAATTCCACACGTCTAGGCATCAATGTGTTTTATATAAATATCTTAAATGAAGGAAGAAATATGTAATTATATAAATTCAGCATATGCTGCTACCCCCAGACTGACAAGTAAACACTGGTTTTAAAATGAATTTTATGCACAAGTCTTTTTATAAAGCATTTATAAAATGTACCATATGAGCTCATTGAAATAGTCTTTTTAAAACATTTTACTTTTTTTACAGTTAATTTGATGACTATTTTTATAGTGAAAGTTGTTTTGTTTTTTTTTACCCTCTTTCTTTTTAATGCTTGAATTATTACTTGGGAAATTCAGGAATGTTTTCATGTGTTTCTGGGGTGATGTGAGGGAGAAGAGTGATATTCATGTGAAATAGTTGGAAGCTGCCCAAACCAACCCTGCACTTTTGCTATCATAATTATATGACAGTAAAATTTACTGGCCCTACGGGTAATTTCTGACTTTTTTTTTGTCCTTAAATCTCTTGCATCTCCTGTAGTATAGGGCTTTTAAAATCTAATTTAGTGAAGAAAATAGGGCTACTGTTCCTCCTCTGGCACATAGTAGGTGCTTAATAAAGGATCATTTATTAATGTGTGATGCATTTGGAGGATTTTAACACTTAATGGGATTCTCTCATGATCAAAGGGACTAATTGATCCAAGTCAGTTGGAGAGTCTGTAGAAACAAGCAGGTTAATCATGGTACACTTAATTGGGTAGCCACAAAGATAAAGACATAGGATCTGTGAAGTTCTTTCTTTATCCATGGCTTAAAAATAAAAGCACACAAAATGTGCCGTTTTTTCCCCTCTGCCTACATAGCTCAAAGAGGAATAAATAGTCAAGCGCGGCAAATAGCCAATCTGTGTAATTCAGGTTGGGGAGTGGAGTGTGCATGCGTGTGTATGTGTGTGTGTGTGTGTGTGTTGTTTTAACAAAACTCAGGAGTTTAAAATTGTACAGTGACAGATGTGTTAGGTTTCACAACCTGTATTGTGTGTTTGTGTGAGATGGGGAGGATATGGGGTGCTGGGTTGTAGTGGAGATTGTCACTTTTCCTTGGTAGTAGCATTTTATTAAAAATATCTGATACAATTGCCTCATTTTGGTCTAGGTAGCCAAAGTATGTATGTGCTGTTTAACTTGGTGCTAATGATCATTTGCTTTTTAAAAAGACTCAGCTAAACCAGTCCTCTTCTATGAAAGCTTCATTCTGTGAAAATGTTATTTTACAAAGCAGCATAGATTCTCTAAAATCAGCTTTGTAATATGGTTCATGAAAGTGATTGTTTTTATAAATCACATTTCAGATTAAATGATGCAATTTTATGTTTCATTGCCCCTGCTACTTAAAATGAAATTATCACCTGGCTACATTTTTTCCTCTCAGATGACTAAAAGGCATAATTACATTTGGACTTGTGGTTGTTATTTATATGTTTTATTCTAATCACATGATCTGAAGTATACCAGAAACAGTCCTATTCCATGTATTGATGAGATACACCCTAGGAAGTCTCCTAAAAATCCTTACATATCTAGTGTCCAAGAGAGATTTTGCCTTAAAAAAAAAAAGGCTCTGGAAGTTAGCTGTTCCTCCCACCCCCCCATCCCCAGGGTCAGAGGCACAGATCAAGTGCTCTCTCTTCTCCTTGACTCTTCTACAAACCAGGTGTGTCCAATTTCTTCTTCTGGGTTGGGATGGGTTTGTGGAAGGAGGAAGTATAAAAGAGGCTTGATGAAAACCCAAAAAGTAAAGGCTCCATAACTATGAAGTTGAAATACAGTCTTAGAATAACTGCCCTCCCTAAATGGAAGAGATGGGGGACTATGGATGTGGAATGCTGTATTTATTGCTGCCAGAAAATCAACATGCTGGTTAGTTTTGCTGATTTTTAATTATTTTCCCCTACTCTTTCCTGTTTGAAAAATTTAGTACAAGGTATAATTGTTGGGGAGAGGGAATGTTATTTTAGAAGTTAATATAAAACCAAAAAAATAAGTCAATACACATTTTAAACAAGTTTGCTGGCTGCATCAGGCTATGGGATGATCCATTTACTAGGATCTTTCTGTAAGGGATGGGGGATTATGTGATACTTAGATCATTTATTCTTTTCTGAAATCTTCATTTAGAAGAATAACATAGGGCTTGGGAGTGAGGAAGTTTAACCTAGCAAGAGAATACGTAAATCAAAGAGAAACCTCACCCCATACAAAAGAAAAGGCATTGCCTAGGACTTGTAAGGCTTATTTTACTTCTCCTCAGTTTGCTCTGCCTCTAATGAGCTTAATTACTGATACATAGGGTGAGACTTGAGTGTTTGCTGCTGAAATCTCTGAGAAGAATAGTAACTGGGAACTGCATCTAATTATTATTAAGGACTAATGAAAGCAAGCCTAAAGTTTGTGGGGGAGTTGAGAGGAGTGGGTTTGGAGAGGGTGCTAATATTCACCTGAAAACTGGTCCTTAATACAAGAGAGAGACATATGCTTTGTTTAATGTTAAGTGTATGATTATTGAACATCATTGGCATCCCTAAACTGAAATGTTCCTCTTTAAAGAATAACACACATAGAGAAGCATCTTCCTGTTGTTTAATTATCTCATGCCATTTGATGACTTCTGTTTCTGCTCTAAGCAGTATTATGTGATGAACTCCAAATTCTGTTTGTTGGCTTGACTCAAGACCGGCTTCTACCTTGGCTCCCAGTTTTGCAATGATTCCTGACTCTTTATCTCACCTGACTAGGGCTAGACAGTATGGCTAGATCTCATTCAGCAGTGTGCACATGCTCTCTCCTAAGCCCTAAATAAACACATTTTTCCAGTTTAATATATCCTGTTGTTAAAACAAGCAAAAATCTTATTTTTCTTCATTACTCAACTCAGATGTGATATTACTCTTGATTACACTAAGCTGAAAGCATTTCCTGCTTTCTTAGAATTTATTAGAATGCATAGTTTGAATCCTTTTTTGCCCCCATTATACCTACCTTACATATTATTTCTATAGTTGTTGGACTCTCCATTCCCCAATTATACCATAAACTTGTGGACTATTTAAATTTTGTTTCAGTATCCATTGCCTTTAGGCTCTTGATAAATGTTTATTGAAATGAATTGAATTTGTATATTTCTGACAGGGCATTTTGTACCTAGAATTTATAGAATTTTTTTTTTTTTGCTTTTGCACAGTCAAGTTATCTTCTTCTAGCTTGGAATGCCTAGGTTTTAGTTTGTGTTGAAGGACAAATCTTTCCCTCTCTCTCTCTCTCTCCCTGTCACCCTCCTGTGTGTGTGTTTTCACTGGACCAATAAACTAATCAGCTACAAGAAATTATCTCTTTTTTGACCTACTTAAATGAATTCCTTTCTTGAATTCCAAATAAGATTCTGTTGAATTGATTCCTAGAGTCCAGAGAATTGCTGCAATTTAAGAAATATCCCGTTTCCACCCTCTCCCCCCCACCAATTCTCTCTCCTTCCCCATTTTTCCCTCAGTCCAACTGGGCTAGGTTATTCAGATTACCCTCAGAATTGCTTTGACAATTCCATAAGAGAAAGGAAATGAAAGTTCTCCTCCAGGAAAAAAGGAAGACAGTATAGCCCCTGTGAAACAAAATAAAATTGATTTTATTCCTACCTGGAAAAAAGATGTAACTGTATAAAAGTGAAAAATGAAATCCTCCCAATTCTAGGTGCAATATATCCTGACAGAGAAATAAAAATCCAATTAGATTAAATAATCATTTATTAAAAACCTAGGCATACAGATAAGTATAAATACAGATATACATAGCCTAGAAATCCACACATACACATGTTTCCATATGCATTTTACAATGCTATTTAGGTACACATGTATATATTGACATATTTACATATGTATGCATGCAAGTACACATACATAGAGGCACATGCATACATATAGTCACAGCCATTTTTCTTGTGAAAAATAATACTTTCAGAAGGCTTTGGATTTAGAGTCAGAACACCCAGATTGGAATGCTGGCTCTGCCTCTTAAAGCTCAAATATCCTTTGGAAAGTCACCTGACTTTTCTGGACCTTGGTACACATAGAAAATGTAATTCAGCAAACTTGGTAAAGGATATCAATGAAGTCACGGAAAGTCAAATAATAGTCAGCAGAGAAGAGTTAAAGTATTGAAGGAATTTTTATTTTATTTTATTTTGTTAACTGTTGGAGCTAGAAGAAAATAGATTCAGACTTGAGAGATCACTTGTACACAGTGTTGAATGAAACCTCCGCTTGCTCACTAGCAGAACTGGTATCACAGGAGAGTCAAGACAAAGAGTCATTGACCCTAGTATTTTGAAACTGGAAATGAAAGGGCAAGCAAGGGTTAGCCCAGTGAATGCTCAAGTGTTAGAATGCTTACATGTGCTGTTGGCCAGAGCAATACAGTCTAAACAGTATGAGACAAATAACCAAGTAACCAGCAGAATGGCAGGTGACAGGAGTTCAAATTGTTCTGCCATTGTTGACAATCTGGAAACAGAATCTTTCAATGTGGGGACTGAGGGAGAAAAGTTCATTCATAATAATCCTAAACACATGACCCTCTCCTACATCATGGGACAGTTTTCCTGATGAATACTGATGCCCCATCATTTTTGCTACATGCTTGCACTGACTGACTCCAAACAAAACTCATCATAGTTTCTAGATATCTCTATTCACAGAGAATAGAGATAGAATCAGTCTTGGAAGGAAGGTCATCAGAGAACATATCTATCAGAAATGGAATAAGCTTACAAGAGAAAACTAAGTCCCACAAAATTTTATATGTAAAACACTAGAAGATATCCCTTATTTGAAGTGAAATTTAAATGTTTTGGTCATATATTTAACACCAAATAACTTGATTTTCAAATCAAATCCATTAACTTCAGTTCATATTTTCATACAAGTCTAACATTAACATTACAAGGCTCATTGAGTTTTACTTTTCAGTTGTCTGGGCAAGAAAGAAGCAAAACTTGAAAGGCCTTAGTTCACTGGTCCTTTAAAGAGTATTTTAAAATACCATTTTCAATCAATAGTATTTTTTTCTCTTTCTTTTGGGCCAAATTCAATTTCTTTTTATACATAGCTGACCTTTATTAGCAATCTCAGATTTCGTTTATGTAAAAACATTGTTGAATTCTTTTAGCACCTACTCTGTTTTCCTCTGGTCTATTTGTAATTTATGCAGGGTAATATTGCTTGAAAGTCTGGGAACTATTATGGATTCCTTTTAAAATTGCAGCTGATTTCTCTTTCTCTCACTTGCCTTACTCAGTAGTTTCATATTATATAATTCTCTTCATTTTTCATGCTGATTTGGTTTTATTCTCAAGGACTAACTTGAGTTATTTTTTTCTATGGAATATTATTTGTAATCTTCTTTGGTAATCTGGTCTCAAGAAACTGTGAGAATCATAGGGACTGGACCACCTGACCTTCCCTTTTTTTTTTTTCCCCCTTACTGTTACGGATTCTGGAGCAGTTTTAGTTAAAAAGATGCCTGAATTCTAATTGTTAGAGTTGAGATTCTCATCCTCATACCTTTGGCCTCATTAAGTCTTCTACTTAGGCATCTCAAGTAAAATGCTTAAGGTATTATGTATAATGTCTAGGGAATCACAAAGGGGAGCAAAATAATGTATTCAGTGTATGAATATGAATAAGTATATGACATGTAGTTTATTCTTACTTAGAAAGGTGCAAAGGCAGGAGAGGTGATGGTGACCGTGACATGGTCTAACCTACACATTAGGAAAATCCCTTTGATGGCTGAATTAGAAGATAGATTGGAAAGGGGAAAGAATTGAGGAAAATAGACCCACCAGTAGACTATGCAAATAGTCCAGTTGTGAGGTGATGAGGTCCTGTGCAAGAGTGCCATTTGCATCAGAGGAAATGGGGGGGGGGGTTACATTCATGTCATGTTGCAAAGATATAATCAATAGACCCTGGTAACAGATTTGATATGATGTGGGTATAAGGAATAGTTGGCAACTGAATATAATACCTAAGTTATGAGCCTGAGAGACTGAGAGGATGGTGTTGCCTTTGAAGGGAATAAAAAAAGTGGGAGGCAAGGAGGGCTTGGGGGGAAACAATAATGAGTTGTGTTTCAGATATGTTGAGGTTAAAATGTCTAGTGGATATCTAGTTTGAAATATCTGAAAGTTAGCAGGAGATCAGATATTAGACATGAGCAGAGAGAATAGGGAAGGATTAAGTAGATTTAGCAGTTGTCAGCATATAGAAGGTAATTAATTTCATTGCAGTTGATGAGTTCTCTAAGTGTAGTAGAATAGAGGGAGAAGAGAAGAGAAACAAGTACAGAAGCTATGGGACACCTATAAATAGAGGGTGTGATCTGGGTAAGGATCCAGCAAAGGAGAATGAGATGAGTTGGTCAGTGAGGTAGGAGGGCAACTAAGAGAAAGTGGTATCTTGGAAACATTGCCATTCCTTCATTTCTGACCCATTCTTCAAGAAGTGTTCATGTCCTCTCATAAGTATGCTACAGGGGGTTCACCTAGTATTTCTCTGGACTTTAAAAGAAATCATTGTACTATTTAAACTGCTTAACTATCATTTCTTGCCCTCACCATTTGACAAGGTCATATTTTTTAAAATTAATTTGTTTATTTTAAATTTTCAACATTCATTTCCACAAGATTTTGAGTTACAAATTTTCTCCTCATCTTTCCTCTATCCCCACCCCAAAATAGTGAGCCTATTGAATACCCCTTCCCCCAATCTGCTCTCTCTTATATCCTCCCCCATACTCCCTCTAACTTTCTACTTGTGCAAGATGGATTTCTATACCCCAGGGTCTGTATATCTTATTTCCCAGTAGCATGTAAAAAAAAAATTAACATTTGTTTTTAAAACTTTGATTTCTAGTGTCTTTCCCTTCTTCCCTTCTCACCCACCCCCACTGGGAAGATAAGTAATTCAATATAGATTGTACATGAGTAGTTACACAAACTGTTTCCATAATAGATATATTGTGAAAAACTATATTTTCCTCCATCCTATCCTGCCCCCCACTTATTCGATTTTCTACTTTGACCCTTTCCACTACCCTCTCCCCCAATCTTCCCTCCCTTCTGATAATAATGATAATCCCCTTTCTCATCCTCTTTCCCCCTATTTTCCTGTAGGGTAAGATACCCAATTGAGTGTGTATGTTATTCCCTCCTGAAGCCAAATTCAATGAGAATAAGATAGACCCATTCCCTTTTGGCTTCTTATTCTTCTCCTCAGTTGTAAAGGTTTTCTCTTGCCTCTTTTGTATGAGATAATTTACCCTATTCTATCTCTTCCTATCTCCTTCTCTCATTATATTCCTCTCTCACCTCTTAATTTTATTTTTTAGATATCATCCCTTCCTATTCAACTGATCCTGTTCCCTCTGTCTATGTATACAAGCACACATATATACACACACTCACATATGTATTTATACACACATACACCCTCCTACATAAACATACATATGTATGTATATATAATAAGTATTCCCTTCAACTGTCCTCATACTGAGAAAAGTCTCATGAGTTCCAATGATCATTTTTCCATGTAGGAATGTAAATAGTTCAACTTTAATAAGTTCCTTATGATTTCTTTTTCCTGTTTACAAGGTTGTCTTTTTGAAGCTTGCATTTGTATAGTGCTTTAACATTTGCAAAGGACTTTGAAGATATCCCATTTTAACCTCAATATAACACTGAGAGGGAGAGTATTTTGGTGACTTTTCCATGATCACATGGCTACAAAGTTTCTGGGGCCACAGTTGAATGCAATATCTCTTCATTACAAGTCCAGTGCTCTATCTAAAAGGACATTTAGTCAACCACATTTTCCTAATTGCACTTTATTTTCCACATCTTGAAAATTGTTTATTAAATATTCCAGCGAACACACACACACACACACACACACAAATAGCTTCTATGTTGCTCTTTGTGTGATGGTAACTTCAGTTCTCTAGTTCCATATATCAAAGCTTAAGACAACAGTCATAGGATGGTGGTATTAAAAATAGATGGAACTTTTTTTTCTGGTAATTTAGGGTGTCATTAGAAGAGATTTGAAATTGTGTGAAGGCAGTGTAGTCCATTATCTTCTTGTTTAATTCTAGTTGCAGCTTATGGTGAATTTATATTGTTTCAGGCACACATGTATAGGATAGGAGAAAATGTTTCCTCACACTCAAATTTTGTTGCTTGTTCATTTGAATACATCTAATTTTCAAGGCCAGAGGTAGGGAACCTGTGGCCTTGAAATAATTTGTGGCCCTCTAGGTCCTCAAGTGCAGCCCTTTGACTAAATCCAAATTTCATAAGAACAAATCCCCTGAATAAAAGTATCTGTTCAGTAAAACTTAGACTGGGTCAAAAGGTCATACCTGAGGATCTAGAAGGGTACATGTGGCCTCAAGGTCACAGTTTCCCCAGCCTTGATCTAGACATTAGACCTTCTTCATCCATTTGTTTTGTTACCTATACAGATGGTTTGGCAAAACCCCTAAGGGTTTATATACCTCTTCCAGGAGACTCCAAAATGTTTGGGGCATGATGCTATCTATGTGCCCCAGACCTGATGAGGAATGCCTCTTCAACTTATGTTAATTGTTGGATATCCCCAGTCACAATGGCAAACTCTTAGTGAGCATATGTCTCTGTTTAATACCTCACCTGACATATGTGATCAGGCAGTCATTGAAAAATAGCGTATCTGTTGCCGTATTTTTTAAAGAATCTTAAATAATTTTTACATATGAATGTATCTTTCCTTATTGGAAAAGAATCCTTAAGTTTGATTTTGCTTAGTGGAATCAAATGGAATTTTATAATCAATAAACATAATAGAATTTAAAAATTTTCATTTTACATTAAAATCATGATCATTAGAAATCATTATTAATCATAATATATTCATGATCTTTTAAAATTTAAACCAATAAAAACCTTTGAGTTTCAAGATTTTTACAATTTATAACAATTTAATAAACACTGGACAGTAAAGATGATCATAGGATGACTGCAAGTTAAAATAATCATATATTTAAAGTATTATTGTTAATGACCTTGCTGCTTTTGGATCAAATTGGGAGGATTACTCAGTCTTGATAAAAAAAGTGTTGTCAGACTTGAAACTTAAAGAAACTTCACAAGCCAAGATGCAGGAGGATATTCTAGGTACAAAGAATAGCCTAGACAATTATATGGTAATAGAGAAATATATGCTATATTACAGCTAAAAATAACTATACATTATAGTTGTATAGAGTACATGGAAGGAAGTGATATGAGATGAGTTTGGAAAGTAGAGAGGTAATTGACTTTGGAGGTCTTTTGAAATTAGACAAACTTGGAGTTTTAATATATATTTGTGTGTATGTATAAGGAATACGCAGTAATTGAAAAAATGAGCAAAGGAGTAATAGGAACACTTTTCCTATAGGAAGCACTGTTACTATCACTAGGTCTCTAAGAAATATAGCAATGGAGCAAGATGAATTACGGTGAAAAAAAATGGGGGTGGCAAACCAATTCAGAAAGGTAGAGGGGAAGATATGTTGAATTTGGACTGAGAAGACATAGAACAGAATTCTAGTACTACCATTTACAAGCTGAATGTTCTTCATAAATTCATTAAATCTCTCTGAGGCTCAATTTCCTTGCCTATAACATTATAAGCTTGGAATAAATGGCGTCTGAGGTCCATCCCTTCCAGCTGCAAATATGTGATCCTGTGACATTATTTTTTTAGTTTTAAAATTCTTTTCCACCTTTATTTTTGCCAAAGTCAATCTTTTTTTATATTAATTTATTTATTTTCTTGTTTACACCATTCATTTCTATGAGATTTTGAGTTACACATTTTCTCCCCATCTTTCCCCCACCCACCACTCCAAAATAGCCATCCCACTGTATAAACCCTCCCCAAATCTGCTCTCTCTATGTCCTCCCCCAACACCCCTCTGACTTTCAGGTAGGCAAGATGGATTCTCCTACACCAGTGATTGTATATCTTAATTCACAGTTGCATGTAGTTAATAATAATAATAATAATAATAATAATGATAATAAAAATAATAATAATAAATATACACATATATATTTTTAACATTTGATTATGGAACTTTAAATTATTGATTCTTTCCCTTCCTCCCTCATCACCCGCGTCAACTGGAAAGACAAGCAATTAAATACAGGTTGTACATGTGTAGTTACACAGAACATCTCCACAATGGACATATTGTGAAAGACTGATTATATGTCCCTCCTTCCTATCCCACCCCCTCTTGTTCTATTTTCTACCCTGTCCCTGTCCCTTTACAGAAGTGTGTACTTCCAGCAACCCTCGCCCCCACCCTGCCCTCACCTCCATTGTCCCACCTCTCATCACCATCCCCCCTACTCTCCTGTATGGCAAGATACTCAGTTTATTTCCCTAAGCCAAATTTAATGAGAGTAAGGTTGACTCTTTCCCTTTTGCCTTCCTGTTCTTCCCCTCTCTTGTAACAGTTATCCCTTGACTCTTCTATATGAAATGATTAACGCCATTCTGTTTCTCCCTGTCTCCTCTCATTCTAATCCTCTCAATCTCAGAATTTCACCTTTTAAAGTACCGTCCCTTCCTATTCAATTGATCTTGTGCTCTCTATGAACACATATATACACATACTCAGTTAGGTTTTCATATGCATATATATATATATATATATATATATATGTCTTCCTATATAGACATATGTATATGTATACGTATATATAAATTTGTATTCCCTTTACCTGCCCTCATACTGAGAAAAGTTTCATAAGTTACAATTATCGTTTTTCTATGTTGGCATGTAAATAGTTCAACTTTGATAACCTCCTTATAATTTCTTTTCCATGTTTACCCTCTCATGTTTCTTGTTTTTGAGTGTCAAATTTTCTTTTCAGTTATTTTTTTTTCAGCAAGAATGCTTGAAAGTCCTCCACCTCATTGAATGACGATATTTTCCCCTGGAATGTTATACTCAATTTTGCTAGGTAGGTGATTCTTGGTTTTAATCCTAGCTCCCTTGATCTCCAGAATATCGTGTTCCAGGCCCTTCGGTCCCTTAAAGTAGAAGCTGCTAGATCCTGGGTTATCCTAATTGTGTTTCCACAGTATTCAAATTGTTTCTTCTTGGTAGCTTGTAATATTTTCTCCTTGATCTGGGGCCTCCAGAACCTGGCTGGGGTTTGGGGACCTTTTTCAAGAGGGGATTGGTGAATTCTTTTAAATTCTATTTTGCCCTTTGGTTCTAAAATATCAGGGCACTTTTCCTTCAGAATTTCTTGTAGGATGCTTTCTAGGTTCTTTTTTGGATCATAGCTTTCAGGTAGTCCAATAATTTTTAAATTGTCTCTCCTGGATCTATTTTCCAGGTCAGTGGTTTTTTCAAGGAGATATTTCACATTGCCTTCTATTTTTTCATCTGTTTGAATCTGTTTAATAGTGTCTTGATTTTTCATAAAGTCATTTGTTTCCATTTGCTCCACTCAAATTCTGAAGTAATTATTCTCTTCAGAAAGCTTTTGAGATTCTTTTTCCATCTGGAAAAGTTGACTTTTTAAGGCACTCTTCTCCTCTTTTGCCATTTGAATTAATCTATTTTTTAAGGTGTTATTTTCTTCAGTCAGGTTGTTGCCTCTCTTTTCATGATTGTCTGCATCATTCTCATTTCTCTTCCCAATTTTTCCTCCACTTATCATATTTGGTTTTCAAAATCCTTTTTAAGCTGCTCTATGTCTTGTTAGAAGTCTACATTTTTCTTGGAAGCTTTTGGTATGGGAGTTCTGACAGTGTTGTCTTCTGCCCATTCCAGGCTTTGATCCTTTTTGTCCCCAAAAAAGGAATCTCAAGTTGGATTGCTATTCTTACTTTGCTTCCTTTGCCTGATCCTGTTACCAGTCACTTACTAGACTTTTTAGCTCTGTGGAACTCTGCTTCCAGAGGGGAAAGCTCTGTCCCAAATTGCTGGGATTTTTGTAGCTGCCAGAATTATTAGGAGGCCACTGCAGCCCCCACCAGCTTTGGCTCACGGAAAACACACCCCAGGACCACCACCCAAGACCATGATCCCAATCCAGGCAGCTAAAGACAAGAACATTTAGCCTCTGAATGAGCACTTGGGCCCGCTGCAGTCTGCAGGCCAGGAGTTTCTGAAGCAGCCATGTGGAAGCTGCTGCAGGGCTGCTGCTTCTCCTGCTTTCTTGCCATGGAGGCAGTTTGGCTGGACTCTCTCCCCCGAATTTAGCTGAGTTCCAATAACTGATTTTTCATGAGTGTAAGAAACATTGGGACACAAGGGGGTTAAATAGTTCACTCAAGGTCACAAAGCTCATAGGTTTAGGAAGCAGGAACAAGACCTCAGACTTGATGATTCCGAGGGTAATTTTTTTTAACAACTACATCAAATGTGTGCATGCATAGAGATGAAGTATAACATGCTGCATATCAATGCAGATGTGCATATAAAATATAAATATACATTGTTCAATATTTTATGTCTGTTGTGAACCCATTTGGGTTTTTTTTTGGCAAAGATACTGGAGAGGTTTGCCACTTCATTGACCAGATTCTTTTATAAGTGAAGAAACTGAGGCAAACAAAGGTTAAATGAGTTGTCCAGGGTCACAGAATTAGTAGGTGTCTGAGGCTAGATTTGAACTCAGGAAGATGAATCTTCCTGACTCCAAGCCCAACACTCTATCCACAGTGACACCTAGTTGCTGTCTAAATAGGTCTACTTATATATATGAACGTAAAATTCCTTTATTTTTGTTCTCTGCACATCTTTTGTACAAAGTAGTCATTTAATAGATTATTGGTTAATTGCATCTTCATGTGTCATCTACTACTTAGATTTCATTTTTAATAAATTATGCTAAATTTTGGTTATTAATCATATCACTTTCTAATGGAATCATAGAATATATTTAAAGAGCTATTGATATAACTATTCTGCTTCTCTCTCTCTCTTTCTCTCATATCAGTTTTCCCCTTCAGCTCAACATAATTCTCAGATTCTACAAGAAAGTTATAAAGATAACTGTGCATATCTTTTCCATGTTTTTCTGACAAACATCTTTCAAAACCCCATATCCCACAGTTAATGTCATGCCAAATATGTTTTGTATTTTACTCTTAAAAGCAAAATCCACCCTCATTATTGACACTGGACACGCTTGTACTTCCTTTCTTCTTGGCTGTGCTGAGCTGCCTCTTACTGCTCTCTTCTTTGTCATTGAAATCTCTATTGTCTTGGCTTAGAGTACCTAAGATCTTCCTCTGCAAGGCAGCAGTTTGGAATAGTCTCTGAAGTCCACAGATTAATCCAATGTAAAGGAAATGATTGGGAATCATTACATTTTCTCTCACATTACATTGCTTTAATGACTTTATCAGCTTTGTCACATAAGCACTAATGTTCTCTCCCTTCATGCCAGGGCTGCTTGTGACATCATTCTAGCTCGGCTGTCACTAGGAGCAAAAATGAGTACAATTTCATTGAAAAAACTCATGGCAGAGTTTTGTGGTACTTTCAAATTAGGAAATAAAATTCATGGTTTTCTTTCATTAAATGGACATTGTAGCAAGAAAACCCTCTTGTCTGTAAAGGACATGTCTGCCCTTCTATTTGCAAGCTTTGCCTTCTTGCAAATTCCCACTGCAAACTACTAAAAGAGGTCAGGTTTCTTTTTTCTTTCTTTTTTTTTGTTTTTTAATAAAGTAAGGACAGTCTATCCCTGTCCTGCATGGCATTTCTCAATATAAAATTACACTTTTCCCCGCATTTCTTTTCTAAATATTAATAACAGCATCAGTTCACAATTTTAGAGGTCATTAACAATATACTCCTACACTCTCATACATTACTTCCTTTGATTCTTGTAACAAGTCTAAAAATTTGTGCAGGTATTTTTATTCCAAACTAAGAGGCAAATAAAGAGAGTGACATAAGTTAAGTGACTCAGATTCTAAGTGCGTACAACTAAATGATCATGGTGTTACTCAAACCAAGATCTTCACTGGAAGAATTCAAGTTGTAAGCAGTCATAGAAATCATTTTCTCCACTAATATTTAATATAATATAATATATTTAATGTAATATAGTATATATTGTATATGTAATATAATAATATAAAATAATAAATTTTCAATTTACAGAGAGGGATACTATCATCCAGAAAGGTTAAGTAACTCTTCCATAATCATGTAGGCAGCAAAAAACATTTAGATATAACCAAGTCCTCTAATATTAGAGCCATGTGCCTTTAAACCAAACCATGCTCAACTTCTTTTTTCTTTTAAAATTTTTATAATTATACTTAAACATTATTTTTTTTAATTTTGAGTTTAAAATTTTCCAACTCCGTCTAGCCTTTCAATCACCTATTGAGAAGGTATGCAATATGATGTCAATTACATGTTAAATCATGTGAAACACATGTTCATAGTAGCCATGTTACAAAAAAAAATATGCTTCAATCTGCACTCAGAGTTCATTAGTTCTCTCTTAGAAGAACAGGATCAAGGTCCTTTGTTATTTTCTTGGATCATTATCTTGATCTGAATAGCTAAGTCAACAGTACTGTTGTTACCATATACAATGTTCTGGTTCTGCTCACTTCTTTTTGTATCAGTTCGTATATTTCTCCTCAGTTTTTTTTTTCTGAAATCATCCTGCTGATCATTTCTTTTATCACAACTTGATTGCCATTCTCCAATTGATGGGCATCTCCTCTCCTCAATTTCAAATTCTTTCCCTCCACAAAAACAATTGCTACAAATATTTCCATATATGGAGGTTCTTTGGACCTCTTTGGGATGTAGACCTAGTAGTGATATTGCTATGAAAAAGGATATTCACTGTTTTATGGCCCTTTGGAATTAGTTCCAAATTATTTTCTCCTTGACATTTACAACTTTATGTTCTATGCTTGTTTCAAAATCAAAGTATTTTAATATTCAGATAGATCTATGATCTCATCCATCTGCATATCCTTCCAGTGATTTAAATGTAGCCCACCTATTCTTGCTTATTCTGTGTTATCCTCATCCATTTTCTCCCCAAAGTTCACCATAGAGAGTAAAAATAATATAATGATGAATTTCCCTGCTCTCTTCATCACTCTATTGATGGAGTACTTTTCCTGAACTCACTCTTGTCAGATGACCATTTCATTTTCTTTCTCTTTTCCCCCCACACAATTCTGAGGTGACATCCATTAATTTATTCCTTTGCAGGTTCCAATTGATTATATGTTTCAGCTTGCTTACATCCACCATACAGCATTCTTTTGCTCTCTTTGTGAAGTTAATTATATTCATTCCAATGCATTGGTGTTCCAAGCCTAGCTGCTATGTGCAACAGTTGTAAAATGTTTTATCAAAAACATCATACTTTATTCTTGTAATAGATGTATGCCTAATAAGAGTCTATTCTTAGAGAAAACATAGTATAACTGATGGCAACTCATGTTGGTGAGTTTACAGGATACCCTTTCAGACTCGCATGATGAAATGGAATGGAAGGACCTGCTTCCTGATTCAGAGATATTCTGATGGTAGAGCATCTCTGCAATTGGCTTCTGGGGTAAAACTGTTCAATAAGCATTAATCAACAAATGTTGTTTCACTTTCTTTTACCTGAGCAGGCAGAGACTGCTGGGTGAGGAGAGAGGATTGAATGTCCTCTTTCCTGGAGCCATCAAGAAGCTACAAGTATATGACATATACAACAAATAAGTGACTTGTGGGGCGTGTGTGTGTGTGTGTGTGTGTGTGTACATATAACACAAATGTATTGTGCATTATCACAATAGGTACATCTATACATATACATATCCACAATGCATATATATCATATATGCACATATACATATGAAAATACATATGCACATACATGCGCTATACATACATATAAATATACACATATACATACATATACATATATACGTGTGTGTGTATACACACATACACAAGTTGCATATGTATGTATATATGGAATTTGTGTGTGTGTATAAACCACTGACATATAAAAAGAACATATACTGTCAGTAGGTTGGTTCATGCTGCTAGCTCCCCATATCTAGAGCATTGCCATATGGTCTATAAGGGTATGGAACTACTATTCATTCCGTCTGTCTTTTCTATTTTTAAGTGAAGGAGTATTGGAGTTGGTGATGACTTTGTGAGTTTTGAAAGGTTGAAATAATGAGCCCCAAAAGTCCAGGATCTTGAATCTGCTAGGATTTTCTAAGACTGACCATGGGTGAAGGAGCAGCAGAAATACTGAACAGTGTTTTGTTTTATGCAGCCCAGCAATAGCTGAGACATTGACTCATCCAGTGACTGTGCCCCACTTAGAAGATTTTATATAGTATTATATTACATAGTAATTGCTTTACATATCAGCCTATTCTCTTCAGGGAACAAGATGGTATAGGGGTGACACTGGTCTTTGATGTTTGGGAGGGAAAGTTTTTTACTTTTCTTCTCACTATATCTTGTCAGCAGATATCCCTTAATAAAAATTAAATGCTGTTAATTGATTAAATGATATTGGGACACTAATTGCTAAAGATTAATATTGGGTGGTCACATCAGGAAAGTGGTAGCATTTGAGAACCTGACTAAATTTGACAAGAATCATCCTGACCCCTTTTAATGGTAATTAATTTAAATTTCAAGACACCTTTTTTGTTACGTCAAGTAAGCAGGTACTTAGCCTTTAGTAACTAAGAAACAGAAGATGTGAACTCTGTCTCCTGTTGCTGACATAACAGGAAGGGGTTGGCTGAGACAGGAAGCATGCGTGCGCACATGTGTGTGTATGTATGAAGAGGCCCAGAGACAGACAGTCAGAATCAAGAATTTTCTTCTGGCTGCCTCCTGGTGGAGGAAGCAGAGGTTTCACAGCATCTGGAAGTTAGGCTGCTACTTGCTGGACTGAGAACTGACTTGGAGTTTTCTACGAGACCAGAATCTGGTGAAGGCTGAAGTTGCTGCCCAGAAGGCCACCTGGAAGGCTGAGATGTCTTGTGGGTCCTGGGGCAAGCCAAACTACTGGAGAACTGAAGAAGCATGACAAGGATGAGGCTTTGTTTGTGGCTTGGTTGATCCTTGAGTTCCCAGCAACAGAAGTTGTGAAGGTTTTGAGATGTACTGGACCATGTGAACTTCAGTGTGTAGCAAGAACTGCCTGGAGGACTGGGTGAAAACCTGGGAGCTATCTGCTTCTGAATCCAGGTGACTGGTGGATTCAGGTAGGAGCTGGAACCATGGAAGGGGTTCCAGGGAATCTGAGAGACCACCCCGAGTCAAGATGAAGGACAGGCTTCTCCTTGAGTATTGAATATGTGATGAAACTGAAATTTACTAGACACTAAGGACTGGAGGGTTTGTGTAATTTTCTAATGATTGTATTTAATGATTAATGATATTTAGTGATGGATGGCTAGATAAGTGACTGATTAAGTTAACTTATGATTGTTCCATGAGAGGAAGATGGACTTGTATTATGAAATGATTGAATGACTGAGTGAGGAGGCAAACCTCCTTAGGGATATCAAATGATTATTCTTTTGTTCTTTGTTCTTAATGCTGTGACCATTCTAATGTTAAGCTGTTGGGAACACTATACTGTGATTTTCTGTGATAAGATGTGATGTTGAGAATATTATATTTTGATTTGTTGTGAAAGTTTGCCTTGATTTGTTATGGAATAAATGGAGTGTTCCCTATACTGTGTAATCAGAATTTTAAAAGCTGTTCACAGCAGCATTCTTTTGGGAAGCTGCTCATGAAGGCATTACACCCCTCAAATATACCCCTAGAACTCCAAAGGACAGAGGCAGCTTCCTGATTGATCAGGGAGTTTGAGTAATTATCTCCAGAAATCTATAAAGTCTACACTATTATAGGAAGTTTGGTGTGTGTGTCTGATTTCCTGAAAGCAATACAACCCAATCTCCTCCTTTTTAAAGGTAATAATATCTTACTTTGTATCTTTATTGTTATTCCAGTTATACATACTGTTTGATAAGTTCTATTGGGTGTCCATTCAAATTAATGTTGAAATCTGAGCAATATAGACTCTTAATTTGTTTTTGTTTATTTCCCCCTCTGTGAATGAGTGGATCAGCGTAACTCATGAAATTATGGCTAAAGCTGAACCATTAACTACCTTTAAACTAAATCCTACCCAGTGGTCCAAATTTTTCATCTTATGACAAGCCAAGGAAGTCAAACTCTTGATAAGAGTTTAGAATTTAGAGAATTGAGAGAAGAACTAGTCCCACCTTCCTTTTCATTTTATGAAACAGGAAATGCCACAAATAATAAAAGTCACATTTCTTTCATTGCAGATACCAAAGGTTTTATAGTTTTGTTTCATAGCCAAGAGTTAAAAATAGACCTTTTTATTTTTGAATTTTGTTTTGGAAAGAACATTTATCCAGGACTCATTCTGAGTTAATTCTGGCTCACTTCTTAGAACCTGTTTATATTGGTAAGTCCCATACTTTTTTGGATTTATCTGAAAATCTCTCAATTGATAGGATCAAATTAGATGATCTCAAAAGTCCCTTCCAGTTGTAACCATATGATTCCAAAATAAAATGATCTTTTTTTTTTTTTCATGGAGTGGTCTAATACACTGATATCCTTGAGATAGAAGATTTTATCCCCATCACATACCCTCAGATCCTTGAAACTATTTGTCATATATGCCAAGTAATCTTTTTGAAAGGATAAACTTCTTATTTCCTTCATTCACTACTCAAATGGAAAGATCTCCGGTCTGTAGTATTCCATTCACTCTCTTCTGTATTTGCCCTAGTTTGTGAAGTACTTTCAGAAATTTAGCAGCCCAAAATGAACACATGACTTTAGAACAATACAAAAACTTACAAAAATACCATCCCTTTAATCCTTTTTATTTTCCCTCTATTATTACAATATAAGAATCTGATGACTTTTTAAGTTAGCATGTTAAAAAAAAACAAACAAATCATTTCATCATTCATTTAATTCTCACAAGAAATAGCATTTCATTGCACATTTGATCATCTTACATTTGAGTGCTCAAGAACATTGTAAGCAAACAAATCAGCATAAAAATAATTGTAACTAATTACCAAAAACAGTCATAGAGAGCAAAGAAATAGAGAAATTATATGAAGAAATTAAGATCCTCTAAAGTTGGGTTGCTTTTTTATGTCATGGACCCTTTTGTCCACCTAGTAAAATCTATGGATCCCATGCCAGAATACTCTTTCTAAATATATAAAATAAAAGGTATGAGATTTATTAAAAAATAATTTATTTTGAAAAAGACATCTTTTTTTTTTTTTTGAAGTTCCTGGACTCTAAGAACTCTGGCTGTCAACTAACCTCAGCCTCAATATTAGGTGACAACTTTGGAAAATGTGATATGGTATCAATAAATGAAAGCCATGAATATATTGTAGGTTTCTCAAGAGTCTCATGCATAAGTATGAGAAATACTTTCATTAATAATTTAGTTAGATGACGATGTACCTAGAAATTACCTCCCAAACACCATTATGACAGATAATAAACTATTGATAATTAATGGGAGACTAATAGAATTACACCCTTCAGGATGGAACTCAATGGCCATCTAGTTCATCTCCTAGCCAACAAATAATTTACTTTACCACACACTCAATCAGGGCAGCTTTATGGCTCAGTGGATATGATGTTGAGCCTGCAGTCAGGAAGGGAGCTCTTTGTGAGCTCAAATATGGCCTCAGATAGTTACTAGCTCTTTGACCCTAGGCAAACCACTTAACCCTCTTTGCCTAAGTTTCCTCATTTTTAAAATGAGCTAGAGAAAGAAATGTTGAACCATTCCAGTATCTTTACAAAGAAAACCACAAGTGTGATTACAAAGAATCAGATATGACTGAAGCAACTGAATAACAGTATTCAACCAGTATTGTATGAGTCCATGCTATAAAACTTCTAGTGTGTGGGGACCAATGTCCTGAAATAGATATTCCACTTTTAAATTGGAAAGTAATGTTTTCATTACATCATGGATAGATTTGCCACTGTTAATTCCTCTCATTCTAAATTCTTTCCTCTGATGCCAGAGTTTAATTCTCCTTCCACATGAAATCACTACAAATACTTGAATAATGCTGTCATTTCCTTTATGAATTGTTTCCACCTTAAACATCTTTAATGCCATCAGCTGATCAGTATATGGACCAATCACAATTCAAGTTTCCCTCCAATGCCATTCTTTACTTTTGACATTCAGACCTAAGACTCTTTCTATTAGATATGTTTTTATTTTATTTTATTAAATTTGCTTATCTGCTTTTAATTTACAACATTGTTTCACAATCCATTAAGTTCCAAATTCCCCCGACCCCCCATCGTGGTATGTAATCTATATATTGGATATGTTTTCACAACAACAAAATGGCCTTCTTATACCTGGAAACTTTGCCTTTCTTAGTCAAGCACAATGTAGTATTTTCTTGTTTTGATTTGTTATTGTCTGTTATATCATACTGTTGATTTTCAAAATTATTGCTCTTAAGAAAGCATTTCTATCATTGACTACACAGTAGCGCATATTTCTCTTGTAAGAAAATACAATGAAAGCAAAACAAACGACCATTTTGATAGATGCCATCTTTACAGATAGGAGAGAGATAAGTTTTCTAATCAATTTTCTAGTGTCATGTATGGTTGTTGTATTTATCTGAGTACTGATTGACATCAGTCTTTACTCCTTATGAGTTTCATTTTAAAATTATTGCTATATGACTAAACTATTATTCATACTTGTGATCAATTATTTGATCTGGCTTCTTTTTTCTTTATATATCAGGGTATATTTGTGAGTATGTGGGTATATGGTACCTCTACATTGGTTGATTTGTACTTCAGTGAAAAGTTCTTCCTTGTTATCAGATAAGCATAATAGCATTTTCCTTGTTTATTCTTCTGTCTTTTGAATAATGATATTGAGTAAAAGATTGTATCAGCAATGTAGCACTCAGAATGCCTAAAGTAACGATAAGTATGCTGATATGGTTGCTAATCACAAAATGTAACAGGCTCTCTGCATAAGAAATATAGCTACAGCATTTATTTAAATACCAGAAAACTGAGTCCTAAAACCAAAAAGTCAAAGCCAACATAGTAGTTATGAAGTTGGCACATGTAGTTAAAGTAGTAAACACCCACATTCTCAAGCCTTCAAAACAGGACAGGCTACCTCAGGCAAAGATCCTCCTTTCCTCAATCACGACAAATGCTCAGCATCCAGGCAGCTTGTTCCCAGCAGCTCTGGACCCCCGCAGTTCCAGTCCCTGGCAATCCTCAGCAGGAGTTCTTAGCAGAGATTTTGGCTGGCTCAAAGAAAAAGGAGTTTGCACCACAACCACAGCCGCTGCCTCTGCTGCTGCTTCCAGTCAGAGACTAGCTGGTTCTGGCATTCTCTTGCTCCACTCCTTCCTGCTGTGTTAGCAAGTTCAAGGGGCATGGAAGATCTTCAAATCCTAGTGTCATTACAAAGATCGATTGACTACTCTGCAAAAGAGACTGAGAGCACCAATAGCCAATATATATCTGTATGACTAAACAGTGCCAAATCTGTGACCTAGTTCTTCAACTTATGATATCTTTCTCCCCCTGTTTTTCTTCATCCTCTCCAAATTATCATATATATATATATATTTCCATTATTTTGGACTTATTCCCTCTTTGAAATAACTTTGAAATAACTTTATATATTACATATACTTATTTTCTTTTCTTTTTTTCTTTTATAAATTGATTTGTTTATTTACTTTTGATTTACAAGATTCAGTTCCAGAATCCCTTGAGTTTCAAATGTTTTCCCCTCCGTCTCCCCTGCCCCCACCCATAGTGGCATGCAGTCAAGTATAGGATCTGCAAATACTTTCACACTGGACATTAGTCTGGTTATATAGAAAGGTTGTAACCCATGGAGAGAACAATGGGAAAAAAGAAACAAATCCAAACATGGAAGAGAACAATAGCATGTAGATTGCTTCAGTCTCCCTTTAAACTCTGTTCTTCCTAGATCTTTCTCTGAATGTAGACACCTCCTTCCATCCTAAGTCTTTTAGGGTTTTTTTTATAACCTTTCATTGCTGAGGAGAGTCCAGTTTTTCAAGGTTGGTCATCACGCATACGATGTGTCTGTGATTGTGCACAAATTTCTCCTGGTTCTGCTGTTCTCACTTAGCATCAGTTCGTATAAGCCTCTCCAGGTGAATGTGAACGCCATCTCCTTCCCATTTCTTATAGCACAATAGTATTCCATTACATTCATATACCACAACTTGTTTAGCCATTCCCCAATTGATGGGCATCCCCTTAATTTCCAGTTTTTTGCCACCACAAAGAGAGCTGCAATAAATATTTTTGAACATATGGATCTTCCTCCCACTTCTATAATCTCTTTGGGATACAACCCCAGAAGTGGTATTACAGGGTCAAACGCTATGCAATTATTTATAGCCATTTGGGCATAGTTCCAGATTGCTCTCCAGAATGATAGTATCAGTTCACAGCTCCACCAACAATGCATTAGTGTTCCAATTTTTCTACATCCTTCCCAACATTTATCATTTTCCTGTTTTGTCATCTTAGCCAATATGACTGGTGAGATGTGGTACCTCACAGTTGTTTTGATTTGCATTTCTCAAATCAATAGTGATTTAGAGCATTTTTTTCATATGTTTATAGGTATCTTTAATTTCTACCTCTGAAAAATGCCTGTTCATATCCTTTGACCATTTGTTAATTGGGTAATGACTTGTATTTTCTTATAGATTTTACTTCCTTGTATATTTTAGAAATGAGGTATCACATATATATTTCTTGGCCTACATGTTATATCCCACCTCACACCTTAGGCTTCATGAGATCAAGTCCACTTTTTCATTTTTGTATCATCTATCACTTGACCCACGGCCTTTTACATAATAGTTCTTTAATATATTCTCATTGGATTGAATAGTAGTAGAGGAGAAAACAGGAAACAATAGGAGGATAATTTCAAGCATCAATGGAAAAGGGATCTTGTGAAGAACACAGTAACTTAAAAGCTGAAAGAATTTTCTTGGAACCTTGAACTATATAATAGAAGTTTGAGAAGGAAATTAGTGGAGGGAGTTTAGGGATAAGCATGTTTGCAGTATTCACAATAGCTTAGGTAGGAGACAGTTTCCAATGTAGAAGGCCAAAGAAAAGGAAGTTGTAGTAATGAGGATAGGAAATAATATGAACTTGGGTGACTATCTTGGCAGAAAGGGAATACCAGATTGTTGGAAATACTGGTATAAGAATTGGCCAGAATCCTAAATAGGAAGTGAAGGAATGAGGAAAAGCAGAAAGACTTGCCTGCCAACTCCATCTACCATCTGTTAGTGTGACTGTGTTCACCAGAAGTATAATTGTTCATAAACAGATATGAACAGAAAGTTTAAAAAAGTTGAACCATTAGGTTATGATGAGCTAGACATCAGTGAATTCTTATCATCTCATAGATTAAGCAGAATTATTGGTTGGTCAAAGCATACAAACTGACATTTATGCATGTGGATCCTCTCTAGCAGTGTTCTTATACAAAGTTATTCAATTAATTTAAACCAAAAAGAAAATGTATTCATTGAGCCGACATACTAAAAAACCATTTCAGTTTATGTGGAGAATGGTAGGAATATTTGAATAATTAGAAAATATATTAAAACAAATACATGCCTTGGACATCTCTGTATCCCCAATGTTGAGTAATGTGGTTTACATATTGTAGATGCTATATTCTTGAATGACTGACTATCTGTTGATTTTTAGGATTTGGCAAATATAGGAATTATATAAAACCTTAATAAATTTTAAGTGCCTACTTCATCATGTTTGTTAATGCAAGACACTATGTTAAGTGCTACATATACATAGTAAGATTGAGAAATGCCCTTTTCTCTCTACAAGATTATGTCCTATAGGGAAGCACAACATTTACACTGATAAACAAATAGAAAATCATTTGAAAAGGACATAAACACTGACAACTGGGATATCAAGATAGACAATCTAGGAGAAATGAAACCTTAGTTTGTGCTTAAAGAAAGCCAAGAGAGGAAGCATTCCAAGGTTGTGGAGACAGTGCAAAGGACTAGAAGGAGGAAATGGGTTCTTGAGTTCTAGGATAGCAAGTGTGCCAATTTGGTTAGGATGCCATACGTATGAAGGAGAGTAATGGAAAAAATAAGTTATGAGAGCTAAATTGGAGGCTATGAAGGGCTTTAAAGGCAAAGCAAAATTGACATTTTGTTATCCTGTTGTTTTGGAAAATTATTTTAGCTATTTGGAGAGTAAATGGGGAGAGGAGATACTGGAAGGAGGAAAACCATTTGGGAGTTTATTACAAAAAAAAACAACATTCCATCTGAAAAGTTACAAGAACTTAAATTAGAGTAAATGACTTTATTCATGGAAAATAGGGGGAGACAGATATGAGAGTTAGTCTAAGAGGTATGATACTAGTCTCTGGTGATATTAAGAATTTATGTTATATTCAGGGTGGGAAAATGAACATTTGCATTTATAAGTAAAAATAAGTAAATGTAAAATAATCTGAAGAGGGAAAGGATAATAATGAGTGCAAGAAATAGGAATGGCTTCACAGAAGAGGTGACAACTAAACTAAAATTTTAAGGAAAAGAATTAGTAAGAGAAGAAGGCAATGTATTCTGGGCATAGGAGGCATAACAGTGCGAACACAGAAATGGGAGTGAGATATTCACCATGGGGAACAATTTGCAGTCCAGTTAGACTAACATGAAGAATTTTTATTTTTGGAGGGCTGAAGCAAGGCAGTTGGGGTTAAGTGACTTGTCCAAAGTCACACAGCTAGTAAATGTGTCAAGTGTCTGAGGCTGGATTTCAACTCATATCCTCTATTCCCCGTGCCACCTAGCTACCTCTAAAGTGCAGAATTTTTAAAGAGGGCTTGAGGAGAAATTATGAAGTTCCGCAATCCCAGGTGGAGTAATTTATGTTTTGTTTTGTTTTTATTCGAGGGAATAGTGAGCCACTGAGGTTTTTTTTTTCCTTTTCTTTTTCCTGAGAAGTTGAGTTGACATGGTGAAACTTGTGAATTTAAAAGGAAATATGAAATGGAGAGGCCAGAGACTAGAAGTGTTAAGTCTTGTGGAGAAGTGTTGAGTGTCTAAAGAAGAGTAGCAGTTAAATAAATAGAAATAATCCCTGGTTTTGAGCAAAATTGTGGAAATAGAATAAGTGAGATTTTGCCACAGATTGGGAGACTGAGGAAAGAAGGGACATGAAACAATTAAAGTTAACTATGTGAGTAAAAAATTCTGTGTCTGAAATGTTGATGACATCAATAGACTAGGAATTTGGAGGAGAAGAAGGTTTAAAGGGAAAGAAATTATGTCTTTTACATGCTATGTTCAAAACTGTTATGGGAAATCCAGACGGAGATGTTCAGAAGGAATAAAATTCAGCAAAGAGTTTAGAGGTTAGATATGTGGATTTCATGGTCATGAGCCCAAAGAATTTAATGGAATTAAGCAGTATGGAAGTTCCTTCAATTGCAACTGCATTCTCAGTATAAAATATTTGTTAATCAAGGTTATAGAACACAAATATAATACCAGTATAAAAGGGTGATTTTGAGGGTTCATACACAATAGAATTTAGATATAGAAATATGACTTTACTCTTCTGTATGTGCTTAGTTATTTTTATCAATCATAATAATCACATATTCATGGCTTTCTATTTTAGGATTATCTCCTGCTTACTTGAGAAATCTCTCAATGAACTGCCATTCAATCTATTGGTCTCGAAATGTTTAAGCTCTAGGGCATTCGTGTACAAATTGCATACAATTTGTCATTGATATTGACCTGTTGGAGAACATGTAAAAGAGAGTATGATGACATTTGGAGGAGGCATTCATCTACTACTGCCATGGTAAGTAGAGATAATCATTAATGACAAGATGTTTCCTTTCTCTCCTCTTTCTGGAAAGTTCTATGCAAATTATTTTCCACATTGCATACTTTTCCTTCCACAAAGAAGCTCTTAAAACTCAGTTCCTTAGAATGGGGTAATGCTGACTACTCAGATAAGGAACAATGAAACTTATTGACTTTTGGAAATTTATCTTCAATCTCCCAAGATAATTGGGTACACCATTTCCTACCAGTATATTATAAACTTTAGACGCATCTCAAAGTTCTTTCTTTGGTATATTGTGATATATCTATTTTTTAATAAAAGCAATTTTTATTATATGAAATCTCAATGGTAAAAACAATCTTTTTCAAGCAAGGAAGATGGATCAGATACTGAACCTATTGAACAAAAAGGTCAATGGCCTGCAAACTACTGTATTAAAAATGTCAGAATTCTTCCTTTTTGTTATTGTTATTCTTGTCCATCTGTCCTGCCTCTTTATAAAAATACTAGTAATGATAGGTTTTGTCAAGGTATTGCAGTGAAAAAGGTACTGTGAAACAGTTATTTCATTTTGTCTCTACTCAAATATACTGCTTTTAACCTTTTTGAGGTAACATTTAGGATTTCCAATTTTGCTTATGATGACTGTAGGTATTACTGAGATGACTTCAACATTATTAATCTAAGGTACACAAAGTCCTATTACAAGTACTAGATACATTCCTCACATGTTGATGGTTGGTGATTCATATTTGATATATGGTTTATTTGGGAAAGGATAACTTTTTAATTTGATCCCAAGACATTAGGATTTTATTACGCCACCCTCCCAAATAAGAATAATAAAATAAAACCAACAATCTTAACTTGGTACTCTGTGTTGTGTAGAAGGCTGATAGACTTAGCATCACTCTTGAAAGAACATCATGGGAACTGGAAATTCAAACTTGAGCCCTCAGGTTTAACTTCTTTCAGCAAAGCAATTATAGCTTTATGCATTTAATTATGCTTGAAATACCTTCCAAGTGATTGGAGAATTTGCTTAGTCTTTGAGGCATTAATCACTTTTGTACCCCTTTGCTAAATTCAGGGGATTACTATTAAGTCTTTTGCTAAAAAGTTCCTTTCCTCCAGTAATTTTATCATGTACCACTATGTCAGTGTTCCCTGAATTCAGGCAATTTATTCAATATCATGCCACTTCTATGCACTTTATAAATAGAGATGCTTAGGTAATTTTTAGTCTGTGGATATTTCCTGAAAATAAATAAAAATATAATTGAGTGAGTTAAAATAATTTTTGAAAAATTAAATTTAGTTGATGAACATGAATTTTTTCTTTCTTTTTTTTTTGCACATTACTCCTGACTACAGTTGCCAAATAAGGCCTTTAACTTAGAGTGACAAGCCCCTGGGGAATGGAAGCAATAACACCCAGGAAGCTTTCAGCATAAAGAAAGGAAAAGGTAGTGTGAAAAATCCATATTTATAGTGGTATGTGTTGCTTTGTTCAGCTGTTTTTTTTTTAAATGAAGTCATCTAAAATTATTATTATTTTTATTTTTTTTTGCATAAAGCATCATGCAGAAGTGATATCAGTTTTCCATTTTTAAACTGACCAGCATGTGACAATATTATGTCATCCATTGAAATATTGAACTGGTATTTTATTCAATGGAATATTCATGTAAAATTGATTTTCTAATTGACTTCTCATCATGAGTGGCATATGCTAATTATGGCAGGATATATAATCTCCTATTATCCACCATAAATTTCCAATGAGAGTTTTCTTTCTGAACATTTATTTATTAATTAACATGAAGAGACAACTCAAACAGGATTATCACACTTTTGACTGGATCATGCTCAAACACTCTAATGGGAGATAACTTTTTTACTTTATGAGTTTTGACCCCAAAATCTTCCATCTTTGTACATTTATTCATCAAATCAATATTTGGGTGATTAGTGTGAGTAACTTTAGTTTGGTAGGGTTTCTTTTTCCTTTCAGTATAACTTAGAGTCATTGGTAGAGATTATTTTTTGCTATACAGTTCTTTGTATAAGAGTTAATTGATTTAGAATTTCATAGATATAGATATAGGTTACATGAAATGATACTTACCATAACCCATCCAAGGCTGTTCATTCTGTGTAACTCTTGTCCATATCCTCCCATATGTTTGTACTGAATATCTACCCTGTGTCTTAAGGCCCTTTCACAAATCATGTTGAGACAATTTAATATCAGTGGATTATATGGGCTTTCCAATGAGTATACTTTGTTCTTATCCTATATCTAGTCAATTTTCTTTCTTTTTTTCTCATGTGTTTCTTTGATGAAAACTTTTATACTACCTCTTCTTCATACTGTCTTGTTTCTAATATGTTACAGGGTACCTGTGCTCACAAATGTATTTCTCTTCCTTTTGATTTCAATTCCTTTCAATTCATCGGAAACTAGAGTGTCCTATGTTTCTCAGAAATATAAGATTATTGTAAAAGTATTGATCTTAAAAGAGATGGACTGGATTCCAGGGAGATTAGAGCCATTACAAAATTGATGTGATTTCTTAATAATAAAAAATCTAGTATCCTCCTTCTATTTAATTCCAGATGCAACTCATTGTCTATTTCTAGTATCTGCCTTAGATGTGTGTGTATATACCTGTGCCATACAGATATAATACATAATGCATGCATGCTTTTGTACATACAGGCGAATGTACAAATTTACATGTTCACTTCCAGACTACCATAATAAAAGCAAATGTGGCAATAAAGTAAGTCACATGAATTGTTTTCATTTCCCAGTGCACAGAAAATTATTTCTACACTATTATTTTGTAGCCTATTAAGTGTATAATAACATGTCTAAAAGTCCAACATACATATTTTAATTTAAAATATTCAATTGCTAAAAAAATGCTAAACATCATATGAGTCTTCAGCAAGTTGTAATATTGTTTGCTGATTGAAAGTCTTGTCTCAATATTGATGGCTGCTGATTGATCATGGTGGTGATTGCTGAAGATTGCAGTCACTGTGACAATTTATTAAAATAAGACAACGATGATGCTTACTATGATGCCTCTCTCACTGAAGACTTCTATGTAGCATCCAATGCTTTTTGACAGCAATTTACCCACAGTCTAACTTCTTGCAAAATTGGAGTCAATCCTCAATTCAGTTTTATGTAATATCCTTTAATATTGTTGTGTCTCAGGTCATAGGGAGGCCTCAGGAGAGGAGGAGAGATGGGAAATGACCAGTCAGTTAAGTAGTCAGAATACACCCAATATTTATCAATTAAATTTGCTGTCTTCTATAGCCATGGTTCATATAGTCTTGAAACAATTACAATAGTAACATCAAAGATCACTGATCTCAGATCACCATAACAGACATAACAATAATGAAAAAGTTTGAAATATTGTGAGAATTACCAAAATGTAACACAGAGACATGATGTTGGAAAAAATCGTGCCAAGAGACTAATAAAGCAAAGCATAACAAAATGAGATATGCCTGTACATAGCTCTTATACACACAAGAACTGCTAAATGAGCTATTTAGGTTTTTTTTTTTATTCAATTGTGTATTATGTATTTTTTATGAGCATATGAGCAATGCGTATTTTTCATCAACTTGGCTTTTCTTATGTGGTCAGTTAGTCCAAAAAATCTAGAATGCTTTGAAGTGATTATGATTATTATTTTGGAGGCTCTGTGATGTTCTAGCCTTTACCACAGTCACTATGACATCATTAATAATGATAAGCATTTGGAAGTCCTCATAATTGGTACAGAATCACTCTTTTAACTTGAGACTCTATGCCATATATCTTACTGGATATTGTATTACACCTTTGTTGAATGTACATTTCCCTGGTTTATACCTTCTTTTACGTTAATGATTGGAGGAATAAGGGAAAAAAAGTTTCTCTACATTCTTATATCAGTACCATCAACTTTAATAGCCTGTCCCATAGAGATGGTTTACCATTATCATATCTTTAAGACAGAATGGAATCTTGGGGGTGTTACTGCCTTAGTCATTTTGAAGAGTCTGCAAGAAGATTGAAAGTTTAACTGTAACTAAAGAGTTATGACAGTGAACAGGGACTAAGAGAATTTATAGATATGTTGGATATGTTTCATACCTTGTGAAGAAGAAGATGAAGAGAAGTCATGAAATGTATCGTCTGACATTCTGAGAAAGCTAAATGGCAGGACCATGTTTGCAGAATGTAGGAGGTCAGCAACAGTGGTAAGAGTTAAAATTGATTCTGCCATGATCTTTATCATAAATGAAGCACTGTAAAATTTTAGTTGTTTTTTTAAAGTTTGTTATACTGTTAATAAATTATATAATCAGTACCCTTCACATTTAAGTCTAGGAAATGGGGTAGAGGTTGTTACAGAGAGAAATGAGCAATGCTTATGGGAAAACAGGTTTTTCCAGAGTATTAAATAAATGATATTCATAAAATTGTAGTGGGTTAAAAGTTCATTGATTAATGAGAAATAGGTTACAATCTTAATTTATGGAAAAACTATTGAAACATAGCCCTTAATAGCCTGGAAATCTGGGCTAAAAGGATTCATATGTTAACTTGAGTCCTGGAGAGAATATCCAGTTGGTAGAGTACAAAGAAAACTTGAGATTCACCTTGCTACTACAATTTCTCTACAGACTTAGGAAATATACTAGACCAAACCTTGAGCAGGTCATCTAAAGAATCATCTGATCATTTATTTATTTATTTATTTATTTTTTGGTCCAGCCCAAGTGTACATTAGGAAACAGAGTTACAGACAGTGAGCACTGGGTTTAGAAGGGAGAGTCAGATCAGCTTTCTAGTGTAATGACTGAATTGTGACCTTCCACTGTTGCTTTAGGGTAAAGAGAGGTCCATGATCCAACAAAGAGGTACCTGACCCTGTGTAGAAAGAAGGAGCAAGTGTCACCTAACTGCACTGTAAATCATACCTAAGAGGGTGGTCATAGATCCATTGCAGCCTGAGTAAATTGAACCTGGAGGTAGTAAAAATACCTTAGAGATTAAATATTACAATTCACTCAATTTATAGATGAGGAAACTGAGGTTCAAAAACATTCAACTTGCCTATGTACAAATAGCTTATAGGTATCATATACCAGATTTGAACTAGTGTTTTCTTACTCCAAGTTAATTCTCTAATCTCTTCATTGTTTAATGATTTCATAAGAATGTAGAAAGTAAAGAATCACTGCAAATCTTTAGCATGATGAAGGCAGATTTTAGGGAAGAATATTTGGGCATGGTTATTCAGGAAATATCACTATTGACAAGGATGATACAATCAAACCAACTGGAAATCTGTTGAACCAAACTAGCTAACAGAAACTGGACTGAGATAATGGTAAGTGAGGGTTGGGAGGGATTAGAGAATTTTAAGGATTCTGTCCAGGAAGAAACAAAATGGTTTGGTAACAAATTATACAAAGGCCATGAAAAAGGAATTGAGTCAATTAATGTAAATGGGCATGAATTCACAGAATCCAGCATCTAATCGTCTATCATTTAAGTCTTCATAGGGCTAATTACAAAGACCAAATGAGCCATAAATCTAAACACTGAAAATCACAGAATAAAATGCTCTCACCTAATATATTTATGTGTATTTTTTAAAAAAGGAACGATCTTTAGCATATGTGAATGCCAGAAATGGAATAAACACAATCTGTTGCAATGAAATGGTACTGGAACCTGGAGTCAGGAGATCTGAATTCTAATTCTAGTTCTGCAATTAATTACTTTTCCAAGTCATCTAATCTCTCTAGATCTTTCTTTCCTTGGTAAAATAATGGGATTGAAGTAGATACTGAGATACTTTCCAATCCTAAAATCTTTCCTGTTTTCCTCACATATTCCCAATCAGTTGCAAAAATTCAAATTTTTTTCCTGCCCTGCATTTCTGACATAAGCCTCTCCTAGTCCCACCCCCCCCCCCCCAAGATGTTTTAAACTTTTTCTTAGTAGGTCTCTGATGACCTTCTCCCTAAACTGAGTGCCACTAAGAATATGTTCTGAGCCCTTTTCTTCTTCTCTCTAAAATGAATTCTTGGTCATTTAATCTCTTCCCGTATTTTCAATTATTATATGCTTGGAGAATACTCAATCAAAAAATATTTATTAAGTGATGACCATGTTCCAGGTCTTATACTCAGTATCAATACAAAAGTCACTCTGAAATCTCTACATCAATATTAGCCTTTTTAACTTGAGCTCCACTTCTATATCATTCACTTCCTAATAATAATTTCTACTTGGACATACAGTATCTATTTGAAAACTAATATAACTAAAATTCATAATTAAACCCACCTTTTCTCCAAACTCCTTTATATCTGTAGAGGGCAAATTCATTTTTCAAAGACTGCAGTTCAAAATCTTAGAGATATACTTAAATCATGACTCTCACCATCCACATCTAGTTAGTTGCTTGTCTTGTCAATTCTACCTCCAGTACATATGTCCTATCTGTCCCCTTTTAACTCCTTATAGCACAATAGTATTCCATTACATTTATATATCACAACTTGTTCGGTCTTTCACCAATCAATGGATATCCCTTCAGTTTCCAATACTTTGCCATTACAAAAAGAGCTGCTGTAAATATTTTTGTACTTGTGAGTCCTTTCTTCCTTTTTAGGATCTCTTTGAGATACAGGCCTAGTAGTAGCATTGCTGAATCAAAGGGTATGCACATTTTTGCTCTCCAGAATGGTTGGATCAGTTCACAACTCTACCAACAACACATTAGTGCTCCAATTTTCCTACATCTTCTCTAACATTTATCATTTCCCTTTTCTGTCATATTAGCCAATTTGCCAGGTATGAGGTCATACCTCAGAGCTTAATATTATTTTCTTCAATTTTTCTTCCATTAATTTCTCTGTACAAATTCTGTACCTACCAGTAGAATATACGTTTCTTGAGGGAAGAAAATGTTGGCATTTTTCTTGTCTCAACATTATCAAAGAAACATTATCATATAATAGAATAGAGAGCTGACCTTGGAGTAGGGATAAAATGGGCACCCCATCCTGTCTCAGACATACTGATCACATGACTCTGGGCAAGTAAAATAACTGCTTAATATGCTCAGGCATTTCCCAAATACTGTAAGAGAATAATACTTACTGATCTGTTTGGATCAATTGAATTTCCTCCACAAAGGCCTCTCTGTACTACTAGAATTACAGGGACAGACATCTTCACCATCATCACAAAAACCAATCCAGGATTATAGCACAGTGCCTCACTTAGGATAAGTACTTAAGAAATGTATATGAGTTGAATTAACCAAAATATTTTCTCCTCTTTTCAAAGAGTTATGCTATCATAATTAGAGCCATTATCACATCTTTCTCTTCCTCCAGTCTCCCTCCTCATTCATATATCTACTATGTAAAAGTAAGTTTCCTTTATCTAATAGTTAAGACCCTCTACCATCTAGTACTATCTCACGTTTGCCCATGTCACATAACTCTCTACCACAAACTCTTATGCTACTCACAGGCAGCCCTTGTCATTAAGGCTTGCACATCCTGTCTTCTTACCATGACTCACTGCTCCCTATGTATAACAGATTCACATCATTCATCCTTACTTTTGCTTGTTGAGATCACAACCATGCTGTAATACTCAGCACAAATGTGATTTGCTTCATTTTAATCTTTTGGAGTTTCCAACTCCAGAGGCATATCTGTGCTGCACATGGATTCATGAAGCTCTATTTTGCATTGCAATTGTTTGAGTCATATTAGCATTAACAGATGGCAAGCTCCATGAGGCCATGCAGTGTGTTTTTTTTTTGATCTCCTTAGATGCCTCAACACTAGACAAAAAAATCTGTGCATTCAAAGGTACTTTGTTTAATTAAATATAAATGTGATTTTCATTGCTCAGTACCACAATAGCAATTCACAATTACTCGTTAATATGGAGTTAGACCTGGCTCTATTACTTTTATGATTGAAAAAAGTGAAGCACTGTTAATTGATAGTTGTGATATCATCTTCTGGAGAGAATCCAGGCTCATTAATTGGACCATATGTATTCCATGCTTCAGATGACAATAAAAACTAAATATAGTTTATGTCAATAGCACTAAAAGAACAGGGTGAGAAATTAGAGTGGCTTTAATCATGCATTGTAGGAATATTCCTGTCCTGAAAAAATAAATAGTTTAGTTGTATAAGTAATTTAATACATATTAGTAGGAACGTTGTTAGGTATACTATCAGACAGTACAGTGGATTTTTCTAAGAGTATTAACTATTAAGTTCACCTATTTCTACAATTACAAATATTATTTTCTGTGTATTGACTATAAGAAAATATCAATCAAATATTTATTGAGCAACTTCAGGGTACTCAGCAGAGTTTCAATATACTTAAATTGGAATTGGGTCATTTTCATAGAACTTCAGCAGACAATTTGTCTATCCTGTAAAAAAGAAATCTTAATGTCCAAGGCCATCTCATATAAATTTTTTTCAGAAGAGCAAAACAATTATACAATCTTACCAAAGTTGTCATTTCTCATATTGGAATTGTGATTCAAGAATCTCAATTACTCAATAGACAGGCATCAGTATTAATGGCAGACTTCTAACTCATTCCCTCATCACACAATATTAGAGTATATTACCTGAGAACTCTAAACCATGAGCTGATGCCAGAAAATCAGATTTTGTCATCTAGTATTCTGTTACAGGTAAGAAGACTCTTTAGTTATCATTATAGGAGGAGCCAGCACCAAGACAAATGATTATGGTGAAGCTGAGTATGGCTGTATTTAGTATTGAAGTGGTAGACAACAAAGGAGGCAAAATGCCTGCTTGGAACTGCCCTCCTATACAAGAGTCATTTGAGAATGTATAAACAGATATAATTAATGAGGAGAAAGGTTGGTTACTCTTCTCTTATATTGTAAACCTAACCAATCATTTTTTTAAAAATTTTATCTAGTTTGGCTGGTTCTTCATTGTGACTCTAAAACTAATTGTTCATATTTGTGAAGTGGTTGAGATTTCACAAAGTGCATTACATACGTTATATTATTTGCTCCTCTTAATGACTCTGTGAGGTAGATGCTATAGTTACCCCATTTTTGCCATTAAGGAAAAAGAGGATTGTTTAAGAGAGAACAGCTTGTAAAAGGACATATAAAGGATTTGAAACTATAATTTCCTGAGTCCAAATTCAGCACTAACCCATAATCTATGGAGGCAATCAATGGGCACCATAAATCTATGTGTGTCATTTTCTAGGTTTCTGGTCCCCTATAGTAGCACTTGCTACTGTCTTTTCTTCCTGGGGATAACGTCCTGGAGAAATATTAGTGTTCTGATAAGACAAGAGTCTATGATGAGAATTCCATTCAGAGACAATATAGTCTGTATATATATATGATAAAGCATCTGTTCTGAAGCTCCATCCAGTCAACTTAATGGCATGTTTTGAGGTATAGGAAGTATGACCTACCATAACAAAACTGAGATTGTATTAGCCCGAAAAGGAGAAAGCTTCTTTTTCCTCTATGTCTTCTGAAGCAATAAAGAAAAAGTCATATAAGATGGGACAGGAAGGATTCAGAAAGACAGAGATTAGAAAGGAGGACAGTCCAAGCATGGAAAAATACATTCAAAAGAGCAAAATTTACAAAGCCAATGAAATAAAGATTAAGAGAGAAGCAGAAAACTGGGAAAGAATTTTTACAACTAATGTCTCTGATAAAGCCCTCATTTCTAAAATATATAAAGAGTCAAATTTACAAGAATACAAGTCATTCTCCAATTGATAAATGGTCAAAGGATATAAACAGGCAGTTTTCAGAGGAAGAAATTAAAGCTATCTATAATCATATGGAAAAATGCTCTAAATCACTATTGATTAGAGAGTTGCAAATCAAAACAATTCTGAGGAACCACATGATACCTGTCATTTTGGCTAATGTGACAAAATAAGAAAATGAAAAATGTTGTAGAAGGTGTGGGAAAGTTGGAACGCTAATTCATTGCTGGTGGAGCTGTGAGTTGATCCAACCATTGTGGAGAACAATTTGCAACTACGCCTAAAGGGTTATAAAAATATGCATATCCTTTTGCCCGCAAGAGATCATAAAAAAGAGAAAGGGACCCACATGTACAAAAATATTTATAACAGCTCTCTTTGTGGTGGCCAAGAACTGGAAATGGAGGGGATACCCATCAACTGAGGAATAACTGAACAAGTTGTGGTATATGAATGTAACAGGATGCTATTATGCTGTAAGAAATGATGAACAGGCATACTTCAGAAAAACCTGGAAAGATTTATATGAACTGATGCTGAGTAAGGTGAGAAGAACCAAGAGAACATTGTGTATAGTTAGTCACAGTCTGTGATCTCTGATTTTGATAGACTTAGCCCTTTTCAGCAACCCAAGGACCCAAAACAATTCCAAAGGATTCAAGATGGAAAAAGTCATCCACATTCAGAGAAAGAACTTTGAAGTCTAAATGTGTAGTGAAGAAGGCTATTGTCTTTGGTTGTTGTTGTCTTTGTTTTCCTTTCTCATGGTTTTCCCATTCGTTATTATTCTTCTGTACAACATGACTAATGCGAAAATATGTCTAATAGGAATATACACACACACACACACACACACACACACACACATACAGAGAGAGACAGAGAGAGAGAGCCCATATGAGATTGCATGCTGTCTTGGGGAGGGAAAGGGAAAAATTAAAACTTATGCAAGTGAATGTTGTAACCTAAAAATTAACAAACTAAAAAAAGAGCAAAAAATATTTAATTTTGTTGAATAATGAGGAAATACCTAACAGAGGTAATATGTGGCTAAAGAGCTTGTAACTCTAAAATGGCAGTCAGTGTTGAAATAAACTGAAAATTTTCCATGTCAAATAAATGCAAAATACTTATTTTTCTAGAGAATTATAGAATTTCCCATTGTAAACAAAGTAGAAAAGATGCATCTGCAAAAACCAGGAAATGTCCAAAAATATAAGGGAAATTGATTACAAGAGAGGGATTGCATTTCTGTTAAATCAACATATTGATGGGTGATAAATTGCCTAAGGGGGAAAAAAAATCAAACTCATTATTTTACCATCAGTATTAAGCAATTGTAGCAATTGCTAATGAGCTATGGACCAGAATGTCAGTCAATAACACATGCTCAAAAGAAGCAAGGTGCTGTTCAGTGAAGAATCAAAATGCAAGATTTCACTGAGTGAATATATTTCAATAAAACTAGCAATAGGCATCAGAAATATGGTGATTTCTATGGTAATGAAAAATAAAGTAGATAAGAGAGAATTTAGTCAACAGTATAAATGTTCATTATGACTGACCATGAGTGCTGAGGAAGGAAAGTGTTTATCCATTAGAGAACTCAGTGGATCTGACAAGCTCCATTGAAATGGTATCATTTTCCTAAGGACATGAAGTAATTTCAAGATAGAACATGGTAATATAATGAATACTTGTTCATGAACTTTTACAGAAAGAAAAAGAAAAGAGGTGTAGCCACTCACTTTTTCCTCTGTGCCCCAGGAATTTCTTTTTAGCCACAAATGATTTTGTATTATAATTTTTACTAAATAATTGTGTTTCTAAATTATATTTAGTAATCACCTGGGGGGGGGGGGACTGTCAAAGCAGAGTGCATTATACTAGATTCAATCTGAATTTTTAATACCATCCATAAGTCAATGTTCAGCAAACATGAAATACTTGTTAAGTTCCAGACACTATGTGATAGGTAGGCACTGGTGAGCTAGTTTGGTATAATTAAAAAGAGCACCAATTTTGGATTTGGAAGACCTGGTCCAACTCTGATAATTTCCCTTCAAGACTTGACCCTGTTTATTTATCAAAAGGTTATAAAGAATATGTCCACTGCCACCTGACAGGGATGAATGTTGTGAACAAAGCATTTTGAGTATCTTAAAGGAATGTCAATTTATAATTATTTTTTAGGAAAAGTAAGACACAGTCAATGGCATCAAAGACAACCTAAACCCATAGGAGATAGATATAGACATAGAAATATACATATACACATATGTATATATACACACATATACATACACATATATGCATATATACATGCACATACATATATATACATATTTATATTCATATATACACACATATAATGATAAAGTAGTAGCCCACAATGAATACACACACACACATATGTATTTATATATATACAGACATGTCTATACACATACATATATATTTAAACACATGTGTGTGTATGTGTGTGTATGTGTAAATACACAGAAAGAGACCGAGATCATCTAAGGGAGAGTTTCATCTGGGGTTTGGGGCAATTGGATAGATGAGAAAATGCCTTTAAAAATAAATAATTTGATCCAGGCCTCAAAAAGTGGGTATAATTTCAATGGACAGAGATAGAAGAGAGGGCATTATTAGAGCAAGAAATGGAATCATAAAAGGAGTGTTGATGAGATACAAAAGAAGTAATAAAATTATTTTGCAGCATAGTTAAATATTTACATAAAATTTCTTTTTCTAACTGCCTATTCTAAGTGTCTGAGATTTTCAACTCACCAAATTCAGAGTACAAAGACAAGGAATTTGAATTAAAGACTATGGAAAATAAATTTCAATACCTCTCAGGTTGGAAATTTGCCAAACCAATTCCATTTATATTAATTTAGGAATGGGACATAACACCCCTGAGCTTTGTGCTCAGTTTGAAATGAGAAACTGGTAAGATGTCTTTAGATGTCAGTTTATGAAGAAAAGACCTAATGCAAAATTGGAAAGGATTTCAGTTCAGAACAAAAGACGCTGAAACAGCAAACAAGCAAAGTGAAGGCATGAGGTATCTACAGTCTAATCAGCCAAAAGGGAAAGAGAGAAGAGACCTAAAGTGTCTGGCAGGTAGATTCTATATAAAACCTATTCCCAGACAAGAGCTGATTGCAGCTTCTTGTTTGCATTAGGACTTGGCAGAAGTTTCCTAATTGGAGATCAAATACAGCTGAGCAAAGGATCAAGTAGAGCCCTGTCTTGGGGAGAGAAGGAAATTCTCATCACAAAAATACAAAGTCTCCTATATGTAAAAAACCTAAGTAGCGCCCAATAACAGAGCCCTGAGTTTGTGAACAGGAGCAACAAATTTGCAGTTTGGCCCAGCAAGTTAGTTCTGAGAACTAACAAGAACAATGAGGTCTAGCAGAAAAACAAATTATTAAAGAGTTGAGTCTAAGTTCTGATAGTAGAGAGGGTAAGGGGAACTTTTAGGTGGCTGGCAAAGAAGATGCTCTGTTTTTCACAGTGATAGCTACTATGGATGTAGAAAATGTGGCATGTTCTTCCTATCAAGAGACAAAGTGAAAGAGTCAGAGCAATGTGTCTCTTTCTGTGGGTTGAAAGAAGGAAATTAAATATTCTTTGAAAAAAATGGGAAAAAAGGAATTATTACAAAAAGGAAAAAAAAGGGGGGGGGGAAGGAATCTCAAGGGACAAAAGGGAATATTAACCTGAGTCAGGAGGATGAAAGGTAGAAAAATGTAACACAACAAAGAAAAAGAACCACTGTACCTTTGGAACAAAGTAAAATACATACAAATGAAACCGTTTCCTTAGAGTAGAAATTCTCAATATGTTGAGTAGATTTCATGGGGTGAATATTCTTGAATGGGAAAAAATATATATATATATATACATATATATATATATATATATATATATATATATATCTTTATTTCATTATAAAGTCCTTCCTTTGCAATCCTATGTGTTTTATGCACATAAAATCATAATTGTGAGAATGGTTTGGTAGACTTGAATGAATTAATATAAAGTCAGTAGAAAGAGGATTCCTTGGCATTGAATTTGTGAATTGGTTTTACATTGCTATGCTTCTATAATAAGAGGTTCTTTCCATCTTCTCTACCCCTTCTCTCCTCTCTTTCTAATTTGGTTATGATTTGGGGGGAGGAAGGACCTGTGATATTGCCTCCCCAACAAAAGAAGGGGAAAATATTTAAGCCCATAAAAGAAATGTATAGAAGAGAATCAAATGGTGTTCATAAGGAAACAAAGATAAGCAAAAGAGCTATGAAAATATCACATTTCTACAAGCATTTTATACATTTAAAAGATATACATAATAGGGATTCATGGCTTCAATCAGTCAAAAACATCTATTGTTTACCACATGCTGGGCACTGTGCTAAGCACTGTTTTCAAAGAAAGACAAAAATAGTCTGTATTCATTATGAACTTATATACAATCTTACATACAACTTTTTCTGGTGAATATGAAAATTCTATTTTTCTTTGTTTTTTTACGTGCCCCCCAAAAATAATAAAATGAGGGAGCTTGACCTCTGCAGTGTTGTTTATCTTGAAACCTATCATCTAATTGGTTTTCCTGGCCTTGATTATCAGGCGAAAGAATTAAAGAGAAAATACCCTTCTTAAATTAAAGTTGTTTCTCCTTTCTAGAGACTTACTACTCAAGGTATCATATCAAAAAAGGAAATTATGTTCATTTGCCATCACCTACTCTTGATGACTTTACCTTTTTTTTTAGTGTTGGTCAATTCTTTTGGTAACTGCACAAAAATCCATTCTTCACTAATAGCTGAGATAAGTGTGAACATTGTTAGACAGCATGCTCAGTGACTTTAGGTTATTGCCTGTCACTCATTTCTGGAATACTATATTTGTAATCTCACCTCTACCAAAACTAACCTTCCTTCAAAATTCATCTTGTCCCTTAAGCTGCTAATGCCTTCCCTTTCAGATTAACTTCTCTCTCTCTCTCTCTCTCTCTCTCTCTCTCTCTCTCTCTCTGTCTCTCTCTCTCTCTCTCGCTCTCGCTCTCGCTCTCTCTCTTGCTCTCTCCCTCTCTCTCACTCTCCCTCTCTCTCTCTCCTTCCTCTTTTCCTCTCTCCCTCCCCCCTTCATATCTTGAAATTAGAAGGTGAGTTCTTTGAAGGCAGTGACCTTTGTTTTGGGGGGGGAGTCTCTTTTTTGTATTTCCAATTCCTAGCCCAACCCCTTAAGCATATTTAACACTTTATAAATTCATAATTGAGTGGCAGGGTGAGCTAATAATTCAGCATAGCTGAAGGATTGAGTGAGTAGAGAGGAATAAAGTGTTACAAAGACTAAAAATGTAGGAAGGGGACAGGATGTAGAGATCTTTAAATGACAAGCATACAGTTTTATGTTTGATCCCGGAGGTAATGAGAGCTAATGGTGTTTACTGGGTAGAGAGATATGATGGTCAGACTGCATTCTAGGAAGACCCCTTTGGCAACAGAATGAAGGGTGGCTTACAGTAAGGAAAGAACTGAAGCACAGAGAAAATTTAGAATGTTTTTTAAACTGTCCAAGTTAAAAGTGATTAGGCCCTGAAGTAGGGTAGTATCTGAGAGAAGGGAACATGAGAGATATTCTGAAAATAGAAACATGAAGATTTTACAACAGATTGGACACCTGGAAGAATGCCAGTGAATCATTAAGGATGACAATAATGTTACAAGGCCAAGTGATTGGGGAAGAAGAGAGAGGGGGGGCTTTTGATAGTACTAGGAATTTTGGTAATAATGAAGAGTTGGGAAGGAAGATAATTTTTGTTTTGAACATGCTCTTTTGGAGATGCCTATGGATCATCCCACTACATATGTCTAAAAGATGATTGATGAGCTTGGTCTAGAGGAGTTCAGGGCTGAGATTAGTTTTGGATATATAGATCTGAGAATCATCTATATAGATATGATAATTCAACCCATGAGAGTTGATAAAATAACCAAAATAGATCATAGAGATGAAAACAGAAGAGAAATCAGGACAGAAACTTGGGGCACATCTACAGTTAGTGGGCATCAAATTTATGAAGGTCCAGCTAAAGACTTAGAAGAAACTATCAGACATGGAGGAGGAGAACCACAAGAATCTACAGAAGACTAAATATGCAGATCAAAGGGTGATTGACAGTGTGAAAAGCTATGAAGAGGTAAAAAAAAAATGAAGACTGAGAAACTGTCATTATATTTGGCAATTAAAAGATCAATAAATATTTTCAATTCAATTATTAGGTTGGCCACATTGAATAGAGTCTGAAAGAGAGAGGAGTGGTGGAGGCTTTTGATTTTGGTGGCTCTTCTAAAGAGTGTGTTAGAGGAGAGAAAAATTTAGGAACATGTCTAACAGGTATGTTGGATCAAGAGAGACTTTTATTTACTTTACAGGATATGTGAATATATCAACAGCAAGCAAGGGCCCAGTAGATGGGGAGAGGTTGAAGATGAGAGAGAGTAAATAGTGGAGACAATCTACTGGCCAAAAAATGGGAAAAATAGGATCAAGGTTGCTTGCTGAGAATTAACCTTGACAAAGATAAGAGTCACCTTGTCATGAGAGACAGGCGAAGAAGACATGGTTGGGAAAGGTTATCTGAGTAATGGGAGATGAGGAGGTGAGTAGAAGGAGCTTTGAGCGAGTGGCATTTTTTCAGTGGTGAAGTAAAAAGGAAAAAAAATGAGATCCTCAATTTAGAAGGTCTTATCCACTTATTACATTATTATTGTTATTCTTACCTATTATTATGAACAAGTCGATTTGCCTCACTAAAACTCAGTTTCTTGATCTATAAAATAATTATGTACACTAGGTGGCTTCTGAAACCACCCACAACTCTAGATCTATGATACCATCATCTAAGGATTTATCTTTTAATGTACTAATGTTAGATGAATATTGATATGAAAACTAGCAACTCTGTTATCCTGCCATTGTCACTCTTGAAATGCGAGCTACACAGGCTTGTTAGCAATTTTACATTTTTCCTTGGACACTTCCTGTTGCCTTACCTTTAATTCAAGTCTTTCCAGATAGGTAAAATCTCCTATTTTTGTTCCCCACTGACATAATACTTGAGATGTTTTCACCAGAATAAAACTAATACTTATTTTTATGTCATGACCATTCAACCCCCTTCCCTTTACTTTTTCTCCACTAAATGAAACATCCCCTAGGAAACCATATATTATTTGTTCTATCACCCTTGAAGCACTTTCTGCATATAACTGAATAATTTCTATGATACTTATTTGAGCTCAGTGTTAAGTATTATTATCCCTATTTATGGATGTGGAATGGAATTAACATGACATAACACAGAATTCCAAATTGGAAATAAAAGTAGTTAGCCTAATCAGTAGTATGGCACTGCCTTGCTTTGTGATCTTGAATAGAATATTTCACTTGAATTTTCTTGTCTGGAAAAAGAAGAAGTCAAAAATTTCTAGTTAAATGAGTAAGAATTCTCAAAAATGAGACGATGGTATGACCCTACTATTACATTGAGTGAGGAACCACACTGTAGTTGAGCAAGTTGGACCACACAGAGGTTAAACGATTTTTCCAAAGTCACGCTTTAAGTGACACAGTATAGGAAGAATGCCATTTCCAAATTTACAGACTACTATTTGTCCATAAGAATTCTTAAAACTCTAGGAATATTAATTTAACACTTGTTTGCTTGCCTTTTCCCCTTTATTTAAGAAATTTGACTTCTATATATAACTAATTTTAATTAACTATGTTTATGAAGATATAACATATTAACACCCTACACCCCCCCCCCCACACTTTTTGAAAGTCTTTTCTGATAAATCTTTTTTTGGACCATATCTATTTGCATGATCACAGAATGTTAACATTGAAAGATACTGAAGAGGTCATCTGGGCAAAATTATAGTTCAACTGATGTTTCCTCTATAATATCCCTGAGAAATAGTGATTCAGTTTGTAATGGAAAAAATGATGTCAATGATGAAAACATTATTGCCAAGGATAATTCACTCCACTAATTGACAGCTGCATGTAGGTAGCAGAGTAGTGATTCATACACATTCTTATTAGATTGCCTAAAATACATATAGAACTGCTCATCTGACATTCAAAATCAACCTGTTTGTTAAAAAACAAAATAAATTTCATTTCTTTCTTACTCCATGACATTCTGTAGCTTTCTGCCTATGTCATTCATCTAAATTATCTCCAAATGACTTTTGATCATTCCTGAAAATTTAAATACACTTTGAAAAATTTTTTTAAAAAAAGATTAAATTAACATTTAAGATTTAAAAACTGTTTACTCCTGAATATGATGCAAAAACATGTTATGGATTCTGAAAGAAATTACAAAAAAGAAGATTAAAATATTTTGATCAGTGTAGTCATTGTTTGAATAAATACATTACCACCTAGGTGATTATTTTAAAGAACAGAAATGATTTGGATGTCTGAGTTCTAATAGCTTTGTTTATATTCATTTATTTAATTACTTTATAATCAAACCCATTACAAGGTTTCTTTAATTCTAATGGGACACTAGGTAATTCACTGCAACAATAAAATTCTTACATGAGGTTTTCAATTACACATGCCATTTGTTTGCTTATTGTTCTTATGATCTAGTGTATATAGAATATATTATCTTAAAGGATCTAAATAGTTTCACAGAAATATTTCTCCCCAAATTTATTGGTTGCTTAGTTCAGCATTTATTTGATCCTCAAAGTTTTATCTTATATTTAAAATACATTTTTTTTATAATCTGTAGTCTGAAAAAAAATGAGATAATATCTAGAACCTAAGAAAACTATTTCAATACTGATTCAATGAATATGCAGGGAACTTTAATATCTTTTGTTGTTAATCTTTTATTTGTAAAAAGGCTTATAAGTGTTAATATGGTTGTGTTTACAAAGTAGTACCTTCAGCAGGTAATTATGAAAAAATAGGTGACTGCATAAAAGATACCATCAATATAGAATTAAATGGGCTCATTATCAGGAATGAAAGTATAAAATATAAGGAACAAATGAAAAAGAAGACTAATAAATGAACAAGTAAACTAGTAGGGATATAAATACAAAAGTAAAGACAGTTACTATCTTCAAGGAACTTATAACCTAAGTGGAAGAAGCCACTCATATTGGGCATTATGGGCCAAAGATAGGCTGTCTTAGTTTGGAAAGCTAGATTGGTGAGTGGAATTAAAGACTATTAGACTGACATACTCTTTCAAGAAAAAAATAAAATGCAGTCGGGGGTGGGGCCAAGATAGTGGATTTCAAGCAGGAAAACTCTGTGAGCTTCCCCCATAACCATCTCTAATACCTATAAAATATGACTCTAAACAAATTTTAGAGCTACGGAACCCACAAAGTGACAAAGGGAAACGAATCTCCCACTGAAGACAGCCAGCAGACCAACAGGACGGGACCATCACAGCACTCTGGGAGCCAAGCCCAGACTCACATGAGCCCATGGTTTTACCCCCAGGGTGGCCCCAACCGCCAGTGACTGGAGCAGACTTCAAAAGAGAATAATTTCTTCAGAATTAGATTGGAGCAAATGGAAGCTAATGACTTTATGAGAAATCAAGATACTATTAAAGAGATCCAAACAAATGAAAAAATAGAAGACAATGTGAAATGTCTCATTGGAAAAACCACTGACCTGCAAAATAGATCCAGGAGAGATAATTTAAAAATTATTAGAGTACCTGAAAGCCATGATCAAAAAAAGAACCTAGAAATTATCTTTCAAGAAATTCTCAAGGAAACTTGTCTTGATATTTTAGAACCAGAAGGTAAAATAGAAATTGAAATAATTCACTGATCACCTCTTGAAAAAGATCCCCAAAATAAAACTCCTAAGAATATTATAGCCAGGGAGTTCCCTGATCAAGGAGAAAATATTATAAGCAGCCAAGAAAAAACAATTTGAATATTGTGGAAATACAATCAGTATAATACAGGATCTAGCAACTTCTACATTAAGGTATTGAAGGGCTTAGAATATGATAATCCAGAGGTCAAAGAAGCTAGGATTAAAACCAAGAATAACCTACCCATTAAAACTGAGTATAGTGTTTCAGGGGAAAATATGGTCATTCAATGAAAATAGACGACTTTCAAGCACTCTTGATGAAAAAAAAAGAGTTGAATAGAAAATGTGACATTCAAATACAAGAAGCAAGAGAAGTATAAGAAGATAAACAGGGAAAAGAAATCATAAGGAACTTCTCAAAGTTAAAGTATTCACATTCCTACATGGAAAAAGATAATTGTAACTTATGAAATTTTCTCAGTATGAGGATAGTTGAAGGGAATATAAATATATGTGTGTATGTATGTGTGTGTGTATATGTATGTATCCATACATATATATGTCTATATAAGAGGGTATATGTATGTATGAATATATATGTGAGTGTGTATATATGTGTACAGGTATATGTAATGGTAATTAATTTAGCAGATACTTGGTCTTTAGTAACTAAGGGCTAAGTACTTCTGTGAAAGAGGGAGAGGATGTGAACTCTGTCTCCTGTGTGAACAGAGGGCATGCATTCTGGCTCCTGTTGCTGACGTGGCAGGAGGAGGTTGGCTAAGACAGGAGGCCAGTGTGTGTATATAAGAATTCCAGAGACAGATAATCTGAATCAGAAATTTTCCTCCTGGCCAGCTCCTGGTGGAGGAAGAATCATGGAGACTGAAGCTGGGGAGGACTGGACAAGGAGCAGGGAGCTGTCTGTCTCTGAATCCAGATGACTAGTAGATTAAGGTAGGAGCTTGTGACCATGGAAGGAGATCCATGGAACGTGAGAGACCACCCCAAGTCAAGATGAAGAAAAGGCCTCTCCTTGGATATTGAACATGTGATGAAATTGAAGTTTACTAGACAGCCAGGGGTGGAGGCTTTGTGTAATTTTCTAATGATTGTATTTAGTGATTAATGATACTTAGTGACTGATTGTTAGGTAAGTGACTGATTAAGTTAATCTATGATTTCCCCATGAGTGGAAGATTGATTATTGTATTGTAAAATGACTGAATGATTAAGTAAGGATGGTTTCCCCCTTGGGGAAACCAGATGGTTATTCTTTTGTTCTTTGTTCTAAATATTGTGGCCACTATAGTGAAAACTATGTGGCCATTCTAATGTTAAGCTATTGTGAACACTATATTGTGATTTTCTGTGATAAGATGTAAATGTGCATATTATATCATGATTTGTTGTGAATGTTTGCCTTGATTTGTAATGGAATAAATGGAATGTTCACTATACTGTGTAATCAGAACATTAAAAGCTGTTCACAGTAGCATTCTTTTGGGAAGCTGCTTGTGCATGGTGTTACAGTATACATAGACTGAGGGCACAGAATCAATTGAATAGGAAGGGATGATATTTTAAAAATAAAATTAAAAAGTGAGAGAGGAATATAATGAGAGGAGATAGGGTGAGACAGAATAGGGTAAATTATCTTGTGTAAAAGAAGCAAGGCAAAACTGTTACAATGGAGGGGAAGAACAGGAAGGGAAAAGAAATGAGTCAACCTTATTCTTATTGAATTTGGTTTAAGGAGGGAATAACATCCACACTCAATTGGGTAGCTTATCCTACAGGAAAGTAGGGGAAAAGGGGATGAGGGGGGATAATGGAAGGGAGGGCAGATTTGGGGGGAAGGGTAGTTAGAAGCACACACTTTTGAAAAGGGACAGGGTCAAAGTAGAAAATAGAACAAGTGGGGGGTGGGATAGGATAGACAGAAATATAGTCGTTCTTTCACAGTATATCCACTATGGAAATGTTTTATGTAACTACACACATACACCCTATATTGAATTGCTTATCTTCCCAGTAAGGGTGGAAGCAGGAAGAAGGGAAAGAATCTGGAATTCAAAGTTTTAAAATCAAATGTTTAAAAAATTATTATTATTATTATTATTTTTACATTCAATTGGGAAATAAGTATAATGCCATGCATGAGCAGCTTCCCAAAAGAATACTACTGTGAACAGCTTTTAAGGTTCTGATTACACAGTATAGTGAACACTCCATTTATTCCATAACAAATCAAGGCAAACTTTCACAACAAATCACAATATAATATTCACAACATTACATCTTATCATAGAAAATCACAATATATTGTTCACAACAGCTTAACCTTAGAATGGCAACATATTTTTCACTACAGTGGCCACAATATTTAGTACAACAAACAAAAGAATAATCATCTGTTTTCCCCAAGGGGGAAACCCTCCTTACTTAATCATTCAGTCATTTCACAATACAATAATCAATCTTCCACTCATGGGGCAATCAGATTAAATTAATCAGTCACTTACCTAGCAATCAGTCACTAAGTATCATTAATTACTAAATACAATCATTAGAACATCACACAAAGCTTTCACCCCTGGGTGTCTAGTAAACTTCAATTTCATCACATGTTCAATATCCAAGGAGAAGCCTTTTCTTCATCTTGACTTGGGGTGGTCTCTCAGATTCCCTTGATCCGCTTCCATGGACCCGGCTCCTACCGGAATCCACCACCCACCTGGATTCAGAGGCAGACAGCTCCCAGGTCCCTTGTCCAGTCATCTGCACAGTTCCTGGTACACATTGAAGTTCACAGAGTCCAGCACGTCTGAAAACCTTCACCACTTATATTGTCGGGAACTCAAGAATCAACCAAGCCGCAAACAAAGAAAGCCTTATCCTGGTCATGCTTCTTCAGTCCTCCAGTAGTTTGGCTGGCCTTAGGATGCAGAAGAAATCTAGGCTTTCCAGGGTGTTACAGCCACTTCAGCCCTCCAGGCAACTCCAGCCTTCACCAGATCTCTCAGCAGAACAATTTCTTCCACCAGGAGCAAAAATTTTAAATTCTGATTTTTTGTCTCTGGTACTCTTCTTATACACACACACACACACACACACACACACACACACACACACACACACACAGATACACACACACACACACACACATTGGCTTCCTGTCTCAGCCAACACATTCCTGTTATGTCAGCAACAGGAGACAGAGTTCACACCTTCTGTTTCTTTCACAGAAGTACTTAGCCCTAAGGGCTAAGTACCTGCTAAATTAATTAAGGTATAATAAGATATGCAGGTACTGGGATGTGGAGATACATCTTGCCCTACTGGAAAGTCAGAGGGGGAATGGAGGTGGATAGAGGAGAGAGCTGATTGGGGGAGGAGGTATTCAGTGGCATTGCTATTTTGGGGTGATTGGTAGGGGACTGATGGGGAGAAAATTTGTAACTCAAAATCTTGTGGAAATGAATGTTGTAAATGAAAAATAAACAAAATTTATTTTAAAAATAAAGAAAAATAAGAAAAATAAAATGCAGTATTAATTTGATCATGTTTGCAAACTGAAAAATGAAGTCGGGTGACTAGAGAATGAATCAAAAATATCTGGAGCCTGAGTAAATGTAGTGGGTCACATAATACCATCACTAATCAGGGCAGTGGGGCCCCATGCTGAGAGCTCTGGTGGTGAAGGCAGTATCTTCTTCAGGTTTGTTCTCTTGTCCAGGCAGCAGGTTGACTGGCAGGAAGATGACTGACGAGTAAAATCTTGGAAATCAAAGATAAATTGTACAAAGTTACTTTGTACAAAATATAAATTAAATCTAGAGATTTAGAGCTGGAGATTGATCTAAGTGATCACCTCATCCAACTTCCTAATTTTATTGAAAAGGAAACTGAGGCCCAGTGGGTTGAAATAACTTGCCATGGCATCCAGAAAACAAATATCAAGGCCAGGATTTGGGCTCAGGTCTTATAATTTATGAATATGGATAATTACTATTTATAGAAAAATTATGGTAGGAAAACAAATAATAGGAATCTGATTAGTGGGAATAAATCATGACTTATTTGTGTAATAAAACATGACCATCTCATAGGAAACAAAACAAAAAAGTTGACAAATTCAGAAAAATCTAGGAACATCGGAACTAATAGAAAAGTGAGTAGAACAAGATCAGAATACATGATGACTACAAAAATGCAAATGAAAATATTATATCAAAGCAAAACTCCAAGTTACTCCTAGAGGAACAGATCACATTACACATATGTGGTGGTGGGGCTGGTGGTAGTAGTGGTGATGATGTTGATGATGATACATTGATATAGTGCTTCAACTTTTTCAAGGTGCTTTACATATATCACAGCAACCCTAGGAAGTAGATACTAATCCTTATCTCTATTGGCTGAGGAAGAAATTGAGGTAGATGATTTAAGCTCATAAGTCTCTGAAGCTGTATTTGCACTCAAAACTTACTGAGCTTAAGTCCAATGTTCTTATTCACTGGTGGTGCCACCTAGGTACCCTGTTTGATTTAACATTACTTCACAAATTCTTTTCTAATCAAATTGGCCTACTTGTTCCCTATGCACAGGCTGTCAGCCCTATGAATGGAAAACTGATTGTTTCATATATATTAAATATGTCTTCTTGAATATTTTTTAAAGATTTTTTGGACGCTAAGACTCCTCTAATAAACTGTAGTCTTCCCTATGTGATGGACTTTGCATATCCAACACTTAGCTGAGCCTGACACATAATAGTTAAATAAATGATCGTTATGAGTATCCTGCCTCAGACAATATCTTTGTGAACTAGGGCAAGGCTGCTTAACCTCTCTAGACCTCATCTGTGAAATTATGTTTAGATTAGTTATGTTCTAAAGTCCCATCAAATTCAAAATCTGTGATAATGATTTTTTATACTTTTCTATCTCTCACAGTATGAACACATAGTAAACACATAATTAGTATTTGCTGAATAATATGTTTGACTAGGTTGAGGTCTCTAGGTAAGGGTAGGAAAAATAACATCTATTATTGCTTTCTTTTGGTCTGGATGTATGATTTTATCAGTATATGTATTTCTCTAGAGTATAAATTCCCTCTGTTGTTCCATACATACCTGATTTAAACATTTGTCAACATACCTGTATTAAATACAAAACATGTCTGTTTAACAGTGTCAAAGAAATTTCCTGGAACACTGAGAGTTTGGGTCTAGATCGGAGCTAGTACAACAGAGAAACAGAATTGGACACTTGATTAGAATTTGGCCTCTTTTGACCACTGTATATAACTGTTTCTTCTGAAATGCAAGGAATTCTATGGAACAGAAGGAAGAGGGTTAGGAAATGACTGAACAATGAGATGTTAGATGTCAGAGATTTCCCTTGCTAAGAAATTCAACATGATTAAATTTAACAAATATTTGTTATATGCCTAATAGTGCAAGGCATTCTGGTTAGAAGTATGGATCCAGATAGAAACAAAGCAGTCCCAGTGGGTAAAGAATATTATTTGACTGAAGAACAAAATATTTGCACAGATAAACACATGCAGTATGTGGTATAAATACATGAAATGTTAAATAGCAAGTCAAGATTTTAAAAAAAAATTTAAGAAAATCCATAATGATTTTGAGACAAGTCAAATCACAATCCTACAACCAAACCCTTTGCATTTTTCCAACTTTCCAGTTAAGAAAGGTCTCTTGAACTGAAGTGCTAAAACAACTGCTAAGAACTACTCATTGTTTTCTTAAATGTAGTCTTAACTTGTGAAGGGGCAGGAAATAGACAACTAGCCTTGGAGTCAGAAAATTTAGTTCAGGTCCTGCTTTCTAACATCTACTAGCTGTATGACTATGGCCTACCTATGTCATCTTTCAGTGCCCCTAGGCAGCTCGCTAAGTCTGTCAATTAAAATAGCATGTCAATACGGATAGGCAGAGAATTTCTGTCGCAGTAGTTCTGTACACTGCTAAAATCACCAGTCTATACCTTTCTCTTCCCCAAATAATAAGTCATATAAATAATTAGGTTATTTCAGGATTTCTGGGAATGTGCATGCTATCTTCATAAATATTTTTATAAAATTTCTTTTGGAAATTTTTGTTAGTGTGGAGCAGGCTTTTGTTTCCTGCCATCTGTGGAAACTGTACCTCCTTTTTCCTCTCCTCCTTAATTTATTCAAATCCCACATTTATGCAACTGTATTATTTTCTTTTTAAAATATTATTTACATTCCCTTATCATTTTTTTCTGACCCTAATCAACACCAAATAAAACAAATGTTTCCATGTACACTGTGAAACAGGAGAGGACTGTACATGAAACTGTGATTCTCTATTACATAGAATTTTATTTTCTTTTAAAATATATAATAAAGTCAACATATAGCTTTCAAACCCTTTGTTCTCTTTTCTCTTCACTCTGTCTCTTTCTCTGTATTTCTCTTTCACTGTCTCTTCTTCTCACTCTTTTTCAGAGATATACTATTCCTAGCCATCTTTTCATCTGAGCTCCCAAAATAAAATCTTGGTAATAAACATAACTATATTCTTTTTGGAATCTTTTATCCATCCTCCTTCTCAAAATTTGAAATGGCTTCTGAAATTAAACTGCTGTGTTTGGGAAGATAAGCTTTCATATGTGTGCATGTGTGTGCTTAATGTTTAAAGGATGGAAATTGTATGATTGTACTGAGTTAGCAATTTGTGGAAGATCTTTCTAGTTTTCTTTTCACAGATTATATATTCTCTGCCAGTTTAAATCCCAATTGTGACAATTAGCTCAAGTAATTTTGTGCATAACATTCCAATAATGCTTCAAGATGTATTTCAATTTGTACCTTGGTTTCACCTCCACTATGACCTATGCATTAGCACAAAAAATGGGTTGTGCTTATGTGTGAAATTTGAAAATTTCTCCCAAAGGGGAGACTATTTTCCACATGAGATGAAAGTGGAGAATGGGCAAATTTTACCCAACACACTCTGAAACACCCAGTTACTGCTACTATCCGGGAGCACTCCATTGCAAGCTATTACCATTTGAAGTGCTTTACAAACATGAACTCTCTCCCTAGGAGAGAGGTTAATAACTGACCCAGCTGTTCTCTGGTTTTAACAGTTTCTCTACCTATAATCCAAATGTAACAAATAAGCATTTTGCTCAGCTCCATGTATTTTACACTTAGTCAACTGGATTGACAATGCCGTAAAAATGTATCTTGGGCAGTAAAATGGCAGCAGTGCTGGAACTGCAAATTATTCTGAGTTAGGCTGTTCTAATGTTGGATTAGTAAAGTTTATAAAATAGTGTTTCTCCTTGTATCTGATATTTCCAAAGATTTATTTGATGTTTTATTCAAAAGGATAGACTTAATGAATATTCTTTTATTGTAAAATGAGTAATTTATGGAGCTTTACTGCAACAAATTCAAGGAGTTTGGGGGCAGCAATTAAAGATGACAGAGCACGATGAATTTTAGCATGCTCTCTCTTCAGAACTGTTTCAGCATCACAGCCTACATTCTCTATGTGACCATGTTTAAAAAAAAAATCACAGCATGGTGCAGTGGTTCAAAAGCTGGCCTAAGAGATAGGAAGTCGGTGTTTTAACCCTGCCTTTGACACATAGTACCTAGGTAACCCCAGCTATAGTACCTGACATTTCAGTGTTCTAGGTAGCTCAATTTTAAGTTAAAGAGAAGATACTGAGGGGCATTTGTTGAATGGGAGTTTCTGAACCTAGGATTTTCAATACAATGAAACTCCCAATAAAGTCCCTAGCCCTAAGATTTCTGAATGTGATTAATGATGAAATTTGGTTAAATAGATGGTGTTATACAGACAGGTAGTTTAAAACTTATTACACTAACACTTTCCAAAGTGCAAAATCAATGATCCTCTTAATCTTACCCAAGTTGAAAAATGAAAAAAATAAATTGTTTTGTACTGAGGGTTGGATATTTTAGCAACATAATTTAGCAACATTTCTTAATTTCACAGAATAGCAATGTACAGAATGTTGTGGATGAAAAGACATCCTCAGGGTCAGGGACAAACCTTGGCTATTTATGACTCTGGATAAGTCACTGAACTACTCAGTGTCCTGGGAAAACTCTCTGATCATATAAGTTATATCATAGTTACTGGCTAGCATTTGGAGTTTGCTTTTCCTCATCTTGAACCAATGAAATCATGGGGCTGGAATATCTATGTCTGTACGTGTGTATGTATAAATCTAAGTATATACATATATATGTGTGTGTATGTATATACCTGAGACTGCAGTAATAAGAAATCTTGATGATGATTGCTGTCTGGAAGTTGAAATGATATTTATCAACTGTCATGTAGGCCAATATTTAATCCTATAATCTTTTTTTTTTTATATGAGATTCTTTATTAAATTTTTTTGAGTTACATCTTTTCTCCCCATCTTTCCCCTGCCCACCACCCCAAAACAGCCATCCCAGTATTTCCCCCCTCCCCCAGTCTAGTCTCTCCT
>CM053583.1:82154851-82177267 GCA_028627135.1 Pseudochirops cupreus | reverse complement strand
AGTCCAATAATTTTTAAGTTGTCTCTCCTGGATGCGTTTTCCAGGTCAGTGGTTTTTTCAAGGAGATATTTCACATTGCCCTCTATTTTTTCATTTGTTTGGATCTGTTTGATAGTATCTTGATTTCTCATAAAGTCATTTGCTTCCATTTGCTCCACTCTAATTTTGACGGAATTATTCTCTTCAGAGTGTGTTTGAGATTCTTTCTCCATCTGGCAAAGTTGACTTTTTAAGGAATTCTTCTCCTCATTGGCTTTTTGGGCTTCTTTTGTCATTTGAGTTAATCTATTTCTTAGGGTGTTAATTTCTTCAGTCAGATTGCTGACTCTCTTTTCATGATTTTCTTGCAACATTCTTATTTCTCTTCCCAATTTTTCTTCCACTTCTTTCATTTGGTTTTCAAAATCCTTCTTCAGCTGATCTCAAGCTTTAATGCAATCTTCATGTTTCTTGGAAGCTTTTGGTGGGGGAGCTCTGGCTGCACTGTCCTCCTCCAGCTCTCTGCCTTGGTCCTTCTTTTCCCCAAAGAAGGAATCTGGGGTTTGGTTGCTGTTCTTACTTTGTTTCTTATGCTTATTCTTATTCATGGTTGGTCAGTCTGTGATTTTTTTTTTAATCTCTGTAGAGCTCTGCTTCCAGAGGGGAAAGCTCTGTCCCAAATTGCTGGCGTCCTTCCCAGCTGCTGGAGCTCTTAGGAGGTTGCTGGGTCCCTCCCCCACTTCTGGCTCACTGAAGATAAAAGAACCGCATGACCAAAGCCCAGGACTGTGATCCGAATCCAGGCCACTCAATGTGAGAGCACTTGGCCTCTGAACGACTGCTTGGTCCCCCTGCAGTCTGCAGGCCAGGAGCTCTGAAGCCGCAACACAGAGGTGGGTGCAGGACCTCTGCTTTCTGCTTCCTAGTCCTGGTGGTGTTTTGGCCAGACCGCTTTTCTCCCACAACCTCACAAGTCCCACTGACCTAATTCTGGACACTGCCACCGCTGTCGCCAATCCACTCACCTGAAGCTCTAGCAGGGGCTTGGCTCCTGTCGTCCAGCCACCCCCGGGACACAGCCAAGGCTTCAGGCCAGGCTTGTTTTGGTTTGCAGTGCTGGTTTGGCTCCTTGTAGCCAAGCTGACTTTAGTGGAAAGTATATTTGTGTGCATTTTGGAGTTCTAGAATTAGTTTAGAGTCATATTTTATGGGTATTTTGGGGTGGCTATGTGAGAGCTGCAATATGTTGCTGCTCCTATGCTGCCATCTTGGCCTCAAGCATTCTTGATGAAAAAAACAAACAAGCAAACATAGAGCTGAATAGAAAATTGGACTTTCAAATACCAAACTCAAGAGAAGCATAAAAAAGTGAACAGGACTGGGAAATCAAGATGACACTTAACTTATGAGACCTTTCTCATTATTAAGGTAGTTAGAAGGAATATATATAGACAGAGGGCATAGGTTTGAGTTGAATATGAAGGAAAGATGTAAAAAAAATATAAAATTAAGGAGTGAGGGAGAAGAATGTACTGTGAGCAAGAGAAAAGGAGAGGAGAAATGGAGTAAATTATCTCACAAAAAAAGAGGCAAGAGAAAATTTTTATAGTGGAGGAGAAGAAAGTGGACAGGGGGGGTTAATGAGTGAATCTTACTCACATTAAAATTGGCTTAAAGAGGGAATAACACACACACACACACGTATACACACACACACACACAACTGGGTATAGAAACCTATCTTACTCTACAGGAAAGTAGGAAGGCAAGGGGATAAGAGAAGCCTGAGGGGTGATAGAAGGGAAGGCAGATTTGGGGAGGGTATTGTCAGAAGTAAAACAGTTTTCAGGAAGGACAAGATGAAAGGAGAGAGAGGATAGAACAAGCAGGGTGGGAATAGGATGGAGGGAAATAGAGCTAGTAATCATAACTGTGGAAAAAAAATTGAAGCAAGTTTCTCTGATGAAGGCTTCCTTTGTCAAACACAGAGAACTGAGACAAATTTATGAAAATAAAAGTCATTCCCCAACTGATAAATGATCAAAAGATATGATCAGTTTTAGATAAAGTAATAAAAACTTTCTATAGCCATATGAAAACATAATCTAAGTTACTATTGATTGGAGAAATACAAATTAAAACTAATTTGATGTACTAACTCATACCTATTATTAGATTGACTAATAGAACAGAAAAAGTAAATGATAAATTTTGGAGGGAAAGTGAGAAAAAATGAGAAATTAATGCACCATTGTTGGAGTTTTGAAGTTATCCAACCATTGTGTAAAGCAATTTGGATCTATGCCCCAAAGGATATAAAACCACGCATACCCTTTGACCTAGCAATGCCACTACTAGGGCTCTATCCCCCAAAATATATAAAACTAAAAGGAAAGGGACCTTTATGTACAAAAGTATTTATAGCAAGTCTTTTCTGGTGGCAAATAATTGGAAATTGAAGATATACCTATCAATTAGGTTAATGGTTGAAAAAGTTGTGATATATGATTATGGTAGAATATTATTTTACTATAAGAAATGATAAGCAGGATGGTTTCAGAAAAATTTGGAAATACTTGCACTGGCTGATGTAAAGCGAAATGTACCACATACAAAATAACAGCAATAATGTCAGATGATCAGTTGTGAATGACTAAGTTGCAACTCTGAAGGACTTATAATGAAAAATGCTATCCATCTCCAGAGAAAGAACTGATGGTGACTGAATACAGATAGAAGTGACCTTTTTTTTTTAAATTTGTTTTTCTTGAGTTGTTTTTTTTTGTCTATTGACTATTACGGAAATGTTTTGCATGACTTTTTATGTATAAACTATATTGAATTGCTTGCCTAATGAGGAATATGTGGGTAGGTAGGGAGAAAGGGAGAGGATGTGAAAATTAGAGCTCCAAAAATGAATGTTAAAAATTATATTTATATGTGAAAGGGAAAATAAAATACTAAACAAAAAAGAAGATAAAAAGAAATAAAGAACTTAGTGAAATGAAAAGGGAGAGATGTAAATCATGAAAGAAAATGAGATATTCAGATTTTTTTCCTGTTTAAAAACTGTCAATTTCAAGATTGAAGAAACCAGTTTTCTCCCATTTCCTGCTCCACTCTCAATGCCTCTCCTCCTCCTCCTCCTCCTCCTTCTTCTTCTTCTTCTTCTTCTTCTTCTTCTTCTTCTCTCTCTCTCTCCATATTTTATGTGTGTGTCTTCATGCATATACATATACACTGTATTTTAATAACTATTTTAATAATTATAATTTAAGGACCTGTCAAAGTTTGTGGTGAACTGTAAGAACAGAGGGAGTAAAATATTATAAATACTTCTAAAAACCTCTAACTCCAAGCACTGTGCTGCTTTTTTTAAGATAATTGCAGAATGGCAAATAACATTTCTAAGGCTTTGTTCCACAATTGTTCTTTAAAAAAGAGTGGTTTTATTACACATGAAAATACAGAGGAAATGGGCTGTCAAAGCTTCTGAGAAACAATACCCAATTTTGAAGTATTGCCTCTTTACATGTTCTTATTAATTTTCCAAAGTACCAGTCTACTTTCTTTTTTTTTTAAACAATCTACCAGATAGGTTAGAAATCTAAATGCATTTCCCTTTTAATATTAAAAGTAAAATTAAAAAAAAAGCATGACTTTAAAAGCAATTCAGTTTATAAGTCCTGTATTATTTTCCCCCTTTAAATATTTTTAACTGTGGGTTTGGATGTGAGAGATACTGTAGTTGTGAATAAGGCATCTTGAGATTAATCACCTATCTATGTTACTATGAGATAAGTGGCTGACTTAGAACCAGGAACGAAAACAGAAAACTAACAACCTAGGACTATGGGCTTTTAGCCCTGGCCTTAGAGACATTCTTTTTTTTTATACTTTCTGACAGTGAATTCTCATGTAATGGACAGTTGTTTGACTAAAAGAGCATTAACTAGTAATCAGGAAAACTTTTGTTCTAGTACCAACTCTACAACTATCACAGTGTTCTTGGACTACTCACTTAACTTTTCTTTTCCCAACATACTTCTTGTGAAAATGAGGGAATGGGATATGTGATGATTTCAATAAATCTGATCTGTATAATGCTTTTTGTTTTTTGACATGTTATAGGGAATTATTCCATCACAATTCTATTTCTTTGGTCTTAAAGTGTTATCATGTGAGGCATTTAAAAATATATTATATCACATTTATTACATCTATTTATCTTTCCTTATTCACAAATCTCTCCCAGTAATGACTGGAGAAGTCATTACTTCTTTGAAATCACCTTTTTTATATCTATCTGATAAACTTCTTAAAATAAGAGTCAACCTAGATTTTTCTAGTATTAAAAATAGTCTATCTGGAAGCCATGCCAGACATGAAGTTAGCTCTGTGAATTGCATATTTTCTTTAAAATAACATGGATTCAACTTGAGATACACAGGTACTGTGGTAGGGAGATCTATCCTGCCCCACCGGAAAGTCAGAGGGGTGATGGAGGAGGACATAGGAGAAAATAGATGGGGGGAGGGGTTATACAACGGGATGGCTGTTTTGGGGTGGTGGGTAGGGGAAAGATGGGGAGAAAATTTGTAACTCAAAATCTCATGGAAATGAATGATGTAAACTAAAATAAATAAAAGTTTAAATTAAAAAAAATAAAATAAAATAACATGGATTCTACTTAATAGGATAATTCAAGGAAAATGCCCTGTATCCAGGTGACATCTCTGTTTCCTTTTCTTTTTAACACATATATCCTTGGACATGAATCCATATTACCTCCTTCCAACAACAGTGTTGACTTCTTCTTGAATTTAGAGCAATTGAAATAGTCATTGGCATCTCTCAGAGAAGAAGCTATCTTCTTTAAGGATGCCATTTCTATTCAATACAGATTGGAGCTTCTGCATGCCCCACTCAACAGAACACTGCTGAAGAAGAACCACCCAGAATAGCAACATATATTGTTTGTACATTAAAAACTTTGGAGAAAATGGTGGTGTAGAAGTGCACCCCATAATTATCTCACATTAAAGCAAACACCCACAAGAAGTGGGTTATTATATCTTATTTTCAACTATAAGTGGAGACTAAAGTGGCACTTTGCATTTAGCAAATTCTACATCATAGGATTTTAAGTTATGGAATATTGTAATGTACAGTACAAAAGAGAAAATGGGGGATAAAAACAACTTTTTTCTTTCCATTGTCAGTTGCTTGTGGCCTTGTTATACAAATAATTATTATACCACCATCCTCCTAGGATACCTGTAGAGCACAAGCTTTGTTCATTCCTACCAAGTTGGTAGGCAACTTGGCTTGGCAATGGACACATCTCCATTATTGAGGATTGTTCCAGGTAAATTCCAAAGACTTGGTCCCTAGCATATGATTTTTTTTTTCCAGCCACAAAAACTCACAAATGCCATATGCTAAAATGGGAAGGAGTTGTTTTCTGTATTGGTTAAAAAGAAAACTCAAAGAAATGAAATCACAAATCATTTAAGTATTTCAGCAGTCAATTAACATTATATATGTATAGACCAAGTAAAAACTGTTTATACTAAAGTATTTTACCTTTATTCCTGGCATTATTCTCAGCTACAATTTTTTTTTTTGGTAACAGGGGAGATCTGGATTAGTTCTCAATGTAAGAAATTGTTTTTGATTGCCTGAACTGTTATCTAAACCCATGCATACCAGCCTAAATTCGGGATTATGTTAGTTTTATGTATCACATACATATTATATTTTATGGTAGAAAATATGTGTTTTAGGAATAGAAGTCTCATGTTTCTGGGTTCAAACTTCCTGCATGTTCAGGTTCTCACTCTTTGTAGATAATGTTTTAAGTACAGAAGGCACCAGTTACCTTTGGTGTTTACTGTCTTCACACTCCTACATGGTTGGCACATCCTTCCTTCCCAACTTTCTAAAGAACTTCATTTACTTGGCATATTTATATCTAAGCTGATTTAAAAAGTAACTCAGATAATCTCTTGATTAAAATGTAATAGAATATTAGAACTGGAAGGAACCTGAGAAAGTAACAAAGTTGCTTCATTTAATACAGATAAAGAAATGGAGTTCCAGAAAACTTGTATTTACCAAAAATTACATAGGTTAAAGTTTAAACCCGATTACTCTGATTAGAAATTAATTTCTCTTTCCACTGCACCACATACTTTCAGTCACATTTGGACAAATATGTTCTGATGATGTGTGAGTCACACTTCTTGGTGTTCTCTCAATAGCACCTTCTTTGAAGATGGAAAGCAGGGATTGAAATGTTGTTATTTAAGATCTTACCATTAAGCAAATATATATGTTGCAATTAAAAACCAATAGGTTTTTGCATATTCTATAATATTATGGTGTTGGGTTTCCTACACAAAAGCTATAGTGTACCTAGAATGTTATTTACCCATAGGGATTATTCAGGGAACTTTTTAAAGAAAAAAGTCACATATACACACACGAGGATGTATATGTATATATACACACAAATGCATACATACACATGTATATATGTACATATATGCATGGTTATAATTATAGTCCTAGTAGTAGACAATTTATTTTGACTGTATGTTTTATAAAGTTTAAACGAATTTGCTACCATCAGATACTGCTGTTTGGGATAGTCTAAATTTTGGAACCCAGAACACTAAGTTGCTGTAAACTTCAATAACTCCAAAATCTGTAACTTCACTGACATGAATGTAATTGCAAGGGTAGATCACATCCCTTTTACAATACATTAGCCGTTTCAATTTCCTGTAGCCAAATAATGCATCACTCTATGTTCATTTTGAGCCTGGGCCTCCTTGAACTCAGCAAGGGCATTCCACAATTGACAAACATTGCAGTCTGTCATCCATGGGATCTGGACCTGAAGCCTTTCTAGCTGGGTAAGACCGGTCAGTGTTGTGTGTCACACAGGCATACCTTTTGAGAACCCAGTGTCACTTCCAAGCTATGATGAGGCATCAGAATGTGAACTGAGTTGAGATATTAAAGGGAGAGTCGATTCCATGTCTCCTAACACTCATATCTAGTCCAGTGCTCATTATAATATACTACTTTCCCTTTATAACACCATTTTGAGCACCAGAGAAAGTAACTTTAAACTTTCATTAAAACTGTCTTTCTGTTGAGACAAACCTTGCTTTGGAAAGCAAAGCATTATATCTAGAAGAGAAAAAAAAAGAAAATTTCTGCTTGCTTGTCAAACTGCATCATGGGACCACTAGAAACAAGAAGCACAACCTACAGTAATGGCATTGTCTGCACTTTAAATTATTGAGCTCTTTCATTTTAATGGTACTACTCGTCGTTAAAAGGTCATGTGTATGTGAAAGGAAACCTGTACTGAATGAAGCTAAAAGCATGAAAGCAAATCCTCTTTTCCCTACCCAGAGATAAATATACTTGATATGGTCTCACCCTCCCCATCATATCTCCTCTATCCCCAAAAAGTGAAGCTTTAAGAGTATTTTCTATTGCAATGTCATATTTGGGTACACTGACTTAGAGTGAAGCCTTATTCTTCTTGTATTTGTATCAATGCCATCTTAACTGTTCTGCTCTAGAAATCTGGATTTTTTTATTACATAAGAGTGAACCACTATTTAAACACATGTGGAGACAGTGCCAGAAACAGCTAGCCTTGAGCTTAATAAAGTCCAGCATTTCCTTAAAGCTCTGCAGTCATAAGAACCAAACCAGGCAACAACAATGATGTCAGTGCTTCAGGACAGGGACACAACTGGTGAACAGAACTCCTTGTCATGACCTCTAAAACTTAGGAGGGGGGAACACAAATAAGCATATTGCAATCTTGTTTTGTTCATTCAGACAGAAGGATTCCGAACATTTGGAAGCTCTAAGATTACTTCATAGTTAATTTAACACCTTGATACTTTAATACTTCCTCTTTCAAATCATACTTTGTCACTTATATACAACTTGTTTCCCCAAGATATTTGATTCCATTGACAATGACAACAGATGTTAAACTAGGTGTTTGTATGATTCCTTTTTTCCCCATAATATTTCACATCCTAAATATTTTGGTTTCCACTTAAAATTTAATAATCCTGTAGAATCAGATGTGGTTTTATGTACAGTGGCACCCCTCAAAAGTAATAAGCTGTTGTATGAAGCATTTCATGCTCTAATCCTGGTGAAGTAGCCCTACTAATTGAGGCACACATGGTAAAGATGGCTGTACCAAACTTACTAAGGGTATTATTTGAGTTGTCCCAAGAAGACTCTTCTGTTCCCCCAAATACCATCCATCCATTTCTTCATACTCAGCTTCAGTCTAGAGCCTACCCTAAGCCCCAATCATAAACTGTACCCAAGTAGTCACTACAAACAACATCCATGATAAGCAACACAAGTTTCTCTCAGTTCCAAGTGTGGTGGACAAGAATATGTGCAGGAAGGCAAAGAACTAGTGCACCATGTGGGTGCTATTGGGGTAGCCAGGCTACCCTAGGAAGAACAATTAGATTGACTGGAAGCTTCTGATTTTTGATAATTATTCTTGTTAGGGAAAAAAATGGTTCCAGGGTAATTTTTTTCTTCACATTTTCCATCTAGGATAGATACAAGTAACCTTCACAGTAAAGAGACAGATGCTTTGGGATAGGGAGTTGAAAGACATCTTGAATTCTTTTTCCCACTTCACATTTTTTTCTCCCACCAAAATTCATGCACATAAAGCTGGAGCTTAAAAGGAGTTCAGAAATCTATTTCTACTACATAACAACTGTGTGATCTTGAACAAGTCATGTCACTTATTTGAGACTCAACATCTTCCTCTGCAAAAAGAAGGAACTGAACTAAATTACCTCTGTGGTTACTTGCAGATTGATGAGATGTTACCAAAATTAGAGCTTTCAAACTCAAAGAGAACTTAGTGCTCATTGGATTCAAACCCACTTTTATTTTAACAGAACAGAAAAATTAGCCCAGGGACAATTGTATTATTTGTCAAACTTTCTGAATCCCTCCCTACTCTCTGATTCATGACTTTGTCAGAAGTCATTGCAACTTTGGCAGTCAATGGCCATGGATCCCTGACAAATAAGAGCATACCACGAAATATACCCCTCTGCAAAACTGATCCCAAGGAAGAAATGCTTAGCTTGGTTAACAAGACACAGTTTGTAGATGATGGCATGCATTGTGGGAATAATTTGGCAATACCACCAATGCTCTCTGTTCTTACTTTTGCCTAAATCTGCCATTGTTACAACCTGTATCCCATACACACCCACCAATGTCCAGGTCATATGTTTCAGATGCATCTTTTTTAAAGAGTTCTGATAGAAATAGTTTAGCAACAAGTCACTATGTAGTGTATTCTATTATATTTAACATTCTATAGACTATTGAATAAAAGGATAAATCAGCTTCTTTTTTTGTAACAACATAAAAACATCAGGAATAAGCTCATTGCCTGTAAGTTTACTGAATGAATCATAAAGATTTCTCCAGGGGTAAAGAGGTGGATGGTGGTTAGATGTATGTTATCCTATCCTCACATGATTTTCATTTTTTTCTTTGCCAGGTCACTATTTCAAATGCTTTTGTTTCCATTCTAGGAGCTTAGAGATTACACTTGTCTGGAATGAGGACATCTATTAAAACACTGTTGTTCAATTATTTTAAAAAATCAATATTATGTCTGGGTGATTGTGGGCAATAGTTAAGTTCAGCAGTGCTTAATTTGCTGCATCATTGAGAAATTGTTGAGCTCTATATTTATAGTGTGAGGATCCATTCATTTGTGAAGAAAAACTAGCTACTAGTTTATAATTAAAGTGATGAGATCACAACCTGCTAAGCATTTGGTAGGTGCTACAAATTTATTGATAGTGATTTTTGTGCAGTTTCTACCATTGCCTCACACAATCTGAAATGATCAATAAATCTGAGTTCATTAAGGATGATCTTGTTGTTATTTATGGTGCAATTACTTGGTTTGAAATAGTCATTACTTTTGCTAAATTTCTAACCCATTTATCACATGCTACAAAATGTCTATCAATACTTTTTCTCTTTGACAAATAATTTAATATTTACAAAGTGGGCTGCACTTCAGTGATATTATACAGATTTTTGTTAGAATGCTTTCCAAATTTACAGCTCTGACAGTTTATGTTAAGACTGGTTTAGTATGGGTTCAATTGCTTTAAACATGTTTTGTCAATTCAGTTCTGATTTCAAGATGCCAATAAGTCTCTTGACATAACTAAATCACAGCTTCCTCTTTTATGATGTTTTGCTCAGTGCTCCCGTCCTGAGGTGAAAAAAATACTTTTAGAAGTATTGTGCCCGATTTTTCCATTTAATTTCTATATTTAAACTCCAAGATTTCAGTTTCTAGTTTCCTTGGTATATATTAAGATTATATGAAGTGAAACATCAATTTCATTGAATAAGCTGGAGAAGATATTTCATGTTTGTTGTCCAGTGGAAGGATATAAAAATGCCATTCATGTTTATCATGTGATTACTATGACACTTTCATGTGAATCATTCTTTGACTTGGAAGGCGTACTGGATTCATTATAAGGGAAGTGATGATAATAGTTTTGAAACTTGATGGAGACAGAGAGTTTTAAACTCTTTCTCTGGAAAGCTTCCTTTTATACTAATTGATCTTGACATTATTTTCTTAGTGGAATATGCACATTTTTTTCAATGATGACATCAAATACTTGAATATTCTCACTATAGAATGGTTTCAATAAGTGAATAAGACATGTGTATCAAGTCATGTGACAGGCATTTTGATAACCAGTTAGGCAATATAAATGATATGGGGCCTTCGAGTGCTTTTGTTGAAAAATTGGGAAGTTTATAATTTCCTCTTTGAAAGTTCCAAAAACTTTTTGACAAACTCTTTTTTGAATCTCAGGCAATATATTGTTTTAAAATGTTTATGTATGTGTATACATATATATGTGTGGACATATATGACACATATGACATATATGTAAGTAGCTGTGTGACCCTGGGAAAGTTGCTCAATCTCTCTCATCATGTTTATTCACCTATAAAATGGGAATAAAAGTAACAGCTGCACCACAGGGTTGTTGTGAGAATCTAATGAGATACCATATAGAGCATTTTTCAAACTTTAAAATCACTACATAAATGATATTATTATTATTACAGATCTTAGTAAATCACATTGCTTTCTAGTTTTTCAGAGAAACTAACAAAGGTTTCAGTCACTTCCCTACACATAACTGTCCCATGATTCATTATATTCATAGTGTTCAAGTTTTCTTTTTACTCATTTGATAAAATTTATCATGTGTCTTGTGTTGGACTTCTGATTATTGTCAGGAATCTACTGCATTTTTCTTCTGGGTTGTTCTCTCTCCTTTATATCTTTTGCCTTGATAGTTAATTTTTTGATTGACATTGACCTGTTTTTGGTGTTCTTTGTTCTGCAATGGCTCCGTGTACATCCTTAAACTTTTATTTTTAGTTGCAATTGATGATTAAGAAAATCTAGAATTGCTCATATGCTTTTAAAAATTCCAGTTCAAATATTTCTTATTTTGTTGTGATTTATTTGGTGACATGGTGTTCAGATTTTTTAAAGTTGCATATATTAGCTAGATATTGCTGTAATTTTCCAGCGCCTCTTTGTAGGTCTTCAATTACTCCCTCAAATGATTTATTTCATATTGTGTTTCTGGCCTGTCCTTAGGATTGTTCCTTGATAGCTCCAACTTTCATCTTATTGTGGCAGTAACAGCCAGTCTTATGTGTGGGAATTGAAATGTTGTTAAACTCTCTGTGAAATATTTTGAGAGAATAGGCTTGTTCATGGTGTAACTATGCCATTTTCTTTGTATTGGTTGCATATGCATTTGTTCTTTCAAATTAATGAAAGATTTTTCAAAAGTCCTGTTAAAGTATTCATGTTGTTGCTGCTGAGTCATTAAAGTCTATCCAAATCTTCATTACTCAATTTAGGGTCATGTCTTCATGCCTTCCCTTTAAAACCATTTAATCTATCAGCATTTTTTTCCCCTGATCCATTTTATTCTCAGATTTTCTGAAGTTTCTGTTGTGATAATTTTTAATGATATAAAGTTATTCTTCTTTTCCTTCTTCAAATATTGTTAGTTCCACAATTTCTGCTATTTTTTCTAATGTGGATTTGGGGATGAAGTTATTTCTTGTTATTCTCCTGCATTGCTCTATAATATGCTGGTAAGCAAATTGTAGATGAGGATACCATTAAAAAAAAATACAGTATGGATCCCTTCTCCATAAGTGATAACATCCATTTTCAATTTTGTCATGATATTATACTGGCATATCAGGAAGGAATTCTTATCTTTAGTCTATTTCAGTGCAATCCTGGTTCTTCATACTTCACTGTTCTGTGGCATTTTCTAAAAGCTTTTACAGAATGCAGAGTATTAATATTTATTATTTCTGCCATTGTATCTTGACTTCTTGTGGAACCAGAGTTCAAGAAGGTGTTTCATTTGCTCTAAAATCCACTGTGTCAAACTGATCATAATGGCAGTTTTGAATGGCATCAGTTTATAGTACTGCTTAATCTTTTTTGTTTTATTCCCAAAAGTATTTGTGTCATAGTGACTGTGGTTGTAATCTAATCCGTGGCACTGCCAGAGCCCAATTTGCAATGTTGGAAGATCCCTATCAGGTCTTCCCAGTTACAATAGTGGTCTCAGGGCACACAAAATCTATTCCAAATATCCTTCTGGTTTATAATTCCATTTGCGGCTAGTGTCAAACCATACCTGCCCCTCACCGCCTAGACAAAGGGTTAGATTTCAAGGGCACTACTATTTTAAATGTTAGTGCTATTCTCTTTGTCACCGGATATGATGGTTAATGTTATTACTCACAAGAAATCTTTTGTATTTTATTAACTTGTGTGCTACAATTGATTTTTAAAAGAACTGGAGGTTGAAGAAGGGTCAAATGAGATAAGAAAGAAGTAAGTGTCTACAGAGAGTACTGGAAATCCTGTTGGGAGAGGATATAGGTCTTCTTAATTAGGTAAAAACACAGTCCTCAAATCTCTCAAGTAACCTGGAAAGTCAGAGCTCACGGTTTGAAGTTCAAGGACAAATAGAAATGCATTACGGAACACCAGGCTTCCCGTAATCTGGGCAGTGATCTCCCCCAGCCCTTCTGCATCTTCTCATTTAGTTTGGTTTCTAAATGAGGACACAAACACCTGTTCCAGCAGCAGGTGGTATTTGTTTGTTATAGCTTTTCCCGCTGAGTTTTAATCAGTCTGCAGCTGTAGGAATCCACATAAGTAACAGTTTATAGGACCAGATTTTCACAGAGTGGTATTAGCCAGAGTACCAAAGTTCCGTGCATCACTTTTATCATATATGAGCGATCATGTAATCCTGTTTACTTTTTTCTCTTTTCTTCTAACATTTAGGGCTACTAATTAGTAATTCAATTCCCATGCAGGGCTGGAAAGCAAAAGTCCTTTTCTTTTGCCTTAAGGGTGACTCTCTGTGATGTGTTCTCATTACCAAATCCTTGTTTCTTGGGGGAAAAAATAGTCAAACCTCTCTGTAATTTACACTATTTCTATTCCTTACATCTCAGAAGGATCATTATGGGTGCTTCAAACCTCCTAAAATAAGAAAGAGAGAAAACACACACACTCTCTGTCTCTGTCTGTCTCTCTCTCTCCCTCCCTCTCCTTCTCTCTCTGTCTCTGTCTCTCCCCCCCTACCCCCCCCCCCGCCCCCACCTTCCCACGGCAAGATGAGAATGAATCCCTCAGCTCAAACAACATAACAGTTCTTTAAGAAACAGAAGAAAGAAGTGGGGGAAAACCCTCAGAAATCCTAACAATAAATGGTTAAAATAAGTAAATAAAATGGGCTACTAGCTTTCTCCCAGTATAAAATATATGTCGTTTCAATAATTATTTTCATCCCTCTGAATCACATTAGGCCAGTACTGAGACATTTCTCCTACCTTTGGAAAATGACCATGACTATATCAATAGCTTTTGTGATTTCTTATAGGATTGGGCATTCTCTAGGAGAAAATAAACTTCTCATTGTTTTATAGCTAGCATTATAGCCCTTACGTAGCTAGCCAAAATAGCTGGATACAATGGGGACAACAAAAAGAGGGCTCTATAGGAGGGAATGTTTCTTAAGCCATGCTGGTAAAAAGAACAGTAAATTGAGAGTCTAGAGACCCATATTCCAATAGCAGAGCTACCACTAATTACCTATACAACTTCATAGGAATATAGATCTTAAGCTGGGAAGGATCTTAGAGATTTTTTGTTCTATCCCTTATTTTACAGATGAGGAAAGTGAGAACCAGAACGATTAAGGGACTTTCCCAAGCTAGTGCCTAGACAGTACCTAGGAGAAGTGGGATTTAAGCCCTAATCCTTTGATTCTACAATCAGTGCTGTTTTCACCAAAGCATGCATGCCTCTTGCAACCTCTGACTTCAGGAGACCCATGATGTCTGAAAAAGACACTAGAGAGAAAACAGTGAAAGTCTCAAAAGGTGTTGTTGAGGATGAAGCTTTTGCTGACCTCATTTTCTCCCTAAGACTTCAAGTAGCTTACAGCACAACCCATTGTGTGTCCTTCCCACCCACCCCCTGCCAAGTTTTGTACTTGACATAGAAACACATACACAGAAACATAGGTGAAGTGATCAAGGTAGACCTGCAGTAACTGTACTGCTTTTCCACAAAGAGTTTTGTTCTGGATTTCTTGCAGGTAGACAACTCAGTCAATAAATTCTGGGGCTGGAGTAAGGAAGACTCGATTTCAACTACAAAAAGAATTATTTTCTGACTTTGAGCAGTCAGTCAACCTCAGTTTGCCTCAGTTCCTCATCAATAAAATAGGAATAATAACAGTACCTACCTCCTAGGATTGTGAGGATCAAATGAGAAAATAATTATAAAGCACTTAGCACAGTGCCTGGTACACAGAAAGCACTATAAAATCATTAAAAATTATTACTATATCTATCATTAATGCAATAGTCCAGGAAAAAGTGGATACATAATGAACAAGCAATGACATTAATAGATAAAACTCAATAACTTAGATTATCAGAGTCAACAAGAGTACTAAACTTAACATTTTCGATTTATATGGAGCTTTTATAGCATGTTAAGTGCAACATGGGAAACAGATAAAAAAAAACACCCTGATTATTATGTTTGTACATGTCATATGCAATGTGACAGAGTGGATCAAGAGAGCTTGTCTTAGAGTCAGGGGATCTGAGGGCAAATCTTGCTTCTGACACTTGCACTATGACTGGATAAATCACTTAGTATCTCAGCTCTATACAACACTCTCCTCTGCAGAATAGATGCTGTCCAATATTAAATTAAGAAGATTCTTTATCCAGGAGTTGATATTACCAATAAAATCATAGGCCCAATGTGTATCTGTATAAATGCAAGTGTTACAATATTTTTTTAAAAATCCTTTTCATTGCATTTAAGTAGTATTTTGTTATAAAAAAGTTGCATGTGTCCAAATGAAGGCCTCATATCTCAAACTATCATTAACATATAGAGAACACAATTTTCCATCTTTGACATGCAGCTCTCATTGTTTGGAACACATAAGTTTTAGAAAATCTGACTTATATTCCAAAAGAGCTATGTCCCCATCTTGCAGGTTGAGTAGAAATTTGAAATAGTAAGGATTAAGAAGGCAGTAAATCTCAAGTCCATCAGGATGGTGTAATGCTAGTGTTGTGGAATCATAGTTTTTTTCTGAATTTTATTTGACCACTTTGGGGTCTTCTTTCTTTTTCCATTGACCATCTTATATCTCTTCCTTACTCAAACATCAGATCTCCTCTTATGCCTGTCTGTCCTTAAATTTTCATCTGGTCAACTGTTATCTTTTTCCATTATCTGAAAGATTAGCTTGTGTGATCCCATTTAACAGTAGCTGCCAAATGAGTTTAGGTAAAGAGAAGTTCAAAGATTTTTATATTCTTGTAAGTAAAAAAGCTTCTAATGCACTATAACTGAGGAGGCAGAGTTTGGGGGCAAGGATTAAGTGAAAGGATTAAGTATGTATGTTGACATCAAAAAAAATAAAATACAGAAATGTTTCTCTGTTGTCTGAAAGGGTACTCTCTTTTGAAGAACAAACTCAAAGTCAATAAAGAGTGCATATACCAGAAGTCTTTTACTGTAGGTGGCAGCTTTGGATCAGGGTGAGACTCCATAGTATAAATGACTACCATTACCAAATATGACTGATGCTAGTTTCTGCTTGATAGCGTAGGATATAACCAGAGGTGGAAGGAGTGTTGGTGTCCCTTTTAAATAAGCATCTAATGAATGTAAAATGGAGAATGAGACATTCATTTCTGGACAAAGCCAATGTGGGAATATGTTTTGTTGTACAATAAGAGCTTAAATATTAGTTTATTTTAAATTGTTCAGTAAGGGACAGTCAACAGGATAGATAATAAATCCCTGTCAAAAACAAGAAAAATTAAATATTAATGAGTGAATAAATATTGACTAAGAAGAGAGCAGCAGGTTGAGCAGGAAAGAACATATACAAATGATAAATAATTCCAAATGAGTGATTCATTCCATTTTCTAAAAATGACTAATTCTTAATAATTTATCTGTTAGTAATACTTTTATCCTACCCATCTTCCTTACTATAGACTAACAACCTTATTCCAGCAATAAAATGCAAATTCTTTTGTTTGACACTACAATTCTTCACCATCTGTCTCAAATGTACCTTTCCAAGCAGTGAGCTTTATTCCAGTCACATGTTCAGCATTCTGGACTAATATTCCTAATTATTGAACCTAGTACATGGATTTCAATTTCTCTCTGCCTTTGCACAGGCCGTCGTTCCAGGCCAGAAGGGATTCTCTCCTTTCTTCTACCTTCTAGAATTTCTACTTTGCAATCTCTTGCAAGAGGTCTTTTCTGATGCCCACAGTTGCAGCACTCTTTTCCTCTGAAATTATTTTGTATTTGTCTAGTTTATGCTTTCTGTTTATTATCTGTGTACAATATATGTTATAAATTGTGCTCTATTTAAGTTCCTCCCACAGGGAATCGTTCCCCTTCATACATGTGTTTCTGTGAGGAGAGGGGAAATCATATAGTATTTCAGCCATCCTCACATGCAAAAAGTACATTTTCCTGTGGCTATAAATATATAATTAGTGGAAAACATGTTCTCCAAAAACCACTTTAGTCTATATGACAATGTGGAATACTAACTTGTCAACTACCTATGGTCAATAAATGGTACTTAAAGTCACTTTAGTTATTGAAACATTCTGATATTTATGTTTTCAAACATTCAATCCAACTTAGCCCAACAACAGGTGAATTCGAAATCCTACCCCAACCGTGTTCTCAACTAGTTATATATTCACACTCATAGGAAAATGTGATACTCTTCTCATGTGAAAATGGCAAAAAAAATGTTTTAGTATGCTTTGTTTTTCAGAATGTTGCACAGTAAGGATGGATTTATGTGTGTAGAACTGAAATCTAATGAAATGCAAGAATCAAAGGATTATGGATCTACAGCTCAAAGAGATTAGAGTATCCATCCAGTCCAGTCTCCTCGTTTTATAGGAAGCTGAAGCCCAGGGAGATGCTGACTTACATTTTGTAGATGGAATTTTCTTATGTGGGAGTTTCACCTACCAATGAAATCATGAGTAATCCTATCCCTTATGTCATCTATAAGGCATTACAACTTATATCTGAAAGTCACATGAAATATTTAGCATTTAACAAAGTTTTAATATTTGCAAAAAAAAAAGGAAAAGAACAATCTCTCACACAGTCAATATCTGGAACCTAGTCATATAGACTACTGAAAGTATAATACAAAATCCAGTGTTAGGTATCCTGGGTTACAGCAGATAATCATTTAGACAGCAAGACTTGAATTATCATCATATTGAATTAGGGCCTCTCCCTCCCCCTTTTTTCCTGGTATCATTTATTTCTTAGAAGTTAAACAAAACACAATTGTTTTTTTTTTTTTAATTTTGCTTGCATTATTATAAAGAAATAATTTTAAAACATATCCTTTTGCAATTTAAAAGTAAAGATTAAAGATAGAGAAAGCAGAGAAATTGGAAGGGCCCCTTAGAGCTACCTAGATGTCTGACCTTGGTCAGTGTGCCCTTGCTCACAGGGAAAACCTGAGGTGGGTAAGAGGTATCCAGGTGTGCATTCTGCCTTTAATGACTGCACATCAAACACGGGGGCACTGAGTATGCACCATGAATGGAGAAGCACTCCCCACCTATCAGGACCCTGTTGCCGGGACACCTGACATAGGGGCAGACAGAAAGGGATTAAAAAGGGCAGGTGAATAAGGCTTGGGGGCAGCAGCAAGAGGAGATTTGTGAGACAATAAAGACACTTGGCCATTCCACTGAGGTGTTTCAGACTATTCTGTCCATATCCGGAGTTCTAACTCCAAAGAGTCGTCGGGGTGACTGAGAGCACCCGCAGGGCCGTGGGTGCGGCCGTGTGCAACTGCGGGGCTACGGTAGGTACTCTGGGGCCCCTGGGGTGCCAGACAAGAAATAATTGGAAAAGGAAAGAAATCTAACAAAATACTGCATTGGTTGTCATGGATTTAATGACTGGGGGCATCTCTCTCTTCTTACTATTGTGCTTCCTTTTGGGAGATCAAAGTCTGGGGAAGTTCAGGATACATACTTTTTTTTTTTCTCTCAGCCAAAGAAAAGCAAAGTTTATTAAAAGTTCTTTAAAAGTTTGCCATTTTCAGTAGACTCTTAAAGAGCATAGGTATCTGTGATGTTTGCATTGGGCAAGCAGGCCAGAGTAAGTCTATCACAGAGTAAGTCTGTGCTAGGTCATTCTTTTTTTTTTTCAATTGATTTATTTACTTTTAGTTCACAAGATTCAGTTCCACAATCCCTTGAGTTTCAAATTTTCTCCCTTCCCTCTCCCCCCACCCCCCACCATGGTGCCATGCAATCAAGTATAGGGTCTGCAAATACTTTCACATTGGACATTAGTCTGGTTGTATAGAAGGGTTGTAACCAATGCAGTGAACAATGGAAAAAAAGAAAGAAAATCAAACATGAAAAAGAACGAGAGCATGTAGATTGCTTCAGTCTCCATTTAAACTCTGTTCTTTCTAAATCTTTCTCTGAATGTAGATATTTCCTTCCATCCTGAGACTTGTAGAATTGTCTTATAACTGTGCATTGCTGAGAAGAGTCCAGCTTATCAAAGTTGGTCGTCACACATACGATGTGTCTGTGATTGTGTACAATTTTTTCCTGGTTCTGCTCTTCTCACTTAGCATCAGTTTCTATAAGCCTCCCTAGGTAAATATGAAGTCCATCTCCTCCCCATTTCTTATAGCACAATATACCACAATTTGTTTAGTCATTCCCCAACTGATGGGCATCCCTTTAATTTCCAGTTTTTGCCACCACAAAGAGAGCTGCAATAAATATTTTTGTACATATGGGTCTTCCTCCCACTTCTATGATCTCTTTGGGATACAACCCAGAAGTGGTATTACTGGCTCAAAGGCTATGCAATTATTTATAGCCCTTTGGCCATAGTTCCAGATTGCTCTCCAGAATGGTTATATCAGTTCACAACTCCATCAACAATGCATTAGTGTTCCAATTTTTCCACATCCTCTTCAGCATTTATCATTTTCCTGTTTTGTCATCTTAGCCAATCTGACTGGTGAGATGTGGTACCTCACAGTTGTTCTGATTTACATTTCTCAAATCAATAGTGATTTACAGCATTTTTTCATATACTTATAGATATCTTTAATTTCTACCTCTGATAATCACCAGTTCATATCCTTTGACCATTTATCAACTGGGGAATGACTTATATTTTTATACAATTTACTTAATTACTTGTATGTTTTAGAAATGAGGACTTTACCAGAGACACTGGTGGTAAAAATTCTTTCCCAATTTCCAACTTCCCTCTTAATCTTATTTACATTGGCTTTGTTTGTACAGAAATTTTTCAATTTAATATAATCAATAATCAAAAATTTGCATTTTTTTAATGCTCTCCAACTCTTATTTGGTCATAAAGTCTTCCCTACTCCATAAATCTGACAGGTAAGCTATTCCTTGCTTCCCCAGATTACTTACAGTATTAGCCTTCATACCTAGATTGTGTACCCATTTAGACTTGACTTTGGTGTACAATGTTAAATGATGGTCTATGCCCAGTTTCTGCCATATTATATTTCAATTTTCCCAGCAGTGTTTGTCAAATAGTGAGTTCTTATCCCAAAAACTGGGGTCTTTGGGCTTATCAAACAGTATATTACTATAATCATTGACTGCTGAGTCTTTTGTACTCAATATATTACATTGATCTACTACTCTATTCCTTAGCCAATACCAAGAAGTTTTGATGACTACTGCTTTATAATACAGATTAAAATCTGGTATTGCTAGGGAACCTTCCCTAGCATTTCTTTTCATTAATTGCCTTGATATTCTGGACCTTTTGTTCTTCCAAATGAACTTTGTCACCATTTTTTCTAGTTTCATAAAGTAATTTTTTGGTAGATCGATTGGTATGGCACTAAATATGTAATTTAAGAGGACATATGCTTTTCTTTGTGAAAGCAAAGAGAGATTATTAAGGACTTAACCTATCAGTGAATTTGTCTTTTGGGACTAATGTCTCTTTCTGATTCCTTTAGGGAACATAGAAAAAAAAACACACTCAGATCCTGTACCCTTTCCCATTTTGTGACTTGATGAGAGTATGTTAAGCTATGATTTGAAAATTACAAAAGAGCAAAAATTCTGTCACTTTAAATTTGTTTTTTCTATGTTTTCTCCTTTAGTTTGAGAAAAAACAAATGCTGAATCTTCTAACAATGTTGAAGAAAGGACTAAATTCAGTTTTTGTACTCTCAGGGGTCATTATTCTCCTCCCTACCCCAGGGATGTGATTTAAGGAATAATGCATATAGAATCACAAACTGCCAGCATTATAATTGTGTAAAAGTAAGTGACACAATTCTATGATCCAACTATCACAATTCCTATACTCCTCACCGTGGAGAAGTAAAATATTCTACTACTCTAATGATAAGGAAAAGTGAAAAGTCTGTTGAAAAAGGAAGTGAGAATATTCTTAATTCATTTCAATAAACATTTAATAAGCACCTACTATGTGTCAGACATTGTGCTTACTACCAGGGTACTATGCCAAGCTGTTTAAACTTCCTATGCTGAAGCAAAGGAAGAGGTGATTGATCACATAATCAAAAAAGTGTGGACGGGGAAGCATAAGACCCAGAAGACACTGTAAGCCCTCATTCTCCTCCTTTTAAATAAATAGACAATTTTCCCAATGGAAAAATATAAATGAAATTGTTCACAATGCTCAAATTCCATTGTTAATAATCACACATATGTAAGTTAGAAATTCTCCTCCCCATGTGGCATAGAAAGGGGATTGAATTGACTCTGATAGAAACCAAGAGTCTGAGACTAGGATGATCTTTTTTCATGTTGATCTGTTGTCAAGACCACTTGTTAGAAAACAAGCAGGGGGGCGGAGCCAAGATGGCAGCATAGCAGCAGCAACATATCGCAGCTCTCACATAGCCACCCCAAAATACCCATAAAACAGGACTCTAAACCAATCCTGGAACTCCAAAACGCACACAAAGATACTTCCCACTAAAGTCTGCTCGGCTATGAGGAGCCATATCAGCACTGCGAACAGAAACCAGCCTGCCCTGAAGCCATGGCTGTGCCCCAGGGGCGGCTGGATGGGAGGAGCCTCTCAGGTGAGTGGATTAGCAGCAACTGCCATTGGGAATTGCAAAAGGGGGAGAAAAGCAGTATGGTGAAAGGCCTCCAGAGCAGAAAAGCAAAAGGCAGAGGTTTTGTACCCGTCTCTGTGTTGTAGCTTCCCACCCGCGGCCTGCAGACAGTAGTAGGACTTAGCAATTGTTCTCAGGCCAGTGCTCTCGCACTGAGCGGCCTGGATCCGGATCACCATCTTGGGCCTCGGTCTTGGAGTCCTCATTATCCAGTCAGCCAGAAGTATTTAGGAAGAGTCCCAGCATCTTCCTGAGAGCTACAGCAGCCGGGAGGACCCCAGCAATTTGGGACAGAGCTTTCCCTTTTGGAAGCAGAGCCCCACAGAGATTTAAAAAAAAAATCACGGTCTGAAGAACCATGAGTAAGAATAAGCATAAGAAACAAAGTAGGAACAGCTCCCAAACCCTTGATTCCTTCTTTGGGGAAAAGAAAGATCATGGGAGAGAGAGGGAGGAGGACAGCACAGCCAGAGCACCCCCACCAGGGGCCTCCAATAAACATGAAGAATGCCTTAAAGCTAGAGAT
>CM053583.1:82125231-82154351 GCA_028627135.1 Pseudochirops cupreus | reverse complement strand
TTTTGGGGCGGTGGGTGGGGGAAAGATGGGGAGAAAATATGTAACTCAAAATCTTGTGGAAATGAATGATGCAAACTATAATAAAAAAAAAAAAAGAAAACAAGCACTGGAGATTGAGCCAAGATGGCAGCATAGGAGCAGGAAAATTCTGTGAACTCCCCCAACAACCATTTCAAATACCTATAACATATGACTAAACAAATTTTAGAGCTACAGAACCCACAAAGTGACAGAGAGCAACAATTCTCCCACTGAAGGCAGCCCACCAGGCCTATAGGAAGGGTACGTCTCAGCACACTGGGAGCTGAGCCTAGCCCTGCAGGAGCCACAGTTTTAGCCTCAGGGTGGCCTCAACCAGCAGTAGCTAGAGCAGATTTCAGGAGAGTGAATCACCAGCAGCTGTGGTTGTTTCCAGAGTTATCAACCCATAGATGCAAAAGACAAAGTAAAAGGTTACTGTGGAACTCTGTTAGAACTGGGGGAGACACAAATGTGGTCCGGCCACTGAACCTGGGTGAGAAGCAACAGAGGCACAGAAGCTGTTCATCCACCACATGGCTGCTTTTAGAGCTGCTGGCCTGCAGATCATAAGAGGACCAGGCAACTATTCAGAGGATAATTGCTCTTGCTTTAACCTACTTGAATCTGGAGCACTGTCTTGGGTGGAGGTCCTGGGGTGTGTGGCCAGTGGGCCAGAGCTTGTGGCGGCTTCAGTGAGGGCACCCAACTAATACCTCCAGTATCTGTGAAAACCCCTGTGATTTGGGACAAAGCTCTCCTCTCTGGAAACACAGTTGTACCATCGCAAAGAGCTCAAAAGTCAAGTAACTGAGTGGCAACATGAGCAAGCAAAAGAAGCAAAGCAAGCAGAGCAATCCAAGTTTAGATTCATTTTTAGGGGACAAAGTATCAAAAGATGAACAGGAGAAACACAATGAAGTCAGCACTCCTGCACCAAAAGCTGCCAAGAAAAATATGAATTGGTTATAGGACATGGAGGAGTTCAAGAAAGATTTTGAAAATCAAGTAACAGAAGTAGAGGAAAAACTGGGAAAAGAAATGAGAATGATGCAAGAAAATCATGAAAAGAGAGTCAACAACCTGACTGAAGAAAATAACACCTTAAAAAATAGAGTAACTCAAATGGCAAAAGAGGCCCAAAAAGCCAGTGAGGAGAAGAATGCCTTAAAAAGCCAAATTTGCCAGATGAAAAAGGAATTTCAAAAGCTCGCTGAAGAGAATAATTTCTTCAGAATTAGACTGGAGCAAATGGAAGCAAATGACTTTATGAGAAATCAAGATACTATTAAACAGACCTGAAAAAATGAAAAAAAACAAAACAAAGCAATGTGAAATATCTTATTGGCAAAACCACTAACCTGGGAAATAGATCCAGGAGAGATAACTTAAAAATTATTAGACTACCTGAAAGCCATTATCAAAAAAGAACCTACAAATCATCATTCAAGAAATTCTCAAGGAACATTGTCCTGATATTTTAGAACCAGAGTGCAAAATAGAAAATGAAAGAATTCGTTGATTGCCTCTTGAAAATGATCCCAAAAAGAAAACTCCTAGGAATATTATAGCCAAATTCCAGAGTTCCCAGATCAAGGAGAAAATAAGCAACCAAGAAGAAACAATTTGTATATTGTGGAAACATAATCAGGATAACACCAGAACTAGCAGCTTCCATATTAAAGGATTGATGGGCTTGGAATTTGATATTCTAGAGGTCAAAGGAGCTAGGGTTAAAACCAAGCATCACCTACCCAGCAAAACTGAGTATAATGTTTCAGGGGAAAATATAGTCATCCAAAGAAATAGAAGACTTTCAAGCATTCTCAATAAAAACAACAACAACAAAAAAAAGAGTTGAATAGAAAATGTGACACTCAAATACAAGAAGCAAGAGAAGCATGAGAAGGTGAACAGGGAAAAGAATTCATAAGGAACTTAGTAAATTTGACCTATTTATATTTCTACATGGAAAAACAATAATTGTAACTTGTGAAACTTTTCTCAGTGTGAGGATAGTTGAAGGGAATATAAATATGTGTATATGTGTGTGTATATATCTGTATATATGTATACATACATATGTTTATATAGGAGGTTATATGTGCATATAAATACTTATGTGAGTATGTGCATATACGTGTACATGTATACATAAACAGAGGGCACAGGATCAGTTGAATAGGAAGGGATGATATCTAAAATAAAATTAAGATGTGAGAGAGGAATATAATGAGAGGAGATAAGAAGAGACAGAATAGGGTAAATTTTCTCATATAAAAGAGGTAAGAGAAAACTGTTACAATGGAGGGAAAGAACAGGAAGGCAAAAGGGAATGTGTCTATCGTACTCTCCTTGACATTGGCTTAAGGAGGGAGCAACATACACACTAAAGTGGATATCTTACCCTACAGGAAAGTAGTAGGGGAAGGGGATAAGAGGGAGAACGACAGATGGGAGGGCAGATTCAGGGGTGGGGGGGAAGGTAGTTAGAAGCACACACTTTTGAAAAAGGATAGGGTCAAAGTAGAAAACAGAACAAGGGGGGGGGGGGCAGGATAGGATGGAGGGAAATATAATCAGTCTTTCACAATATATCCACTACGGAAATGTTTTGTATAACCAAACATGTGTAACCTATATTGAATTGTTTATCTTCCCAGTAAGGGTGGGTGATGAGAGAAGGGAAAGAAAGAATCTGGAATTCAAAATTTTAAAATCAAACGTTTAAAAATAATTTTTAAAAAAGAAAACAAGTACTAGCTATGGGTCCTTGGGCAAGTCATTTAAACTTTTAAACTACTGATACTGGCTAACATTTCATAAACTTTTATGACTTGCAAAAAAGGTACATATTTTCCTCTCAACCTTGAATAATTGCCCTTCATTTCTGAAGAGTCACAAAATTACATCACTATGTTGGGTCAGAATACAATATGTCAGGCTATGGCTGAACAGACCCCTACAAGCTTAGAAGGCTGTACCACAGGTTGAGCACAAATAGTCCCTATGAATATTTGGAGTGGGGATATCTCTTAATAGTGAGCTTCTAATAGCCCCTACTCAGATGCTCCATCTTGATGTTAAGTTGACTCTATGTTCTTATGCCAACAAAGCATGAGCTTTAGCAGACCCTGCCTACTTGGAAAGCCTTGATTACATTCTTGATGGTAGCCTTGGAAAAGGAAACCTAGTTAAACTCTGAGTCTCCTCACAACAGTGGCTTGCATATAATGATTCCACATCCACTTATGAATCTGTCTACAATGGCAAAAAAACTTCAGAGAAAGCTTTTTGAATAGAGAGTCCAATCTTGATTTAAATTCTGGCACTTAAGTCTGTTGTTTACTTGTTCAGTCATTTCCTCCTCTTCATGACTCCATGGATCATAGCATGCCAGGTCCTTCTGTCCTCCATTATTTCCCAAAGTCTGCCCAAGCTCATGTTTGTTACTTCCATGATATCTATATATCTATCCCTTTTATCCTCTGCCATTCCATTTCCCTTTTGTTTTCAATCTTTCCTAGAGTAAGTCCTTTCCAATGAGTCCTGTCTTCTCATTACATGGTCAAAGTATTTCAGTTTCAGTATTTGTCCTTCTACTTAACTGCCAGAGCTAATTTCTTTAAGTATTGACTGATTTGATCCCCTTACTCTTCAAGGAAATCTCAAAAGTCTAATCTAGCACCACAATTCAAAAGCATTGATTCTTTGGCACTCAGCTATCCTTACAGGCCAACCCTCCTAACTATACATTACTACTTGAAAAACCAATGTTTTGATCATACAGAACTTTGTCAGCAAGGAGATATTTCTGCTTTTTGGTATGCTCTCGAGATTTGCTATAGCTTTTCTTCCAAGGAGCAAGCATCTTTTAAAGTTTACTATTAAGGTACACCCTCTGGGCCTCAGGTCCCTTCTTGATAAATTAGGAGATTCCAGTTAGAGAGAGTTTGATATCCTTTCTACCTCTACACATGATACACAAATTAACTGGGACAAGGGAAAATAAATAATTTGTTAACTTGCATATAATAATCATAACTTTTTCATCTTTAAACGATTATGTGAGGTTTCTGTGGTAATCACTTGTTTTAAATAAATTGTCACTGAGTTCACAATTTTAACATCATTTTTTCTTCCTCTATAAATCATACTTTTATGAAATAGAAATTAAGTAACTTGGGGAAGAGGATTCTGGGAAGATGGTGGAGTAGGTTAGGAAATTCCAAGCTTTCAAGATTTTCCTCCATAAAAATGACAAAATAGCATTTTGGGGCAAACATAGCACAGTAAAAAAAAATAAGAAAAAGTGTAAAACAGTGATTCTATGATCAAACAAAAGATATTGATATAATAATACAAGAAATAATTAAAGAAAATGATTGTGAAGCATTAGAACAAGAGGGGAAAGTAGAAATAGGGGGAAAAAATCCACTGAGGAGAAGGGTTGATAATTCTGGAAACCTACTTTCATCAGGAATGGGGTCAAGAAGGAATGAAACACATCTAGAATAGTATAAAAGATTTCTAAATTTAGAAAGAAATAAAATGTTAAGGGTATATGGAGGGCTCTTTAGAAGGGAGGGTAAGGGAATATAGTGAAGGGAAATCTAGAATTGTGTTTAGATTAATGAGAATAGGAATTAAAGGGAGGGATCCTTGTGAGAATAGGGAAGGGATCTTTAGAGGGGAGAGTGAGAGAATAGATCAAAGTGGGGTATAGAAGGGTATTTAGATTTATGGGAATGGGAAGATAAGGGACAGATCATTGGAGGGGGGCTAGGTTAAAAAAAGGTAGCAGGTAGAAGGAGTAAAGCAGAAGAGTCAGGAGAGATAGAAAATAAGAGATACGTACAAACATTAAAAAACACACAAACAAACATTAGGAGTAAAATGGCTTGGGAAAATTACATGTTTATATATGTATGTCTTTATGTATATGTGTTTGCATATGTATATATGTATACATGTATGTGGCCCCCAAGGGACAAGGGGGAGGAAAGGAGAAAAAAATTAAAAAGTAAAAAGTGTTCAACAGATAACAAAAAAAGAAAACTTAGATGGAAAATGGAAAGCTTTCAACACAATGGATAGTATTTAATATATAGGCTTTCTTCAAATGGAAATTGATTGCTATATATTTTGAATCCTCTCATGTTTTACTGTGTACATGACATGTTTTTTTCTTATTTTATATTTAAGTTTTAATATTTAAGTTTATATTTCTTCTTCTTTTCTTATTATATATTTCAGTTTTAGTATTCAAGTCTAATTTTTTTTTTAAATTAAAAAAAGAAATTAAGTAATTTTAACAGACAATTTCTCTAGCCTTGACTGTAGCTCATTGAATTTCAGTGACATAAGGTCTTAGATACCTGAAGCACATACAGCTCCATCTCTTGGATGAGCTACTTAACCTCTTAGGATATTGGATATGGAACTAGGTTGTGCTGCAGTATTCTTGATCAGTTTGGGAAGTGCTTTAATTCTGGAATTTTTCTTATTCCTCCTTAATTCAGTATATTTATTTTAACTCATCATCCCCTCAGTTGGTATGTCTTCTAGGCCCATTGTCATCTAGGAATTAAAAAAAAAAAATCTAATAAAGATTCCCAGACCTTACAGCTTCACATGATATTCTTTTTTTGTTGTTTTGTTTTTTGGAGAGCGGAGGGCAGGGCAATTGGGGTTAAGTGAATTGCCCAAGGTCACACTGCTAGTGTTATATGTCTGAGGCCTGATTTGAACTCAGGTCCTCCTGATTCCAGGGCCAGTGCTCTATTCACTCTTCCACCTAGCCACCCTCACCTGAAATTCTGAAAACAGTTGGTTATAGTCTTCAATTATCAAGTGATTTTTACCAGCAAAAAAACATTTTTTTCCCTCCAACATTCAATCTTAAGAGATTCCTGACTCAAGTCTTTATATGGTTTAGCCCATGACAAACTTCTTTTTCTTTTCCCAGAAATTATTAATAATTGTTTTATTTCTTCTCTCTTGCCTTACAAGCACTGAATGAGTAGCATGCTCCTTCTCTTTTTCCCTGTTTGCTGATTTCCAGTTATTCTGTAAATATATGCTCTCATGCCTTGATATGACCAACTTAAGTAAGATAGGTTAATAAATAGTAACTTACTTTACAGAAATGATTATTCACACCATTGTGTGTTTTATGGGTGAAGGATTTTTTTTTTATTACTATATAGTAATCATTTGGGATTAATTGGTATGTCCTTTACTAGTGTTTTGTACAGATATGAATGTCACTTCCAGGTAGGCAATATGGGAGAGTAAGTAGTATGCCACTGCAACACTCCCATACTCATCTCCAAACAAACAGAAAACACAGCCCCCAAACAAATCCTAGAACACCAAAAAGATGGGCTGAAACAATCTTTTAGCATAAGAAACTTGGAGGCTTGGCAAAAACGGTTCATCTCACACAAATGAAAGGGAAGTGCAGATTCATGAGTAGAAGCCTCCCAGCAAGCTCCACCTTAGCAAACAAGAGGGAGATCCTGAGACCCCATGAGATGAAAAAGGCAAACACCAACACTAGGAACACCGCCCACCTGACCCCAACATGTACCTTGGCATAACAAGGGGAACTGGTAGACGCCAGCTCTGAGAACCACAACATTCTTTGATGTAGCACCTGCCAAATAGACATCCTACAGTGACCAGGCCTCCATGTACTTTAGCATAGCCTTTGGCAAACAGGTATATGCCTACCCTAGGGGTGCCTCAGCAAACAGGCAGCAGCCAGCCAGCACTGTTCCTCTAGGGTACAGCATAGCCCTGGGGAAACAGGCAGTCTGCAGAGGCCTGTCTGCACATGCTTCAATGTAGCCACCAGGAAACACAGATATGCTCCACATGTTCTCAGCACATGTCAGAGACCAGCAGTAGGATCTCAGATCAGTGCCAGGTAATCTGCTATACCACTATGGCCTCCAGCAGTGCCAGCTGCTATAGTAAGCATAATATGAAAGGGGAAAAAAATTGTCATGTAATGAAATAAAAGGATTTCAAACCTTCATAAGGAGAATACCAGAACTAAACTAAAACTTTGACCTCCAATATCAAAACCCAAGAAAAGCATAAACGGGTAAAAAGAGGGAGAAAGAAAATACAAGGCACTCAATAGAGTTAAATTGTTTACTTCCCTGTGGGAGAAGATGATGCCTTCAACTCTTAAAATTGTATCACTAACAGTATACATAGAAGGAATATACATGAACAGAGGATATGGGTACAACATGAATTTAAGAGAATGACAAAAAAAATTAAGGGATGAAAAATGGGAGTAGCAAGGGTGCAGAGGGAAGGAAGAGGTAGAATGGGGTAAATTTTCTCACATGAAGAAGCAAGAAAGACTTGTTACAGTGAAGGGGAAGATGAAAGTGTGGGCAATTGAACTTTATTTTCACAAGTATTGGCTCAGTTGAACATAGAAAACTATCTCACCTAACAGGGCAGTAGGAAGAGAGGAAATTAGGTAAAGCAGGTTGGGCATAGACAGAAGGGAAGGTACATCAGGGGAAGTGGCAGACAGAAGCAAAACACTGATGAGGTGGGAAAAGGTGAAAGAGAGAGGCCAAACAGGAGGAAAAATGGGATGAAGGAAAATAAATAGGTAGTAATCATAATTGTAACTGTATGGCATGAACTGGCACATAAAATGGAAGGGCATAGCAGAGTAGATCAACAGACCAGAATCCTACAATATGTTGCTTACAAGAAACGCATCTGAAGCAGAGAGAAATACACAGAGTAAAGGTAAAGGTCAGGAGCATAATCTATAATGCTTCAGCTGAAGTAAGAAAAAAAAAGCGGGGGCAGCAATCCCAATCTTGGACAAAGTAAAAGCAAAAATATAACTAATTAAAAGAGATAAGGAAGGAAACTACATCTTGCTAAAAGGTAATGCGGACAATGAAGCAAACAGGTTAGAAAAGCAGTACTCTTCCTGTCAGATCTATTGGGAAGAGAAGAATTCATGACCAAACAAGAAAAAAAAAGAGCATTATGAAACACATAATAGATAATTTTGATCATATTAAATTGAAAAGCATTTGTGCCTACAAAACCAATGCAGTCAAGATTAGAAGGAAAGCAGAAAGCTGGGAAACAGTAAGTGTTTCTGATAAACATCTCACACAAGTATGTAGAGAACTGAATCAAATTTATGAGAATACAAGTCATTCCACAATTGATAAATTACAGGAAAGGAACAGGCAGTTTTCAGATGAAGAATTCAAACCTATCTATAGGCATATGAAGAAGTACTCAAAATCTCTTTTGATTAGAAAAATTCAAACAACTATGAAATATAACCTCACACTAATCAGATTGACTAATATGACAAAAAAAGGAAAATGATAAATGTTGGAGAAGATGTCAGAGCATTGGGACACTAAGGTACTGTTGGTGGAGTTATGAATTGAAATAGTGATTCTGGATAGCAGTGTGGAACTATGCCCAATCCTTTGATCCAGCAATGCTACTAATAGGTCTATATCCTATAAAGAGATCATAAAGATCATAAAAAACAGAAAAAAGGATGTAAGTTTGCAAAATATTCATAGTTGTGCTTTTTGGAGTGGGAAAATATTGGAAATAAAGGAATGCCCATCAACTGGGGAATGGCTGAACAATCTGTGTAATATGAACATAATGTAATACTATAAGGCAATAAAAAATGATGAAAAGGCAGATTTCAGAAAAAAAAAACATGGAAAGACTTCTACAAACTGAAGCAAAGTGAAATGAGCAGAACTAGGATAACGTTGTATAAAGTATCAGCAACATCATGTGATGATCAACCATGAATGACTCAGATCTTCTCAGCATCACAGTAGTCCCAGACAAGTACAAAGTATTCATGAATGACAATGCTAAAGATAAAGAACTGATGGACTCAGAATGTAGACTGAAGCAGTTTATTCACGTTATTCTTTCTCATGGCTTTATTTCCTTTTAGTCTGTTTCTTCTTCCACAACTGTGACAAATATGGAAATATGTTTTACAAGATATCACATATGTAAACTATATCAAACTGCCTACCCTTTTCAGAAGAAGAGAGGGGAGGGAGAAAAATTTGAAACCCCAAATCTTATAAAATGCAAATTTTTTCTTAATATATAATTAGGAAAAAATACTATTTTACTATTTAATTTTTAATAGTGTTTTGTTCGCTGTCTGACACATAGTTGAAGATTAATAAATGCTTATTAGCAATATGCTGATCATGATCTCTCCTAAAAAAAAAAACATTTCATACTTGAGATCAAAATTTTTCTAGTTATTTTGTAAGTTTCAGATTTTTGAGGTTCTGTTTCTAAAGCCTAAAGATCTCTTGAGTCCTTATATCTGAGGATGCAGATAACTCAACATCCACAAGTAGGAAGCTTCCTTACTGATACTCATTAGAGTAACAGTTTTGCCTCTCTGAGCCCACTTTTCCATGCATAAAATAAGGAATTTGAGGTCATCTCCAATATTCCATCCAGTTCCAAATTCTAAGGTTTTTATGTTCAGAAGAGTTTTGAAAATAAATGTCTTTTCATTAGAAGCTCTCAAAGAGGAGAGACTATCTTACTGTTCTATTTGTAGCCCCAGTGCTGTAAACACAGTAAGTGCTTAATAAATGTTTTATTCATTCAATAGGAATTAACTTGTTGCATAAATACTGACAACATACATAGAAATGGGCAGGGTTTTTATGTACTTGGAAATTTGGCAATTTATGGTTTTTCTGATAATGCCTCTTTAAAAAAAAATAATCAAGAACACCCAATCACCGAATTGTTCTGGATTTTAAAAAAAAATGTGATTGTAAAGCTTTACTTTAGATGGTCTGATTTGCTTGACTCAACAAGAATAGTCCCGAGAATCATGTAGACAGTTACTCACCTAGTTACTCACCATCAAATTTTCATTCATACTCCAAGTTCCTGTGTTTCCTTTGCCCAGAAGTAAAAGAAATTTTTAATGGTTAATACATTGATTGTTAGCCTCCTTTTCCTTCTCCTTCCTTGTTTGGTACTCTGTATTAGTATAAGGAATGAGTCCAGAGTGATTTTTTAAAATATATAATAGCAGTCAAAACAGGTAAGTACACACAGTGAACAGACAGCACTCATGTAGTGCTTTAAGGACTATATTATATTTATTGAGTCAGTTTCCATTGTCTCTGACTCCTCATGACCCCATTAGAGGGTTTGTTTTTTTTTGTTTCTTTGTTTTGTTTTGTTTTTCTAACAAGGATATTGTAGTGGTTTGCCATTTCCTACTCCATTAAGCACTTTCTACATATACATATACACATAAATATATGTATTTATGGTGTCTACATACATACACACATATATACATACATGTATGCTATTTGTATTTTAAAATTATAATCATAATAATGTATATAATACTTTAAAATATAGAAAAAAAAACTTTACATGTGGACAAATACTATGTCTATATTTTACACCTAAGTTGCACTTTCAAGAAATATAGTGATTTCTCTAATATAGAGATGAGATGGTATATTATAATTCAAATAATTTTCAAAATGATGATTTGTGATGCTATCAGTTAGGTTGTATTATTAAATGGTCCAGATAACAACCCTTTCATTCCTGCCAAGCTTTTAAAACTTTTCTCTTTATCTTTCATACATTTACCACTTTGGGTCTACCTAATGTTCTGGAGACTTCTTTCATTTTCTCATAAAATCTTGTGGATGCCAGAATAGCTCTTAGACTCTCCCATATTTATAGTTATGTATGAACAAATCTAATTATAGCAGTTACTAAGTAGAATTCTGAGTATATGATACCTGCCTTATAAATGCTTGTTGACTTGATTTATAAGTATCTTGAAAACAAGGACTGAATCATGCTCAATTTTTTTTTATTGTAGAGCCTAGTGCCTTGAACCTAACAGATATTTAATCAGCATCTCTTGTTTAATTCCATATTTATGGGATAATTGCAAATTATTTCCAAATGGAAATCAAAGGTACTAAATTGTATAGAGAGCACAAGCCCATCAGCTGAATTTGGGTTCACACCAGAGCTTTGTCATTAAATAAATGTGTGGTCAAACCTCTTGACCTTAGTTCCCTTATCTAAAAAAAAATTGTAAATTTGGACTCCAAGGTCTCTTCCAGTTCTTATCTATTTCTCTGTGACTAATCCTGCGATCAGTCAAGAGATCAAAAGCAGTGATATCACTGATATCACCTCATGACCACAGAGGATGCAGCAAGTTTCTCCTAAAGCTTGCTTATTTGATAAAATTTTTCTTAAGCTCTGGCTTATCAAAGGTCAACTTCCATATTGTGCCATTTTAGGAAATGAAGCAGCAATTATAGGCCTTAATCTATAAAATTTATAGTCAAATCAACACTGAATGCCTACAATATGGCCTATGTTTTGATATGTTTATTCATGCACATATTAGTTTGGTGAGAGACAGACAAAAAGAGACAGAGGGATGGAGACAGAGACACAGAGAGACAGACACAGACAGAGAGACAGAGAGAAACAGAAACAGAGTCAGAGAGAGACAGGGAGAGAGAAAAGAAGAATTCAGATAGATGTGGACTGGAAGAATTTGTACAGTAGGGGTTTGAGCTGGGCCTTGAAGCAAACAGCAAAGCAAGCATGGGTGATGTTTTTCCTTCCATGACAATGTTCTTTCCATCAGATCAAATCACTCAGTTACATAATGCATCCTTTGTTTCCTGTCCTCAAGTTGTGTACAGTCTGAGTAAGGGTATTCACACACATAGAAACAAATATCCCTGGTCAGAGAGGAGAGATTTTATTTTATAGGTTCAAGTGAGTGTTTTCCTCTCTGTGCTTACATAAAGTCAGCTCAGTGATGAACCATATGGAGTCACTGATCAATCACTTTAAAAGTTTCACCCTGATGACATTGTACTTTCATTATAGCAACAGAAACAGAAATAGTGGTATGTCTCCACTGCCCTCCCTTTTCCAATTATTGGAAGGGCTAGAATATTTTCTTCCAATTATCACCTCCTTTTGCCACCTGAGCTCAGTCAGCATAAGAGAGTGATAATGGGAAGATAATGTTCTAGTCAGGCCACAGAGCCCTGCTAGGGAGTACGACTTGCATACAAAATGTATGCTAACTGTGACCTTGACTTTCATCTCCCAGCCACACTGCTTCGAATTGAAGAAAAAAAATTCATAGCAGCAACAGCAGAATGGGCATCAGCAGCACTGTCGGTGGCCCACTAAAGACAGCATCATTTGTTGGAAAGATGCTTCCATAGAAAGGTTTGAGTTCTAATCTGAACCCTACTACCCTCTACCAAGGTGACCTACAAAATGAAGCTGTTCCTAGCATTCTATTTCTGCCACAATCCAACTCCTGGGGATGCAACATATGAGGCTTAAAGGAAAATATGTCTTTAAAAGGACAATAAAAACAAATTTGTTGCATAAACACTAACAACATGTGTGGGTTATGTCAAGTATGTACAATAACTCAAATCAAACAGGTTATCAGTAAATAATAGTGAGGCATTTTATTCAGGGTCAGGGAAGTGCACTTCAGGACAATGCAGTGTCTTTTCAGAGAGGGAAATCCAGGGAAAGCAGTTACAACAGAGGTTATATACACTCAGGAGGGGGTAGTGAAGTAAATAGATGGAACTGATGTTCCAGTAGGATTAGTAGCATAGTCCAAACTGCAGCAAAGGAGGGGTTACAGAAATGTCCTTGGGGCTATCTCTGTCCAGGAACAGGAGCAGTTTGAAATTGCTGGTCATAGAAGAGATTCCCAGTTTGCCACAGGGTGTGTGTGTGTGGGTGGGTATCGGTGTGGGTGGGGGTGGGTGTGTGGGTGGGTGTGTGGGTGTATGGGTGTGTGTGTGGGTGTGGGTGTGGGTGTTGAGAGGAACAATTAGATATTGCTAGTCAGAACACTGCCAGGGGCCAGAGTTTCCCAGTTCTTAATAGTTAGCAAAGTGAAAATGTCTTTGCTCCTGATTTTAACATCATGCAGTTGAAGGAGCAATGGATTTGAGCTCAGAACACCTAAGTTTTAATGCTAACTCTGTAACTCAGTATAATTCCTAGGGGCCTCAGTTTCCATATTTATAAAATGAGAGGCTTGGATTAAGTGAACTCTAAAGTTTCATTCAACTCTAGATATATAAACCTATGAAAATCTAGGTTTAAATTCTGATTAAACCAATTATTAGCTATTTAACCTTAGGGCAAGCTTTTGATCTCTCCTCATCTTAAAAAAAAAAAAAGAATATTTGTCCTACCTACCTTACAAGGTGCTTGTGAGAATTGAATGAAAGAAGTATGAAAGTGCTTGATAAGACAAACTGATAGAAATTTGCTTTTGAAAGGCTGTGATTATTGATAGAGAGCTATTTTTGTAGTCAAGATGACCTGGTTTAAGTCCTATCTCTGAAGTATACTAGCTATATCACTCTGAAGTTAAGGCATTTAACTTAGAGTAGATCGGGCAATTATCTAAAATTTTGAAGATACACAAAAAGTGCCCTTCTGCACCGATACAGAAAGGTCCTCATTGAAGCTTCTCACTCTGATGAAATCACAGGTCCAGTAAAAAAAAAATACAATACAATTAACAAACATTTATCAGGTGCTTACTATATGCAAGCTTAAGTGCTGGTTTATAACAACAAAATATGATCTTAATAAGATGATCTTTAAAGAAGAAAATATCAGGGCAGCTAGGTGGCACAGTTAATAGAGCACTGGCTCTGGACTCAGGAGGATGTGAGTTAAAATCTGGCCTCAGACACTTAACACAAAAACTAGCCATGTGACCTTGGGCAAGTCACTTAACACAAACTGCCCTCCAAAAAGCAAAGAGAGAGACAGAGAGAGAGAGAGAAAGAATATTTACTTAAGAGTGGATTAGCCTGCATATATCAACTATCAGATAGTCCCTAAAACAAAAATAGGGGAGAAAATTGAAAATCCAAAAAAAAAAATCAAATATTTTGCTGATTAGCTATAACGGCTATTTTGGAGGAAGAGAAGGGGGAAGAGAAGGAAGAGAAAAAAATAATATAAGTATGAAAGGGAATAAGAAGAGGTGTAGGGGGAATAAGAAGAGGAGAAAGAGGTAGGGGTGGAGGGAGGAAGAAGAAAACCTGGAGAAAAAGGATAAAAGGGGGAGGGGAGAAAAGGGCATCAGTTGTGTCCCTGTAGATCAGACAAAAACCAGAAATGTGGCAAAATCACAGCCACATACATATGGCAAGTGGGGTCTTGTGGAAAAGGAAGATGACTGATGTTGATGATGATGATGGTGATGATGATGATGATGATGATGATGATGATGATGATGATGATGGGACAATTCACATCATCATAACCAAATACTTATTGAGCTTCTAGTCATAATTATGAAAAGCTACAAGGAATCTGTCCTGCCCAATGCCTTTCCTTTGTAGTTGTTGCAACAGAGAGGTTTAGACAAGTAACAAGAAACAGAAAAAGATTTCACAGAGTCTTCATGTTGTAAATGTCCTCAGAGGTCTATATTTAAATGATGCCTAAAGAAGAATAATTTATATCACATCTTAACAAAGGTTCATCCTACTTTTTTTGTCTGAAGATACTGGGTAGGGGATCCTAATGGCCCCTTAAGCAGCCACTTTTGCTTTTTAATAGCTCTAATTTTTTTATTCCCTTACAAAAAATCAAATCCCTATCTGTGATTTCTACACATTGTTCTTTGTTAGGCCCTCTAGGACTAGTAATGTGTCTAATTCATCTTCCACAAGACAAACTCTTAAATAATTGAAAATGTCTATCCTTCCCATCCCTCCAATGCATGGTATCCAATCCCTTAACCTCTTGTCATCACTCTGTGGATACTCCCCATCATGTTATCATTTGTCCTAAAATGCAGCCCCTAGAACTAGATGTGACAATTCAGCTGGTTTCTAACCAGAAGAAAATAGAGAAAATCTGTCATTTTCTTTATTCTATTCAGTTTATCTCTCAGTATAGAACATGAGCTCATTAGGTTGTTTTGCTTTGTTTTGTTTTGTTTTTTACTATTATATCATGTATTCACCTAATTTGGGCTTACAATTCAGGAAACTTTCAAATTACTTTTTTTCCCCTTTAAACTATTGTCTATCCATGTCTTCCCCATCTGGTATTGTGAAGTTGCCTTTTTGAACACATGTAGGGAAACGATCATTTAGCTTTATGAAATTCTGTCTTACTGGACTGGTACCATTGTTCTAGTCTGCTAAAATACAATTTATCCAGAAAAGAAAAAAAACATGTATTTGTAATTCCTAGTTATATATTATCTGGCAACCTTCTGATCACATTAATTTAACCATTCAAATATTAACTTCTTGATGGTAAGGACTGTTTGCATTTTGTTTTTATATTCCTGGCAATCATAGCAACTCTTGGTACTTTGTGGATGGTTAATAAATTCTGCTTGCTTGCTTACTTGATCTAAGACTGACAAAAATGTGAAATAGCACAGTGCCAAATATGGGTCTCTTGAATACTCCAATAAAAACATCTCACCAACATTAAGTTTCCAGTAATACATTATAGCCAATTACATCTTCCTGAGATACCTGTCTGGCTACCCTGTCAAAAAATGAAAAGAAGGAAAGAAGGAAATAATGTTTGACCGACACAGTCAATGATTGATGAAGCCATGTTGGCTTTTAGTGGTCAATGATTCCCTTTCTAAATGCCCACAAAACATTTCTTTAATGATATGCTCCAGAATTTTGCCAGGAATCAAAGTCAATTTCACTATCTTATGAATTTCAGACTCTCATCTCTTACATATGCATATATATATATATATATATATATATATATATAAAATACATATCCACATATTATATATATATGTATATATGTTTTAAATTAGCATCATATTTTTTTTTGTTCCCCATGTACCATGGTGACTCTCCCAAGTGCCACAGTTTTCAAAAAAAATCCACAAAACAATTCAAATTTGACAGTTTTTAAGATATCCTTGTCCAAGAATAGGGAATTGAATTTACTGAGAGAACTCAGGTACCCCATTGCCATCTTCATTTTATTTTCCTTTTATCTCTCTTTTAACTGATATTGTTATTCTGATTCAATTTTTATTCTCCTTGGCAAAGAAAACAGAAGCAAAAAATATCATGAGTAATTGTTTTATAAGATACTTAGGGAGCCATATTAGTCTTTTTAAAGTAGCTCTCTCTCTTTCTTTCCTGATCAGAATAATTTCTGTTTGTGTCTTTAGAATCCTATTCTTCAGAACTTCTCATTGCTCTTGTACCAGGTAAGTCCTTAGGCTGTTACTTATCCTTGTGATGAACCTTTTGAAATAAACTGCCCCAAAAGAAGGGGGTATATTAGCCTAGGTTTGCATTTTGTCACTTTCCCTATCTGTAGCAGCAACCACACTGGCATACAAAGGATGGATGCTAGCACAGCTTCTTAGATCTGTTTTATGAGGAAAGATAGCTACTTAAGGGGTCAAAAATCTTTTAAAATCTCATTCACTAGTTCAGGAGAAAAGTCAGCACGCTGAACTTCGGAGAAAATACAAGCAGAGCAATAAAGACCAACAGACAGGGTTCTGACTACCCAAATCAATTATACATTTAACATAGATTCCTGGATTGGGAAAGCCTTTACATCTGAGCAGTTGGAGAGTTCTGAACATAAGGAAATCTTAAAAGCAAAACACCAACTCAATGTATATACATACTTCTCAGAGCTAGAAAGCATCACGACCCCCTCGACGACTCAGTGCCTAATTATAAATTAGCAAAAGCTGTGAAAGCCTTCTTACAAACAAGACTCCCCTAAGCAAGTTTCCCTTAATAGGCTCCACTTCAGGCCTATTAATGAGGGGGGAATATCTTACATCCCATTAACATTACACTAGCTCAGATTTTAATATGTTAATTCTAAGACTTTCCCCAAAGCCCCCACCTGATAATCAATCATTTCTCTTTGTTGGTAAGAATGAGGCTCTTCATCTTTTGAAAAATGAAATTATCATTAGGGCATGTCAAGAATTCATCATCTACTTTCTCTTGAAACTGGGGCATATTCTAAAACCTGTTATCATGTTTGGTAATGTGGTCAGTGGTTATGCAATTTAATTCAACAAATATGTATTAATGCCTTTTTTTTAATGTTTAAGGACTAGGTCCTGACAATAAAAAGTTAAATAAAATTATAGCAATGAGATGACTCATGCTTTCAAACTAGGAAGCAACAGAATAACACAAATAATTACATGAGTTAGAATGTAATAAGAATATAGGAATTGTTCAACATAGCAATATATTGTGAGGATCACTTCTTCAGGAAGGAAACTCTTGTCCTGGGCCTTGAAGGTAGAGAGAGATTTCAAGAGTTTAGAGTTTGGTTTCAGGAATAGAATGCCATATGCACAAATGCATGGAGGTAGGAGAAAAGGAAGATAAAACTGTGCAATGTGAAATAGTTTTACGTGGAATACTTTTAGACACACATGCAGACATACAGATACATGTGTGTAGATAGATATAGATAAGTCTATCTATATTTTTATCTATAACTACATATCTATATCTATGTCTATATCTAGAGAGATAGATAGAGAGACAGACAGACAGACAGATGGACAGATATACCTAACACAGATTCTTGATCTAATATCCTGGCTACAATAGTTATACCTGTTGATGTTGTTGTTTTAATAAGAAAGGAAATAGATACTTGGGGATTAACATGACACACTTGAGGATTAACATGATACACAATCTTTAAAAAAAAGATACAAAAGATACTATATTACTCAATTACAAAAACATAATAGTATCATCCAAGTCTGTAGTTTTGACTTCTGCATGGGTCAGTTAACATTTTGCTCTATGGTCAAGCTGGTGATACCTATCTCCGCTCTTGTAGGCCGAACTTCAAGCCTTCGTGGGATCTTATAAAAATGTGAATCTGAGAGGAATTATCAAAATTCTATCATCACTTCCAGAAAAAAAACAAACAAACAAAATAGACCTGAGAACACCACTCTGCAGCCAACTTCTCAGGGGACAAGTTATCAATTAGGTCCTGCCCTGAAAGCTTTACCACTTTCATTTTCAGAATTTCTCTCCAGAGGCCCCACTCTTCAAATTGGTAAATGCACTCCCTACCTATCATTGCTTAAGTGTAAGCACTCCAAGTAACCACTTTTACTTTGTGTTTGAGTACCCAAAACTTAACACAGCACTTGCAACAAAAGAAATGCTTAATTAATGTTTTTTTTTAAATCATTTATTTATTTTTGATAATGGATCAATAGAATTAATTCTATGTAAAAAGGACAACTTATGTTATTTGTATGACCACTTTTCTCCCTCCTCAAGTCTACCTCTATTAATCCCTTTCTTCATTCAAGACCCAATTACAGGACCTTTTGTTTTTTATTAGCTGCCTTTTCTGACCTTTGAGTTGACAGCATACCAGTCAACAAACAATTTTAAAGTACCCATTATGTGCCAGACACTTTACCAAGAGCTGGAGATACCAAGAAGGGCAGAAGGGTCCCTACTCTCAAGGATCTCATAGACTAATGCGGGAGAAATGAAAACTATGAACAAACAAATCATATATAGGATAAATTGGAGAAAATCAACATATGGAATCAACATATAGAATTAAGGGGGATCAGCAAAGTTTTCTTATATATAAATAGTAGGATTTTAGTTAGGATTTAAAGTAAGCCACAGAAGCAAAGAAATATGTTAATTCCCTACTCCCATTCACCTATTTAAATATTGTGTACTTACACTTTGTATTCATATATTTATCTGCAATTCTTTCTTTCTCCTAGTAAAAGATAGGTTCCTTGAAGGCAGAGAAAGTGAATTCTCTTTGTTTATATGCCCAGCTATCACGCAGTCCCTAACAAGGAACTCACAAGGTAATAATAAATTACTTATTGAATTGAATTGAAAGACATCCTACAACTCTTATTCAATGGGAAGATCCTGAACAAAGTCCTAAAGGTAAATTTCTGAACCACACAACCCTGAAATATGACTTAATAGAAAATTTAGTAGATGATATATTTTTTTTTTCATTCAGCCACTACAGAGGTATGTCACTTTGGGCAAATCACGTTGTCCCTGGGTCTTAGTTTCTTTATCAGTGGCAAAAAGGAATCAGATTGGCAGACCAGACTTTGAAGGTCCCTTTTAGAACTATGATGCTAAATGACAATTGATAAAAAAAGAACTTTAGTGACTTGGAAATGTTACTGCTATAGTTCTCTTAAATGCCGCATTCCCCTCCAAGACAATTTAGATGAGGAGAATCTGGCTCAGAACAAAGGATTCACAGCTCAAACTCTTTAGAGATGCCATAGCTTAATTTTTACCTATTTTGACAGTCATTAAAAATAGTACTAATAATGGAAATAATAATATTCTTCACATTGATGTCTTAACTACATTTTCCCTCCTATTAACTTCACTGGGGCAAAATATAGAAGATCCTAAAAAGAACTATGTAGTTATAATACTAACCTCTTAAAATTTCCCTTTGACCCTTTTGAATTAGGTATGTGACTGAAATTACTCATTTCAGTAATTTTGAGCCATCAGAGTAAGGAGGAGTTGCCAAATTTCTAAAGTGATTGTTTTAATTCTTCCAACTTGCCTTTGATAATGATATAAAGGCAAATAAATTCATGCCAAGGATAGAGAAGCTGCATACGATAAACCTGTAAAATATCATGGAAGACTTAGGAAACAATTTTATTGTGTTAAAACAATAGTCCTACTTTATCTAAGGATATGAAAACAGATCTGTTTATGTTCCAAATACTTGATGCTATTGCATCCTTAGTGGATCCAATTCCATTGATTCATTTTACTATAACTGAATAAGATGGCCTGTTGGTTTAAGGTAATTTTTTTTTCCTGAGCTTTCTATGGTGATATAGCAAGATTCTTGGCACCAATGGCTACTATGAATATGCTAGCATAGCTCTGAATCACAAATATAATGGACTCTCCATATGAAATATAAAATAATAACATATAAATGTACATATAACATATAAATAACATATAAAATAATTCATCATAGCAACAAAGAAATCGATACATAATAACACTACAGACAGCAACACCATCCCAAAGCCTTCCCACAAATACTTACAAGCCTACCTGTCTCTTTGCATACATCCTTTCTCCCACCACCGTAATTGCTCTCACTCCCAGCTTCCTCTCAGCTCCACTCCGCCCCTTGAGCAAACTCCTCCTGCCACAGGCTCCATGTGATCACATTCTGGCTATTAAGTGGCAGGGAAGATTTTCAAATCCCCATAACTATTACAGGTAAATTTGCCATGAAATATTAATATCTACCGATGACCAACCCAGGTTAGTTCAGAGAGGCTAGCTACTCAGTGATTAACTTTGTCTATTTTGACCTGTACAAAAATAAAAATATCCCCAAGGCTTGTGATGATCCTTCCAGCTTCCATAAGAGTTGTGATATTTGAAAAAGGAGGCAGAGTGCTAAGAATCATGCAATGATTTGCCTTACACAAATAAGAATTTGTTTGTTGGTCTGTTACAAGTGACTTAGTTATCCATTGACAAATTTTTACCAAATTGATCCATTACTAGAAGGAACTGAGTCATAGCCATATTGTCATTTTCATCATAAATGAAAGTAGAAGACCCATGGAAGTTGCAACTAAGAAAAGGATGGTTCACAATTCTTTCATTGGAAAAAGTATAAAATTCTTGCTGTAGTTTCAATATCCATAGGAGGAGAAGAAGAAAATTTCATTTCACTGGAAACTTCACCATCTCACCTTATAGCAGCATTCACAGTGAGTAGTGATGAAGTGCTCAACATGAAAATAGCCACAGTTTAGGCATCAACATATCTTGCAAAGGATTAAGAATGTAAAAAAAAAAAAGAATTTAATAATCTAATCATTCCAATCAAATCAATTTTACTGGATACCTGGGATTCTTTATATCAAAGAAACATAGTAAATCAAATTTTGAAAAATGTGGGGGAATTAACAAATGAATAATTTAGGGAAAATACAGAAAGAGATTTGGCACTCAAAGATAACATTATTTTAGGGGAAAAAACTTTATACAAGATTATAAGAAAGAATAATGGAAAATTATAAACTGTGACACCTCACACAATAATTTTTAAAAAGAAAAAAGTCAGCTTAGAAGGAAACCCAATTAATCTAGATTATCTAGAGAGCATTTAGAAATAATACTGAAAGTAAATCAACAAACAGACGCAGGGACAGGGAACTTATGACCTTAAGGGCACGGGTTCCCCACCCCTGGCACTAGACACAGCATCATTTATTTATTCATTCATTCATTCATTCACTCATTTATTCATTTATTTATTTAGCCATCTCTTATCACCTATCCTTTTAGCCAACAGTGATGAAACCAAAGTATTTGTACACACAAACTGTAATATAGTAGGAGATGAAAATAAAAATAAAACATAGTGATCCAATAGTGAAGGGTGTGAGAGATGATGGAATCCACCAACACTAGCTAGGGTGTGATAAACAAAGTCTTCTTCCTTTCCTGTAGTACAAAGAGAAAGTATTTCTAAATAAGCAAAGCCTATTAAATGAAAGATTTCAACAATAGCCCTTGCACTGAAAACTATCTTCCAGTGTATCTTCCATGTGAAAATAGGTACAAATTGCAGGCTTTATTTTCTATTTTATGTTTTATTATCTGTTTTATTTATAACTTAAAAAATACTTATATTTTTCTTAGAATAAAAAAAAAGTCTAATGTAGCTTCCTACTTTTTTATAAGGATAAATTTGAACAAGGGCTTAACATCTTTTAAAAGAGAAGTTTGTGCTGCTGAAATGCCATTGCACAGAATATGTAGGTTGCTGGATGGATTTATTTGGTTAGATATTCATTCTCTAATTAACTAATATTAACAGTTCAAGTAGTACCTAGTAGTTTATTGCTACAGGTCAAAATGTCTCAGAGGATACGTGGTTCTAAAATTGACTTAGCAATTATAGTAGTTGTCTTTATCCACAGGCACTTAAGGCATTAAAAATAAGTTTTAATTGTTAGCAGAAAATGGACTGGCATTTCATTCTAAGTCCTCCTCACTGACCAATAGAGGGTGCAGATGTTGTCAGCCCTGACAAGATAAATGATACCCATGACAAATAACCAGAGAACAAAAATAATTATTGTGACCCCATCAGAGCCTATTAGTTCATTTCAAAGAAATTCTTCTCTCAAGTAGTTTCACAAAACAACATGATCCTCTAGCAGTTCATTTGATAATCAAAAATAATTTCTCAACACATAGTCCACAATACCTTATAATCAAAATATATGATACAAGCCACAGGGAATGGATAAAAAGTGACCCCCCACTATCAGAAAATTATCGTTAAATTATTGTTAACCTTTAAGAACAAGATGATTGCATGTAACACAAGATAAAAAAGAGCATAAATTGTGTGTAGCCTTTTAAAACTAGAATGCAAATGGGTAATTAGCAGGTAGAAATACCAATTAAGTTTGCTTCAACTATCTTTATTCAGAAATCAGGTTATTATTGGAATGCAGATGGTTTCGGTATTTCACTGAGTAATGCTTGTGCTCAGCAGGCAAAGTTAAGGGGGAATAGTGGAGCTCACATAGTTGCCCAAATAAATCAAGTTGCAGTGGGTTCAATTTGAATTACAAACATCATTCAACTGAAGACAGTGCCATTTTCCTTCTCTAATGCCTCCCCCATCCTGAAGTTCTATATATGAGATTTGTTTCTATACACCAATGGATGGCTCCCATTTCAAGGCTATGATCAATCCGATTCTTTCATCATCCAGTCAACCAGTGTTAAGCATTTGCCACAAAGACAGTTGGGTCCTGATAGAAATGCAAAGGTAAAGACATGGGCTTGGTTCTTAAGGAAAAATTTTCCTCTTAATTTAACCATCCTATTCAAAACATACAACAAACTTCAACAGACATTTTTAAGAAATAAAATTTAACTTTAACTTGACAATATTTTAAATGTATTTTAATGTAACTTAAGAGATTAATAATGAATTAAATATATTTTAGATTACTTCTAACATATTTTAATAATTATGTTTCAGTATAATTGGTTTTCTTCATGATCATATGTATTTTATTTCATATATTTAAACCGTTAGCTTGAGAAAGGTCTATGGACTCCATCAGACTGCCAAGGTGCTCCATGACAGAAAATGATTTGCATGTACAAAATATATGTCTACATGTATGTGTATATATAATATATATTTTATATGTACTCATGAACAAATATATTCATTATATGGTGGTCATTTTTGTGTGATTTATGCATATGTGGAAACATGTATATATTCATATATGCACCCACATATTGAAAACTTCAGGATAATGGGGGAGGTAGAGAGGGAAAATGTCATTGTCTTCAATTGACTGATATTTGTGATTCAATGCGTGTACATTGTGTACATTTATGAATGAATAAATGCATGTATGTACAGGTGTATGTACCTTATGGCAAGTCTGGTAATAAGCCTCTTAGTACTTAGCCTGACCCTCATGTAATAATTATAGCATTTATTATTCATCTTGTGTTCAATACTTTTTAGCTTGGTAGGAACTTTCAGTGCTTGTGTCCTATTATTTTTGCTTTAGAATATCTAGGAACAACTTCATACCATAATGGAGCATCAGAGTCAAAATCTAATGGAATAGGAAAGGAAGAGAATAACAAAATTGAGAGTATGTAATAGAGAATAATTACGTTTTGGTAATATGCTTGCTTGAAGGACTCCAGGAAATTTTGTCAGAGCATGGTAGAGAGTATTTAGATAACAAGACACAGAGGAAGTAATACAAGTCATATAAGTGTGAGTATATTACAGACATCTTTTCTTTTTCCTCCTCCCTCTTCTTTCCTCCATCTCTCCTCTCTCCTACCTCCCATTACTCACAGAATAAGAAAAGTAAAATAAATGCAGTGATAAAATTTGTCTTAAAGAGAGCTTCATTCTTCCAAAAGTGAAGGAGCAAGAAGTGAAGGTTGTTCTAGATTTGCTTTTTTTAGTATTAAAGAGAATTGAATAGTTTATGTGTAAATGGCAAACTTGGGAGAAAAGTGACCAGTTCATCCTGGTATTTGTGATCAAGGAAGACAGTAATATACTCCAGGTTTGCGACAGTGTTTTTTTTTTTTTCAAGAATTCAGAAAAAAAGACTAGAAGCATCCCATGTGATAAAACTCTGTAGAAGAGAGGCTAAGATAAATGGGAAGTTTTAATGATTGGAATTCTAGAGATGCAAACAGAATCAGAACCAAGAAGAAAATGGGGGATTTGTCCAAAGAGATTGATACAGATTCACAGGAAATTCACTTAACTTAGATTTTAAAAGAATGCATAGAAACACAAAATCAAGGACAGGTACTAAAATAATAAAGTATGAACACCTAGTAGATTCATGGTTCTGTAAGATAAATTGTGAGAAACAACATAGGTAAAAAGAAATTAAGATTGGCAATGAATGCTAAAGATAATAAATGATTTTTTTGGGGGGGGGTTAGCAATGGTGGCAGAAAAAGATCAAGGACCTCTTCAAAGAGAGCATAAAGCAGCAACTATGGATCTGGCAGCTGAAGGTGGAGAGACCTACATGTAAACCCTACTCAAAAAAGTGACAGTCTATATTGCTATGGGCAGATCATTTAAATTCTCTCAGTTGTAGCCCCCTTTCCAGCAAAGGGATAGGTACCTGAGTGATTTTGTTATTTAACTGTAATAGACAACCCCCAGTTGATAAAACTTCCTTTCCCAAGGCTAGTCAGCACCTTTTTTGCAACTTATATAGTCTTAGAGAGTTGCCTAGAGCAGTAACAAGTTAAATGAGTTATCCATGGTTCACATAGCCAGTATGTGGTAAATTCTGAATCCAAAGCTTCCAACTTTGATAACTGCCCTATCTACTATATCCTATAGTAAGAATAAGGTTAATTATGGCAACTTAAGGAGTTTCTCTTTTTATTAGTAAAGCCTAATATAGCATGTTTAAGAAGGTTGCATCGTTGACTCATATTGAGGTTATTGTCCTCTAAAATCCTAAAATCATTTCTCCATGGATCACAAAAAAATTATTTCTGCCTGATAGCATAATTGTGTGACTTTTTTTAAGACATAAGTTCAATATTCTACCTTTAACCTTTTCAATTTCAACATCTTTTATTCAGAATGATATGCATGGGGTGGGGGTAAAGACAGTAAGAAAGTAAGAAAAAGATAACACATTGCAACAAGGAGAGAGAGAGTGAAAGTCATGGCTTATCCACCGAAAGAACTCTACATCTTTGATCAGATGACCTGGACTTGAATCCCAGCTCTACCACTTAATTCCTTCAGGTCATCTTTTGTGCTGAGTTTTGATTACAAGGATAAGTTGTCTGAATTGTCATGAAGCCAATAGTAGAAAATGGCACTTGATGAACTCAGGGAACTGTTAAAGAAGGATGTCTGTGCCTGGAAAAAGTTTTGGAGATAACTATGGCAGGACCTGGGTAGAAGCCTCCTGCCTCTATTTCCCTTTTGTGCTGTTTCATTTCTCAAAAGGAAAGCTCCCCCCCCCCCCCCGCCGTTAATCCTGACAGTTGCTTTTACCTCCCTGTGACTACATGATTGGCTGTCAAATATGACTAATGCCTATAGTCAAACAGAGCTAAGGGAGTCCCCCCACCCATTTTGATATATGATATTGTTATAACTGTCTCCCTCTTTTTCCTGTTATAGCAAATTTCTATAACCAAGAAGTTTTGTAAGGACAATATTAAATCTATTAAGTATAAGATTGATGCTGGAACATATCTGAGCTACTCTAATAGGATGCGAGGATGAACATCTTGTACTTTTAACCTATACTTCTGGTCAAATTATAATATAGGAATAATATTCTCCTAACTGGGGAAATCAGAATTATCTAGGAACCTCTAGATTTGAACCAAAGAAGCAGAGCTGTCCTGAGAATAAAGCCTATTGTCCAAGAAAAGATATCTAGGGACCAGAAAACTACATCAGACATCTGGGACTCAAAATGTGCTGATTAAATGGATATTGAGAATAGGTTACTGGAATACAAGGGGGCTTGATGTTAATTAATATTGTTGATAACTATTGTATTGCTTTGTTCTTTTGTTTCAAGATATTTATGTTTAAATTTTCTTGGTTACATTGGTAACATGTAAATCTCAATTCTGAACTAGTCCACTGTGAGACCTCTAAGCAGTATGATGTGTACTTGACAATGTAATTATACAGTTATAGAAATTGTGAGAAAAACTTTATTGCATTGTTCAAACCTAGCCTTGTGTGACTGGGAAACTAAATCATCTTATATGTTGCTTAGAGATTCTTAACTAAGGACCTGTCCTATGCTGAACAGAAATCCAAATCCAAAAATTGATGCAGGATGTTTCCTTAATCCAAAAATTGGCCCATATTGATCAATCAATCATTGTTTCTAAGAGGCCCTACCAGGTCCTTCTGACTACTCTAACAACTGTCAAATTTGTGGATGTGTACTCTTGGATCATCTGATGAAAGCCCCTGTTCCTGAGTGGATAGAATAACCTTCCGGAGACCTCAATGTTCATCTCGTATGGACGGAGAAGCAGCTTACATCTAGATGAAATGGCTGTCCCAGGATTCCAGACAAGGGCTGAGTATACCGCCCTGGTTTTGTTTTGTTTCTCCCTTTTCCCCTTTGTTATATGCCCTACCAGTAAGGCCCTGATTGAAGTGTGTGTTGGCATTTTTTCTCTCCACATTCTTGCCCCATCTTTTCTGCTTGAAGCAAACAATGGCTAGCAATGATACGTGGGGCACACTTCCCAAAGAGATCCCCTCAAGGAGGTAATTTCATGGGCAACATCTCATCCTACATCAACTGGCCTTTCATGACATATTGGCTTATACCTGCCTCTCTTTTATTGGTCATGAGAGTAAGGGTTCTTTCAGACACCCCTCCCTTTTACCAAAAATTGGAAATTTCAAGATATTAGGAGACCCCCTGTTTTCCAGAGCTAAGACCTAGCAAGGAAGCTGTACCCTGAGCTTGGCATAACTACAATCCTTTGCTCTCACTCTCTGGATGATCTCAACTACAGCAAAATCCCAGAACTGTTTCTCTTCACTAAGTCCTGCTGTGAATCAAACTTGTGTCATTGTTGCTGTTAACCCTCATTCTCAGAGCTACAAGTTCACTGTGTAGCTATGGGCATAAATATTGAAATCTCTCTACATGAAAGTGTATCCCCACCTGTAATGTCAAGCAAAGGCAACTTCCAAGGTTCAGATTACCAGCATAGTAAAATCCATTTATTTAACAAACATTCATAAAACAGAGAAAGTCAAAATACAGTGCAACTTGTTCCTTTATCAAGTAAATTCTCAATTCAATCCAGGTACTACTCCACCCCTAGAGAGTACATTCATTTAGTGAATCAAAAGTCTCTTCTCAAATGGAGATTAGTCTCCAATCTTAAACAAAGTACATTCATTTGGTCAATCACAGAGCACAAAAAAACTCAAAGGGCTTCCGCCCCTGAATCTCAAAAGGGGCAGGAGAGCACAAAAGGCCATCCATCCTTACATTACAACAAGCTTAAGATATCATCTCAGCATTGAATACCCAAGGAAAGGGCATTCTTTCATCTTCACTCAAGGCAAGCCCTCAGCAATCTCAGTTCCTGGGGAGACAAGGCTCAACAAAGGCATATCCAGTGTCCTCATCAAGTCACTCTCTGCCTGTAGAACAGTCCCAGAACCCCTGAAAACATCAGCAAGGCCCTCTTCCAGGATTTCTGTGCAGGTACCACAAGAAAATCCTCCTTCATGGCTTCTGAACCAACAGCCAGGTTACAGGACCTCTACAACAGTAGCACTGTCCTTCACCAGCAGGTGAATCTGGCAAAACAACATCAAAACAGACAGACAAAATACTGGCATCACAGCTATGCCTCCTCAGTTCTTGGCAGTTCCAGGTGGCAGTTCTCAAAAGTCCTGGGCAGTTCCAACGGTCTTTCTCTCAGCAACTCAAGCTCTATGATACTGGATACTGCTCTCCCAAAGTCCTTATGGCCTTCTCTAGGCTTGGGCCTCTCTCCCAATTCGCGGCTCCTCCCAGTTCAGCCCTCTCTCTTCACATCAACAAGTCCATCTCACAAGTGGGATTCACAAGCTCTGGGTTTTAACACTCAACCCAAAAACCAAGCCAATACAGGGGCATCTCCAAATTCCATTACCAATACACTACCAACACTAGGGGCATGGCTCCAGCACATTTGCTTATAAACCATTTCCCTTTCTTTGAAATCAAACTTCTGTTTGTTTCCTGACTCTCCTGTCCCTGGTCTGTTCTGTTTGACTCCAGTCACCCAAAGGTGAGAGGATGGTTCAATACAGCAGACAAATACAACCTTAGGCAACTCATTTGACTTTACTTGCCCTCTACTCCCCCATCCATAAATTTAGAAATTGGACTAGGTGTCTTCTAATGCTGCTTTTATCTATAAATCTATGAGTGTTTATGATTGTTTAAACATTATAGGATTAAGGGGGCGGAGCCAAGATGGCGGCGTAGAAGCAGCAACATATCGCAGCTCTCACATAGCCACCCCAAAATACCCATAAAATAGGACTCTAAACCAATCCTGGAACTCCAAAACGCACACAAAGATACTTCCCACTAAAGTCAGCTCAGCTACGAGGAACCATATCAGCACTGCGAACCGAAACCAGCCTGGCTGGAAGCCGCAGCTGTGCCCCGGGGGCGGCTGGACGGAGGAGCGGATGAGCTGAGAAGCTTCAGGTGAGCGGATTAGTGGCAGCTGTGAATGGGATTTGTGAAAGGGGGAGATAAGCAGTCCGGCCAGAAGGCCTCCAGAGCGGAAAAGTGAAAGGCAGAGGTTTTGTACCCGCCTCGGCTCTGTAGCTTCCCGCCGCGGCCTGCAGACAGCAGAGGGACT
>CM053583.1:82103533-82124731 GCA_028627135.1 Pseudochirops cupreus | reverse complement strand
TAGGGGAAAGATGGGGAGAAAATTTGTAACTCAAAATTTCATGGAAATGAATGATGTCAACAAAAATAAAAATAAAAATTTAATTTAAAAGGAAAAAAAAAGGATGCTTGAAATCCTCTATCCCATTGAATGTCTGTTTCTTCCCCTTCTGCCTCCCCCCACAAGGATTATACTTAGTTTTGTTGGCTTGGTGATTCTTCTTTGTAATCCTAGCTTTTGCCTTTTGGAGTATCATATCTGAAAACCTCTGATCCTTCAATATAGACGTTGCTAAATCTTGTCTTATCCTGAACGTGGCTCCGTGATACTTGAATTATTTCTTTCTGGCTGGTTGCAGTATTTTCTCCTTCACCTCATAATTCTGAAATTTTAAGTTTCCAATTTGGAATCTCTTTCAGGAAGAGATGAGTGGATTCTTTCAAATTCTATTTTACTTTCTGGCTCTAGAACATCAGGACAGTTTCCCATGATAATTTCTTGATAGAAGATATTTAGTCTTTTTATCATTACTATTGGTATTATTACTATTATTATAGTTATCAGGTCGCCATATAATTTTTCAATTCTTTCTCCTGGATCTGTTTTCCGAGTCAAATGTTTGTTTGTTTGTTTGTTTTTCCCAATATGATACTTCATATTATCTCCTATTTTTCTTATTCTTTTAATAATATTTAATATTTCTTGTTTTCTCATGGTGTCATTACCTTGCATTTGCTCCATTTTGATTTTAAAGGAATTACTTAATCAGTGAGCATTTGTACCTCATTTTCCATTTGGCCAATTTTGCTTTTTAAGGCATTTTTCTCCTCATTGATCTTTTGTTCTTATTTTACCAATTGGCCTAGTCTGTTTTTACAGTGTTATTTTCTTCAGTATTTTTTGTGTCTCCTTTACCAAGATGTTGACTCATTTTTTAATGATTTTCTTGTGTCCCTCTCATTTCTCTTCCCAACTTTTCCTCTACGTCTCTTACTTGATTTTCAGAATCCTTTTTGAAACCTCCATGGGCCGAGACTAATTTTTCTCAGAGACTTTGTATGTAGGAGTTTTAACTATATTGTCTTCTTCTGAAGAGTGTGTTTTGATCTTCCTTTTCACCCAATACCTTTCTATAGTCACAGTGTTTTTCCTGCCATTGTTCATTTTCCAGTTACTTGCTTCAGGTGTTTTGTGTTTCTGTTTTCTGAGATACTTCTAGCGATGTGTAAGTTTTTAGCTCTTCTATGATAGTATGATGTAACAATATATGCTTACTACTCTACTGGCCTGTGCTCTTGTCTGTGAGTGACAATAAGAACTCTCCTCTGCCCTGAGACTCTGAGGATGGTACCCCTCTCTACTGTGACTTCAAGATCTACTGTGGTAATGCTCCTCGCGCTAGGACTGCCAACCAGAACTGTGACCTGGATATGGGCAAAGCTGCAGAGTCCTGCCTCAATGTTAGCAAAAAGATCCCTATAGGATGGCTATCAATTGGGGAATGACTGAACAAGTTGTGGTATATAAATGTAATGGAATACTATTGTCCCATGATAAACGATGAACAGGTGCATTTCAGAAAAACCTGGAAAGACTTATGTAAACTGATACTGAGTGAAGTGACCAGAACCAGGAGAACATTGTACACAGTAACAGCAACATTATGTGATAATTGACTTTGATAAACTTAGCTCTTTTCAGCAACGCAATGGTTAACAACTTTGAAAGCTTCATGATGGAAAATGCTATCCGCATTCAGAGAAAGAACTATGGAGTCTGAATGCAGATCAAATCATACTACTTTCTCTCTTTTTTTCTTTCTTGTGTTTTTTCCCTTTTGTTCTGATTATTCTTTCACACCACAACTAATGTGGAAATTTGTTTAGTATGATTGTACCTGCATTGCCTATATCAGATTGCATGCTGTCTTGGGGAAGGGGGGAAGGAGACAGAAGGGGAAATTTAGAGCTCAACATCTTATTAAAGTGAATGTTGAACAATAAAATAAATAAATAAATAAATAAATTCTTTTAAAAAGACCACTGTACTTTCCTTCTGACCAGTTGTTTGACACCCTTACCATCTATGGACTGAGAGCTATGGAAGCAACCACTGCCACTGCTATTTCAGGCACTCCCAAGGCTTACTTTTGCTTTACTGTGGTTGGGGCTGTGCTGGTGTGCTGGACTGTGCTCCACTCTCACCCAGGCGTGTCAAACATTTCTTATTGATCATTCAAGGTGTCCTTGGCATCTATGGACTGAGAGATCTAGGGACCACCGCTGCTGCCAGTGATTCAATCACCTAGAAGCTTTTTCTAGGTTTACTTGGTGTGGCCTGTGCTGGGCTGACCCTGGTATAATAGACCTTTCCTGTTGATTTCCCAAGTTATCTTGGGCTAGAAATGTGTTTCATTCTGTCTTTTGTTGGGTTCTGCTTTGGAATTTGTTTAGAGTAATTTTAAAGATATTTGGAGAAGAGCTCAGGAGAGTCCCGACCTTTACTCCTTGTGGACTCTGTCTCTCACATACCCCTGCCTTTTCTTCACCTTAAGAGAAATACCTGTGTCTAAAATTAACAAAAAATAAATTAGATCTATCTATGTTACATGGAACTTTGTCAGAGCTCTGTACTGGAAGCTGTTGGCTAAATTCCATGTGAGTATTCCTGTTTGTATGAATATTACTGAAACAGTGTAAAGCCAAGCATGAGCAGTTTTCTAGACTGCTGCTGTGAACAGCTTCAAGCTTCAAAAACAGCTTTTTTTTGTTTTTGTTTTTGTTTTTTTTTGGAGAGGAAAGGGCAGGACAATTGCGTTCAGTGACTTGCCCAAGGTCACATGACTAGTGTTAAGTGTCTGAGGCCAATTTGAACTCAGGTCTTCCTGACTCCCGGGGGCAATGCTCTACTCACTTTGCCACCTAGATGCCCCAGCTTCAAGGTTCTAATTACATAATATAGTGTACTCTCTATTCAGCAATAAATTAAAGCAAAATGTTCACAGAAACCAAAGTACAGCATTCACAATGTTACCATATAACAAGTTATCACTAAAGGGGCCACATAGTTTTCACACAAGTGGTAAACTGGTTTTAAGCAAAAGCTATCATTCAATAAGTTCCTCACTCAATCAACTTTAAGGAGCAAGTCTCCTTAAAGGACACAAAGTACAGTCATTCAGCAAGTGCTTAACTCAATCATCCTTAAGGAGCAGGCCTCCTAAGGCACACAGAGTACAAAGGTCAAAGTTCTCCACCACTAGGTCACAGTAAATCCTAATCTTCTCAGTCAGCACTAAGTACTCCAGTAGAGGTCTTTTCATCTTGACTGAAGTCTGGCTCTCAGCTTCCATAGTTCATCTTCCATGGTCCCATCTCCTGCCTGAATCTATCCACCTTTCTCCCAGATTCAAAGGTAGGCACCTCTCAATTCCGTATCCAGTTCCTCATCCAGTTCCCATTCCATATTGAAGCTCACAGTATCCAGTCCACTTAAAGTCCTTCACAGTTCCTGTTTCTAGGAAGACAAAGCTTAACTGAGCCAAAACAACATTCATAAACATTGCTGGCACCATCATCAATTCACTACCTGCCTGTGTAATCAGCACAGACCAACAAATAAGATCCAAGTAGTCAACACAAATCATCAGTAAAGTCCCAGGACCTCTAAAACCTTCCTTCAGGACTTCTGTAAAGAGACAACCAAAAAATCCTCTTTCAGGGCTTCTAGTAAAGTCCTAGGACTTCCATACAAAGTATCACAAACAAAAATCAACACAGACAGAACAAGCAAACATAGAGTGCTGGGATACCATAAGTTTTCTCCTTCCTAAATGCCACCACAAGAGTTCTCTTCTCAGTTCTTTTGGGTTCTGCCACTAAAAGTTCTGCTCTCTCCAACCTGGACCTCCCCTTATACATAGTCATTAGCTCCTCCCAACAGGGGTTCACAAATTCTGGGGTTCACACATTCCTGGGTTCACAAGTTGTGGGATTCACAAGTTCTGCCTCTTAACAAAGATTTGATATAATCATGGGCAAGGCTTAAAAGAAACTTGAACTGAAAACAAGGTGTTAACCAAATAATTAAATAACTAAAACAAGGCATCAAGCACTTCTTTCCTTGCTATTACAAATAGATACTGTAAGATTTGTAACAGGTTATGATTGTATAATCACTTAGTAATGTTGATCATGTACAGTTTTTTTTTAATTTAATTTTTCTAACAGGATCCATCACTTTTTCATTATTTCGGTGGTCTTCAGAAATCTCATCTCCTTAATAAAATCCATCCTGTTTTATCACTATATCTAACATATTTTCTCTTGCATTCCTCATCCAATGTGTATATGCAGTTTCCAAAGTCTAATGTTTTGAAGGTGTTTTCTACTTACTCATTCCCCATGATTACAAATTTGCCATACATCCTTTTCAGAGGTGTTTTTTTTAAATTATGCTTGTGTATGTGTGTGTGTGTGTGTGTGTGTGTATCACAATCTTCTTTTTCTTTTTTGGGAGTGATCTTTTTTACTGTTTTCATTTTTAAAAATTTAATTCCAAAATCTCTATGTCCCTCCAGTCCATGTCCTGCTAATTGAGAAGGTAGGAAATAATGTATCCATTATATATGTGAAGTCATGCAAAACATGTTTTGGCCATCTTGGGAAAAAATAAAGTGGAAAAAATATGCTTTAATCTGTACTTATAGTGCATCACTTCTCTCTCTAGAGGAATACGGCATTTTTCAAGATGAAACATTTGGAATTTTGAATTATTGTATTGAAACAGAGAAGTTAAATCTTCCATAGTTTCTACTCACTTCACTTTGCATCAGTTCTTATGAGTCTTCCTAGAATTTTCTGAACACATCCCCCCTTCTCATTTATTATGGTAGAATAGTGTTATATCACAATTGTATACCACAACTTGTTCAACTATTCCCTCATAGATGAGCACCCTTCAACTTAAAATTCTTTGCCACCACATGAAGAACTATTATAAATTCTCTCTCTCTCTCTCTCTCTGTCTCTGTCTCAGTCTGTGTGTGTGTGTGTGTGTGTGTGTGTAGGTCCTTTTCCTTTTCCTTTTCTTTTGATCTCTTTTGATATAGACCTAGTAGTGGTGTATTTGGTCAAAGTGTATGCACAGTTTTATTGCCTCTTTAGCATAGTTCCATATTGTTCTACAGAATGATTGACATAGTCCATAATTCCACCAACTGTGCATTAACGCATCTACATCCCTTCTAGCACTTGTCATTGCCCTATTCTGTTATTTTAGTCTGTCCAATCAATGTGAGGAGATACCTGAGGTTATTTTATTTTGCATTCTCCTAATATAAGTGAGTTACAGCATTTTTTATGTATAACTACAGTTTTGGTTTCTTTTCTAAGAACATCTTATTCATATCCTTGCTTAACAATTAGGGACTGACGATTTTTGTCATTTCTCTATATAATTGAGAAACTAGGCATTAATCAATAAATCAATGTAATTTTTTTCTAGTTTGCTAATTTCATTCTAAATTTGACTGTATTGATTTTGTTTGCATAAAACATTTTTTTTAATTTCATGTAATCAAAATTATTACATTTGCTTTCCATGATCTTCGCTTTTTCTTTTTTGGTCATAAAATCTTTCCTTTTCCATACAGTACGCATTATTATTACTTCCTTTTTAATAATTTCTTTTTCCTAATTGCTTGTAAAAATCATTTTAACTACTTTTTGAGTTTTGCATTCCATATTCTCATCTTCCCCCTATCATATCTGTCCTTATTGTGAAAGCAAGTAATTTGATGTAGGTTAAAGATGTGCTATCATATAAAACATATTTCCATCTTAGACATATTGTGAGAGAAAATGGACAAAAATATATAAAACCATGAAAACAATAAAGGGAAACATACTTTGATCTGCATTCAGACTCCATCAGTTCTTTCTCTGGAAGTGGATAGCAGTTTTTATTATGAGTCCTTTGGAATTGTCTTGGTTCAATATATTACCGAGAAGAGCTAAATTATTCACAGTTGATCAATGTACAATATTCCTGTTACTGTGTACAAGGTTGCCCTGACTCTGCTCACTACTCTCTGTATCATTTCTTCTAAGTCTTCCCTTTTTTTTTTTCTGAAAACATCCTGCTCATTATTTCTTGCAGTATAATAGTATTCCATTACAATCAAGTTGAAGAGAAAACCAGTTTGAGGTTAACTGAACAGAACTCAAATTTGTCAATGATTTAGGGGATGTGTACCTCAAGTATGTGAAGACTTCCCCAGGTGGAATGAGCATGAGCAGATGATAGCAATTTGTTCTACTGCCCACAAAAGAGGCTGGATCAGACACTGTGGACCCCTTAGAGTCAAGGTCATTCACTGCACCCTGGACTATCACCAGTCATCTTGATTTTTGTCTTGCCACTGGACCCCAGTGACTCTGGAAAAGAGAGTCTGACGACTTTGTGCATTTCTGCTTCACTTAAATCCAATTCATGCACATGTCAGGGTAGCACCCTATGATATCATTGGTCCTCTTTGAAAACTAAGAATGAACAGAAGTAATGTTGCGATTTATCCAGCCACTCCCCAATTTATGAACATTCTCCGATTTTCAATTCTTTGTCACCACAAAAGTTGTGATAAATGTTGTTGTGCAGATAGGTCCTTTTCCTTTTTTTAAAAAAATATCTCTACAATATAGACCTAATAGTGGTATTACTGGGTGAAAGGGTATGTACAGTTTTATAACCCTTTGAACATAGTTCCAAGTTGTGCACTTTTAATTTTTGACTCAATGCCAAAACTTAACACACAATAGAGAAAAGAAAAAAAAATCGTAAACTTAAATATTGAAACAAGTACAAAGTAAGAAAAGAAAAAGAAGCCTTTTCATAGCAGAAAACGAGAGGATTCAAAATATATAGCAATAAATTTCTATTTCAAGAAAGCCCATATAATAAATACTACACATTATGTTGAGAGCTGTACAGCTTTGCTTCCTTGTAAGTTTTGTTTTGTTCTCTGCTGTGCTTTTTAGTTTGTTTCTTTTTCCCCTCTTTTGCCCCCACCTTGGCCAAAGGCTACAATTATGTGTGTATGTGTGTATACATACAAACATATATACCTACACATATGTGTATGTATGTTTATATAAATATGTGTATATATGTAAGTGTATATGTACATATACGTATGTACATATTTATATGCACAAACATGCATATAGGTGTGTGCATATGGTATCATGCATGCATATGCATATCTGCACGTGTGCTTTGTTTATGCATGCATATACATACTAACACATATATGTAAATACACACACATACATAACGCACACATATTTTCCGTAACAAATACTACTCCTGATCTTTATTTTTATGTCTGTGCATGTTTCTTGTTCTCTATTCCTCCTGACTCCTCTACTTCTTCCTACTAGCTTGCCTCCTATTACTTAACCTACACCTCCTGTATGCATCCCTCCCTTATCCTTCCATTCTCATTCATGTAAACACCTTTCTATAACCCCCTTAACCTATTTCCTCACCCTCCCCTAAGATCCTTCCCTTATCATTGCCCTCATCCTTATCCCCTTAACATTTTATTTTTTTTTTATGAATTTAGAAAACTTTTATACTCTTCTAGATATAAATGTATTGTTCCCTCTTGAACCCATTCCTAATGAAAATAGGTTTCCAGAACTACCAGCCCTCCACCCCTACTAATTCCTCTGTGTTGGTCATTCTTCTTGCATCTCTTTTGTATTAGATAATTACTCTTTTTAGCTGTTCCTAAGCAGTTTTACCTTTTAAAAGTCATTGATCATACTCAGATCTACCCCAATCATTCTTAAAAATAACAAAATCACTAATAACAATGTAAGACATATGTTTTATGTTTTACATACATAAAAGTTAAATAGTCTGTCCTTATTGAATCCCTTGTAATTACTCTTTGGTATGTACCTTATAATGCTTTTGGCTCTTATATGTCAATTCTATTAAGTTCAGGTTTTTTTCAAACAAAGTCCTGAGTCTGACAATTGATTAAATTTGCATTTTTTTTTCATTCAGGATTATGCTTAGCTTTGCTAGATATGAGGTTTTTCAGTCAGAAGTTCAGTTCTTTTGCTCTTTGGTATATATGGTATTCTAAGAACTGTGGTCCTTTAGTGTTGCCACAGCTCTGTCTTCTGTGATTCTAATTGTGGAGTCACCATAATTAACTTTTTTTCTTGTTGCTCTTAATATTTTATCCTTGAGCTGAGTGTTATGGAATTTGACTATAATGTTCCTATGAGTTTTCATCATAGGATCTCTTTCAGATGGTGATTGATAGATTTTTTTTTTTATATTTCTATTTTCCCTCTTGTTCTAGTATTTCGGGAAAGTTTTCTTTAATTATTTCTTGCCTTGTTGTGTCAAGATTCTTTTGATCATAGATTTCAGGTAGTCCAATTATTCTTAGGTTTTATTTTCTTGATCTGTTCTCTAGATCAGCTGTTTTTCTTATAAGATGTTTTACTTTCTCTTCTATTTTTTCACTCTTTATGTTTTGTTTTATTATTTCTTGATACCTTACAATTTCACTGACTTCCCTTTCCCAACTCTAATTTTCAAGCTGTCATTTTCTTTCTTAAGATTCTGGATCTCTTTTTTCTAATTGTTTTATTTTTTGTTATTGTCTTCCTGTTTCTCTTGGATTTTTTTTTCTTTGCTCAATCACTCTCATTTGATTTGTAAGCTCTTTTTAAAGTTCTTCTACAGATTATTTTTGAACAGGTGACTATTTGACATTACTCTTTGGAATAGAAGAGTATTTCTTTGCTCCAATATTCTCCTCTGAAGATGAACCCCAGTATTGTCTTTTCCCATAGTAACTCTCTGTGGTTGGGTTCTTTCTCCTTTTTGTCTGTGCTTTTATTTGATTTTATTTTTTGGAGTAGTAGTCCTGAGGTATGGGCAATGATGGCTCTGGCCTCGGATCTTCTATTCTCCCCCCAAGCCTAGAACCCAGGCAAATGTCCCGCCTCCTGTAAGTACCTATAGCCAGCAGTGTTCTGGTCCCAATGCTTCTGTGCTCACTGGGTGTGAGACAGCACGGTTCCTTATTGCTCCCAGCTGCATCTCCATAGCACAGTGAGCAGGGTCTAGCATTCCTTGTCAGCAGGTGTTCCCTCAATCTTTCCCAACCTAGATACCCAAATCCCTTAATTGTCCCAAGGGTAAAAGTTCCTATTGAGGAAGTCACTTGTTCTTTATGAGGACTCTTGCCTGAAGGTGTTTACTGTTTACAGGGACAAAACCTTGCCCAGTGGAGAAACTTGTCCTAGGAGGAACTTTGTTTACCCTTACTCTTAACTTTTACCCCTCTTTGTTCACCCTGAAGTGCTAAGTTATCTCTTTTATGGGGTAAAACCTTAGGAGCTTGGATTTTTCTGACCTACTCTGCAATCTCCCCAGAATATTCTCCTATGCATAATTTTTAAATATGCTAAATATCCTATGCTCATTTATTCACTGATAGATGCCCATAATAATTTGCATTTAGACATAATATTTTAAGGTTTATAAAATACCTTGAATCTTGGATAGATATGGGTGTCCATAAAAGAATGGGAATGAGAATGATCTATAACCTTATTTTTTAATAACAGGATCCTTGTGTTATTTTGCTAACTCTCAGTCTCTAAAATGGAATATAATTAATAGCATTTTTGAGAGCCAATGTCTAATTCAGTATTCAATAGTTATTGGCTATTTTCATTTCCTATAGGATACATGACATTGTTTTATACAATATATGCTTACCCAATCATTTCTTAAATGGACTAGGTAGCTTTGGAAACTGTTAGTTTTTCTGGATCTATCGTACCTCTGGGCATAGTTCTTCGGTGTATTCCTGATTCTGTCAGTCTCTATAATTTTAAGTTTCTACATGATGTCTGAACTAATTATTTGGAATATAGATTGTTGAGTTTAGAAAAGAACTTCTGTACAAATATTTAAAAGTGATCATAGAAATGCATGTGTTTTACTCTGCAAAGCACACATTGTGAACTTCTAAATGCTGCTCAATGATCAGGAGTACTTTCCCCTAGGAATAAGAGACATCGCTCTCCCAATTTCTCTGATTTCTTAAATCCTTCTAGTCTTTCAAATACCAGTTTTATTGTTGTCTTCCATGATTTTTTTTTCTTGCTCTTTCTAAACAAAAGTAACTTCTTCCTGGAATCTCTGCTTGATGGCACAGATAAGCTTAATTGCTGTCAAACTTCTATTATATTTATCTTTTTTATTCATCTTCTCTGCCCCTCTGCACTAGATAATCTCTTTAAGGGCAGAAACACTGTTGTTGTTGTAGTTGTTCATGACTTTATCATTATCAGCTACCAAAACACCTTACATCTAATAGAGGTTTTATTAGCATTAGTGATTTTGCAAATTTTTGATTGAAATAGTTATTGCATAATGCTATTTTCTACATTGTTTCCTAGACATTTTTATTAGATTTAAAATAGGTATTCTAACAGTTTAATGTTTGAATAGCAATTTCTAAATAAGTTGCATATGACCACATAATGAGGTTAGGGCAAAAGAACTGTCTGGTTACCAGCTCTTTAACAATTGTCATTTAACCAATTTACTTCTAATATTGTTCACATCTGTCAGAACAGTTGGTGAAAATGACCAATATTTACGTAGTTTTCCCTTTACTCTAAATTGTCTATATTGATTTTCTCAATTGCCTCATTGGCCTAAAGTGACTATTCATGAAAAATCTCTCACAGGTCTCATTTAATCTCACAAATGTGTGAACATTTCCCAAGTCTCTTTCTTCTACTCTACTATTAAAACAAAACTTGTTACCAAAATTTGTATTAAAATAAAATATTACACTATTCTACAAAAAAAAAAAAATCATAAAAACACCAGGAAAAACTTGACAAGGCCTCTACTCCTCTTCCTGTCGTATGCTACATTTGACCTCAGAGCAGAAAGGAAAATTCTCCTGCCCCCAGAAACAAAATCTTAATACTTACTTATTAAATTTATAAATATCAAATATGCAGTGTTTGGTAACTGATCTAGGTTCCATTGGAGTAGTCTTTAGGGCCTGGAATAAACGTATGATAGTGATATCCCTATAAATAAGTATCTCTGTTCATCAAATAAAGGCTCTTCAAAGAGATTGTTCTTTGAAGAACATATTTCCCTCTCCTTGTTCGTTGCACCCAAATACAATTTCTTTGCAAACTTATTGGAAAGAATTTCTTATTTCCTTTCCTTTTTTTAATTTTCAGTCAATCCAGACAGTTTGTCTCTTTTAACTTTCAAATAGTTTCTTATGATGACACAAGAGTTAGAATATGCAAAATGGATAATTTTGATTATATTAAATTGAAGAGCTTCTGTACAAAGTCAATGTTACCAAGATTAAAAGGGAAGTGGAAAATTGGGAAAGAATTTTTGCAACCAGTGTCTCTGATAAAGTACTCATTTCTAAAATATACAAAGAATTTAGTCAAATTTATAAGAATACAAGCCACTTCCCAATTGATAAATGATCAAAGGATATGAACAGGCAATTTTCAGAGGTAGAAATTAAAGATATCTATAAGCATATGAAAAAATGTTCCAAATCACTAGTGATCAGAGAAATGCAAATCAAAACAACTCTGAGGTACCACATTTCACTCACCAAATTGGCTAGGATGACAAAACAGTAAAATGATAAATGCTGGAGGGGATGTGGAAAAATTGGGACACTAATGCATTGTTGGTGGAGCTACAAATGATTCACCCATTCTGAAGAGCAATCTGGAACTATCTCCAAAGGACTATAAATAAGTGCATACCCTTTGACCCAGCAATACCACTTCTAGGGTTCTATCCCAAAGAGATCAGAGAAGTGGGAAGAGGACCCGTATGTACAAATATATGTATTGCAGCTCTTTTTGTTGTGGCAAAAAATTGGAAAACAAGAGGATGCCCATCAATTGGGGAATGGCTGAACAAGTTGTGGTGTATGAATGTAATGGAATACTACTGTGCTATAGGAAATTAGGAGCAGACAGACTTCATAATAACCTGGAGAGACTCATATAAAGTGATGCTGAGCGAGATGAGCAGAACCAGGAGAAATTTGTACACAGTCACAGACACATCATATGTGTGATGACTAACTTCAATAGACTGGGCTCCTCTCAGCAATATAAGGTTATAAGACAACTCCAAAAGACTCATGATTGAAAGAGATATCCATATGCAAAGAAAGAGATGCAAAGTCTGAATGCAGATTGAAACAAAAGATTTGCTATGTTTCTTTTTCTTGTTTTGTGTTGTTTCCTCTTTCCCACTGATCTTTCCATCAGTTACAATCCTTCTTTATAACCTGACTAATGAGTAATGGAAAGATATTTGTAGATATTTGTAGATCTTTGTAGATCTTTGTAGATACAGAGTGTACACTGCCATGATGGGAGGGGGGAGAGGGAAGGGGAGAATATCTGAAACTCAAGGTACTATGGAACTGAATGTTGTAAACTAAAAGTAAGTAAACCAATTTGATTTTTAAAAAATTAAAAATAAAATTTTAAAAATTTTAAAAAATAAAATAAAGTAAAAAAAAACAGTTTCTTCTTTTTCTGAAACCCCCAACTGCTAGTCTTCCTTTGTTTCTCCTCTCCATTATTTTAAAGTTACTTGTATATTTTAAACATATATGTAATTTCGCCAAATTTATTTTTTTTGGAGGGGGGAAGATAGGACAAATGGGGTAAAGTGACTTGCCCAAGGTCACATGGCTAGCATATGTGTGTGTGTGTGTGTGTGTGTGTGTGTGTGTGTGTTAAGTGTCTGAGATAGGATTCTAACTCAGCTCCTCCTAACTCCAGGATCGGTGCTCTATTCACTGAGCCACCGAACCACCCCAACCCAACCCTATTTTTCATACCAGGAATAGAAATACCTTGAGATCAAGTACTGTTTCATTTATGCCATAAATGTTTGTCGATTGATTATTAAGATGATAGTTTTCCTTCTGAAGGAAAAAATCTTAGTTGTCAGACCTTCCATGTAACTTTGCTGTAGATTTCATATGTCATTGTATAACGATATTTGCATACCCCACCCTAAGAAACATTGAGCTGAATTATTCCTGTGCCTGAAATATGCTTGGGTTGAATGAAAGTGATAATACTTCTTTTAAAATCTCATTAGACTTTCCATTTAGAATCTTACAGAGTAAAACAAAGTAAATTACCCTTCATTGACAGAATCACAATTAGAGTGAAGTGTAGGCATTTGTTGAACTTTCGATTATAAATTTCATGTACCAAAGGGACTGTGAGCTCATAGACGTGGGTATTTCCTCCAATGGTACAGATTGTAACACCCCTACCTGTCCATTTTGTGTGATTTTTATATACCTCTTCTCATAAATTTGCCATAAGCCCAGCTAACATTGCATAGGTCTTCCTTCTAATGATATTGCAAGTAGATTAAAGGAACACACAAGTTATTCAGTGGTTGTTTTTTTCTCTTGACAAATTGTTTTTCTTCCACTCATTCATTGACCTGAAGATTGTTCTGTTATGTCTTATATATAAATTCCTCCTTAGAAATGGTTTACAGCTCACTGACACCAACCATTAGCCTTTATGCTGTGATTCTGAACCTCAGGAAAATGAAGAATTACATGACACAACTTATATGACTCAACCAGAAGAATATTGGCATAAAAATATGGGCTACTCTTTGAACAAGAACGTGGAAATAATACAGAATGAGGAAGTTCCCCAATAAAAATACAACTCACTCTTTTCATCCTTATCACTTCTAGGCCTAGTCTATTGCCCATTTTCAGGGGTAAACATAGACACGTACATACATATAGACACAATTATGAAGCATCTCTATAAAATGCATATCCAATTTTATTTTCACATATGTGTGTATACATACACACACATATATGCATGTATGGGATATATGCATAAAGTCACACACATCATTTATACATATACACATGTGATATATGTATATATACATGCTATGCATAAATAACATATACATGGATAGAACATTTCTATAAATTGTGTATCCAACTATGTTATAGTTCTAGGCAAATGTCATTTTTCGACACTTTGTTTTTTCTATGTATTTGGGCCAAATTCTTTTGAGTGATTATGAATCATATTCAGTAGGCTACCATGTCCTAGAAATTGGCACAACGACCACAATGACATAAAGTCATCACCAAACAGAAACATCTAGAGGACTTTATCATGAATGAAAGATTCTTCTTCAATTTAATTTCTTCACTAGATCTTGTCTATGAGAACAAGAAATACCATCAGTGAGGGTATGTGTGTGTATATACATTTCCACACACATATACATGCATACACATATATCTACATGTGCGTATATTCCTGTTTTATGCCTCCCTTGATTTTAGTTTTCAGTGTCATCAGACATTTATCTGAACTGTTAATGTTTTCAAGATATCCTGTATGTTTTTGAGATAAGAATGGGAAAAAAATTGTTGGAGCCTCTAAGACAAAATTTTGCTCCACCAAGTCAAATGTTTTTTTTTTATTGTTGTTGTTTTGATAGCAATTGAAGAGAAAGCAAAATGCCCTCTTTTTGAAACATAAAATTTCTCCATTACTATATAAATCTTGTCTAGATACTACGTGTAGAAAACGAGCTAAGCTCATCATTGAAGAGTATAAGAGGAGTGAGTTGGTTTACCTGTATGAAATTGTTCAGAAATTTTAACAGACTCAACTCCTCTGTCCCAAATAAAAGCCTATCTTTTTAAATAATTATGTTGTTGCATCAACCATGGAATAGCATCTTAAGAGCTAATGTTAGTAAGAAAGAATTGAGGTTTAATCCCACATCTGGCAAATAGTGCCTGGTGATCCAGGGAAGTACTTTATTCTCATTTCACTAGACAGCTTTTAATATCATTAACTGCAGAGCATTATTATACAGTGTGTCCATTTACAATGGCAAAGGGAGTAGACTAACCTGGAATTCTCTGCACCAACAAGAAAATCACGTCTCTTGTAGAATATTTCTACTTTGTATTACCAAAGTGGCTCATGAAAAGATCAGTAATTTTCATATTTCTCCCTCTTGTCCCCTTTTCAGGGTATGGTTATAATAAGGTCCAGAATTATACAATTATTTGCCTGTCTTTGGTGTCCTCCTCACTTTCACATGTTTTAATGGCGTAATTAATGGCATAAAAATCACATTTCTGCTTTGATATATACTTGGCATTTTCCACCTGCTTTTCCCAACTTTGATTGTTTAGAGCTCTTTTACTTCATGCAACAGCACATCTGTTTTGATGATGCCTGTGGGTGTAAAATGCGTATGAGTTAGCTACAAAATATTATAAATGAGAAATTATACTGAAATCTTATAAAAGATATGACACCCCTCCCCCAAAAGAGGATAAGCCAGTAATACAGCAAAAAAAAGGAGAAAATAATGATGAATAGCTCCTGTCCTTTTAACTGATGGAAAATAATGCAGATATTATCTTCAGAATATTGAAGTAATTTTGGTGAGGAGCAGAGTAGGAGCTAGAACCTCCCAGAGCAAGTTGAAATCTCTTGGGAATCATCTTTCCACTATGTAGTATTGCTTTTGAAAGCCCACCTCCTCCCTGTAGTTAACCTTACTGAGGCTGAATTTCATATTTTCCATGCTTTCCTCCTGTATGCTCTCTGCTCTCTAGTATTCTAAGAAACTACTTTCTCCTGATTGTTGTCTGTCCACCTGTGCTATCATTGCCTTTCTTTCTCTTTTTCTCCATCTCTCTCCCACTATGTACATATATACATTCATATATACATACATACATACATACATATACTCACACATACTGGGGCATGTCTTAAGCAATGGGGATATAAAGATAAACAATGAACACTCTCTCCTAAGAAGCTTTCAATATCACTTAAACATGTAAATAAATGCAAAATATATAAAAAAGTAAATGCAAGCTGATTTCTGGAAACCAGCAGCTAATCTGCTGAGAGGATTAAGAAAGCTTTAAAGAAGGAAAGAAATTTGTATTCTGTGATAATGATTTATTTTCTAAGATATGTAAGTTTAAGAAGCAGTATGATGCAATGGGACAAGTGATACGTCAAGCAGGGAGACCCAATTCTGCTACTAATTAATAGTATGAACTTAGATAATCACTATGGGTAATGTTATTCCTATCTATAAAATATGGGGGTTAAACTAAATTTTGGCTAAGTATCTTTCTAATTCTAGCTTGTTTAAAATTAAGTAATTTGCCCTGTGATGGAACAAAAACAATTTCGTAGTCTTATGCCCGTATAACTCCTAAAATCAGTTTTTTTCAATGCTGCTCATATGAAATCAGCATCAGTTTCTATGAGTGTCAAACCCAATTATGTCCAGCACCAATATAGTAAATTTCTCACATATCTAACCAAATAATAGTTTTTGTTGTCTACTTTTGGCTCCACATCAAATGTCACACATCTCTTTTAAGCTGGAAAGTACAAAGCTGGACAGAACACTTTTTCTAGCTTCCTGTAACCTAGGTTTGCTGACTCCTCTGGCACATGGCTTTAAACTTGTCCTTAAAAGATGCAACAAGCAGATATTTTTAACTTCCCACACTCTGGGTTTCCACATTCAGCTATTCCATTATGGAAGAGATAGAAAGCTTAAGTGTGCCTTATGCAGCTGCAACTGTAGCTCTGTTTAAATCACGGTATAGGTTTACATTAATTAACGCAGGAGGAAAAGGGATTGGAAAGTTGGCAGCCCTGCACTTCAGGAAAGCATAAATTCCTGAGTCAGTAAATCTGTATCTCAAATTGGCATATTAGGTTATCAAAGAAGTTTGGAGAATCTAGGGACTGAAAGGAAGCAGAAGGTCTACCTTGTCAGTTTCCTACATGCATGCTAATGTGTTAGCTGGAGTTTTCTGGTCATAACTAGCTACTGAAGGGAATTAGCAAATAATTGTTTCTTGAATATGAGGATGGGGTAATTCCTGTTTTTGCAACCATGTCAGGCTATTTGTTTAACTTAGACATAATTATTGAATTATTTGGACTTGCCAATTCTATTTCTTATTTGCAATAGCTTTGCTTTTTATAAACCCAAAGGAAACCTCAAGAAAGAGATGCTCCAGCCTGCATTCAGTTGCTGAGTAACAAGAAAATGCCACATGCTTAACAGAATGCAGATTTCAACTTGATTCCTGCTCATTTGGATTAAAAACTTATATCATATTACTCTTTGCCATATTCTTTATGCTCCAATGAAATCGACCTACTCTTTTTCAGAGAAAGATGCACCCCCCCCCCCTTTTTTCAGTTGTCATACCCTTTGTGCACACAGTGCAAGTTAGGTATTGTCTATTTCCCCACTCTATTTGTACCTTGGATAGCCATCCATTCTTTTTTTTTTCCCTTTAAAATCTGACTGGGAATACACCTTCCCCATTAGATTCCCTTTGCCCCTCAAAAGGAGAGATTGTCTTTTGCCATTTTTTTGTATCCCTAATGCTTAGCACAGTATTTGACATGTTAATAAATTCTTATTGCATCATTGATTGTGAAGTCTTCCTTCCCTTTCACAATTGGAAGGGACCTTCTTTGCCCTCTGCCACTCAAACCTCACATAGTTCTTTCCTTACTCTCAGATGCACATATCATTATTTTCTGTTATTTTTTAGATGTATATATGTCCAAGGCCACCATCTTGAACTCAGATCTCCTTGATTCCATTCCCAGCAACTTATTGACTCTGCCGCCTCATTAAACAACCTGGAATTCAATTGTCATCATATCTCCTAGAATAAGGAAGTCAAAGTATGACTTAAAAAAACTGGGAACCAATTTATAAATACATAGAATTCTTTTGAGCTTTAAGGGTTTCAGAATTCTTGAAAGCATCTTCCATAAAATGCTGATCATAGAAATAAATTAATTCCTTGTATTTATGTTACATATAAGAGTTTGGAGAAAGTAGAAATATAGAATTGAAATTGTGAATATTAATTTAATTTGTAGTTGCCATTCTTTTTCAGTCATTTCAGGGATGTGATCCCATTTGAGGTTTTCTTGGCAATGATACTCAAGTGGTTTGTCATTTCTTTCTCTAGCTCATTTCACAGTTGACTATGGCAAACAAGATAAAGTGACTTGTCCAGAGTCACACAGCCAGGAAGTGTCTGAGGCCAGAGTTAAACTTGGAAAGATGTCTTCAGGCCTGGCACTCTATCCACCGTGCAACATAGGTGCCCATGAATTTAATTGGATTACTTGAAATGACTTCAGTGAATTTTCGACTGGGATTCTGGCATAAACAGAGGATCATCGATTGAAAGCTGAAAAACCCCATCCAATCCAACTCCCTAATTTTAAATTTGAGGAAACTAAGGCCCAGGAAGAATGTGACTTGCCTAAGTTTGAACAGGTAGAAAGAGCTGGGCCAGGATTTGATTTCACCTACTCTTATGCCAAATTCGTCACTCTGTCCATTCTACTGAGTTTGACACTTGCCTACACAACAACAATTCCAATTAAATATTGGTGAAAAGTCTTATTTTATGAATTCATCTGAAAAGTATGTAGTCTCAAAAATATCCATCCTTGAGTCTCATATTCTTGTTACCAATACAAGGTTTTCTAACATTTGAGAAAGAGTATTATTCTGCTATGACAATTGATATTTCATATAAAGTCAAATTTATCCTGCCTTTGTTGTATCATTCTAAACAGATCATAAAACAATTGGTGTGTGCTTTTTTTTTTAACATTTCAGATATCAAAAGAAGATTTTTTTTGACCCACCTTTTAAGAGGCACGAAATCCATGAATCTTATAGATTTTGTTCTTTTCCAGGTATAAACACCATATTAGAAACTCTATCAATCAAGGAAGGGAAAAGAAACCAGGGATGTTTAGAGTTGAAAATACATGGATATGAAAAGAGATGACTCAGAGAAAAAGATGATAATTTCCTTAAAGCATCTGGAAATCTCTTGTGTAAAAGAAGGGCAGAAGTAGGATGGAAATTGAAGGAAGTTGGATGATATTTGATGAATTAACCAGAAAGAAAAGGCTTCCTAACAATTAGAACCTCCTTAGAAGGTAGTGAATTTCACGATTATTGGAAATGTTTAGTGATAGTTAAACTTCTTGTTTAAAATTATGTAGGCAGGATTCCTTTTCATATGCAAGTCAGAATTAGATAACCTTTAAAATCCATTTCAACAGAACTTTGTTGCACAGTAACAGCAAGATTGTGCAATGATCAACCATGATAGACTTCACTAATCTCAGCAATACAATGCTGCAAGAAAGTTCCAAAAGACTTATGATGGAAAATGCTATCCACATCTAGAAAAAGAATTATGGAGTCTAAATGTAGATCAAAGCATACTATTTTCACTTTTTGCTGCTTTTTTTTTCTTTCTCATAGTTTTTCCTTTTTGTTCTGATTCTTCTTTCACAACATGACTAGTGTGGAAATATGTTTAACATGATTGTACATGTATAATTTGTATTAATTGCTTGCTGTCTGTAACAGTAATTAATTTAGCAGGTACTTAGCCTTTAGGGCTAAGTACTCCTGCAAAAGAAGCAGAAGGTGTGAACTCTGTCTCCTGTTGCTGACATAACAGGAAGGGGTTGGCTGAGACAGGAAGCCAGTGTGTGTGTGTGTGTGTGTGTGTGTGTGTGTGTGTGTTTGTGTGTTTAAGAAGCGCTCCAAAGAACAGACAGAAAGAACCAAGAATTTTTACTCCTGGTGGAGGAAGCAGAATTGTTCCAGCATCTGGGATCAGGGCTGCCATTGGACTGAAAACTGAGTTGGACTTTTCTATGAGACCAGAATCTAGTGGAGGCCAAAGTGGCTGCTGCCCCCTGGAAGGCTGAGATTTCTTTTGGGTCCTAGGGCCAGCTGAACTGTGGAGGACTGAAGAAGCGTGACCAGGATAAGGCTTGGTTTGCTCGTGGCTTGGTTGATCCTTGAGGTACTGACAATGAAGTGGTAAAGATTTTGAGATGTGCTGGACCCTATAAACTTCAATGTGTAGCAAGAAAGGCCCGCAGGACTGGACGAGAACCTGGGAGCTGTCTGCCTCTGAATCCAGGTGACTGTTTGGTGGATTTAGGTAGGAGCTGGGACCCTGGAAGGGGATCCAGGGAATCTGAGAGACCACCCTGAGTCAAAATGAAGAAAAGGCCTCCCCTTGGATGTATGATGAAATTGAAGTTTACTAGACCCCAAGGGGTGGAGGGTTTGTGTAATTTTCTAATGATTGTATTTAGTGATTAATGATAGTTAGTAATTTTGAATCTGGATAAGTGACTGATTAAGTTAACTTATGATTGCCCCATGGGTGGAAGATTGATTATTGTATTGTGACATGACTGAATGACTGAGTGAGGAAGCAAAGCTCCTTAGGGAAACCAGATTATTCTTTTGTTCTTTGTTCTTAATACTGTGGCCACTTTGGTGAAAACTATGTGGCCATTACAATGTTAAGCTGTTGTGAACACTATATTGTGATTTTCTGTGATAAGATGTAATGTTGTGAATATTATATTGTGATTTGTTGTGGATGTTTGCCTTGATTTGCTATGGAATAAATGGAATGTTCACTATACCGTGTATAGTGAACATTAAAAGCTGTTCATAATAGCATTCTTTTGGGAAGCTGCTTGTGCATGGCATTACACTGTCTTAGGGAAGGAGGTGGAGAGGGAGAAAGAAAAATTTCAAACTCAAAATGTTATAAAAATAAATGTTGAAAACTATCTTTTCATGTAATTTGAAAAAGAATATTTTTGAGTAGAAAAAAATCTGTTCCAACTCTGAAGTTCTGAAGTTCTATGATTTTTAAAATAATTGATATTTTCAACATACCTGTATTTTGCTGGAGAAATGTTAATGAAGGTTTTACCTCAATTACAGGAATAATTCACACTTTACCTCCCAAGAAAATCACTAGTTGGGGGCGGAGCCAAGATGGCGGCGTAGAAGCAGCAACACATCGCAGCTCTCACATAGCCACCCCAAAATACCCATAAAATAGGACTCTAAACCAATCCTGGAACTCCAAAACGCACACAAAGATACTTCCCACTAAAGTCAGCTCGCCTACAAGGAACCGTATCAGCACTGCGAACCAAACCGAAACCA
>CM053583.1:82090536-82103033 GCA_028627135.1 Pseudochirops cupreus | reverse complement strand
AGGGTTCAATTAAATCCCATCTCACTCTCCCCCTTCCTCCCTCCCTTCTGTGTGCATATGTATATCTAACTATCATCTATCTATCTATCTATCTATCTATCCATCTACCTATCTACCTATCTCTATACATACATATATACATGTACAAATACATGCACACACACATATGTATATACATATGCATATATGCATAAATATACATATTATGCACACACATATGCATATATACATACATTCATATATTCATGTCTTTATCTATCTATATCTATTTATATCTACAACTACACACATATTTCATGTATGTATGTATGTATGTATGTATGTATGTATATAGGTATATATGTAACTTACTAAGCTCCCAGGGGTTCTATAACATTCTGGTCATTTTTTCACAATGCCATTGCTCTCTATCCTATGTCTGCAACATGGCACTTCTGTTCCCCTGGGCTCCTGCTTTCATGATTATGAGAGTTTGTTACATCTAAGTTCCCCCAGACCGTCTCCTACCTTAGCTTAATATTTCTTGCTGTGGGAACACTATTCAAATCCATACTACCATTAGAGGAAAGGACATGTCAATTGCCATATGACTTCACTGAACAATGCTATGATATATCAGACCAAAATATTCCTCTAAGACTATAACTGTTCTATAATTGTTATCTTCCCCTGGCAAAATATAAACTCCTTGAAGTAAAATATTATTTTGCTTTTTACATTTGTTTCTCCAACACTTAGCACAGTAGTTGGTAATATTAAATGGTTAAATTTTTTTCTAGATTGGTAGAGCAGTAGATAGAGTACTGAGCCTAGTGTCAGAAAGATCTGAGTTCAAATCCAGCCTCAGAAATTTACTATCTGTATGACTCTGGGCAAGTCACTTAATCTCTGCATGTATTGGGTTCCTGAACTGTAAAAAGGTTATGATAATAAAACCTATCTCTCAGGGTTGTTATGGTTATCAAATGTGATAATATTTAATGCTTTTAGCACTGTTCCTGACACATAGTAGGTACTCAATAAATGCTTCCTTACTCATTCAATTATCTTCTCTATTTTGAGATCTGGCATGGCATATCCAATTCTCTTTTTTACCTGAATGCCAGTTCTACATTACTATATAGATGTTTGCTGGACATCTATACTTTAAACTGCCATAGACATCTCAAACTCAACATATCCAAAATGGAATTGTGACTTTCCACCTAATCCCACTATTCTTCTTAATTTCTGATTTTTGTCAAGGCCTCCACCAACCTTATATCTACTCAGTTTTAAAACTTTGTAGTTAATTATTCATAATTCTTCACTCTGTCTTCCCTCTCCACCTCCACCCCCACCCCCACCTGTATCTAGTCCATTGTCAAGATTTATTCTATTTGTACAACTTATTTCACATCCCCCTCTTTTATTCCATTCAAATTGTTATCATCCTGATTCAGGCTTGACTGTACAGAGGGAATAACTTTCTAATTGGCTTCCTGCCCTTGCTACCTTCCAATGACACAACAGACTATTCAGAAAGTTGCAATAACTCTTGTTGTTGTTGATTGTCCTTCATTCTTGAAGAGGACCATGAAATCAAGAAGGTGATACCATGACTTGCAATTGAATTGGATTTAAATGATAAAGGGTGTTCAAAGTCACCAGCCTCACTGTCTCCTCCAGAGCCAGCTGGGCCCAGTGGCAAGATAGCGATCAGTACAACTGGAGATAGCCCTGGGTGCTATTTAGGTACTTAGGTGTGCATGTGTGTGTGTGTGTGTGTGTGTGTGTGTGTGTGTGTATGTATGTATGTATGTATGTACATATATATGTATACATATACATACACAAACACATTTTCTTATAGCAAAGAACTAGAAACAAAGTGAGTCACATTTAATTGAGGAATGGCTAAAAAAATTGGGGTACATAAATATAATAGAATATTATAGCACCATGAGGCCTGGATAACTGTAAAGACTACTAAACTAATCTCTGACTGCAACCTCCCTATCCCTTACCTCGATCAACCAATTAAGCACCATGTGTCATAGATTGTGCAAGGCACAAAGACAACAGTTTCTTCATCTGTAAATTGAGCTGAGAGACAAATGGTAAACAACTCTAGGATCTTTGCCAAGAAAACCCCATGGGGTCAGGAAGAGTTGCACATGACTGAAGAATAAGAATATAACACCCCCTTCATACTACATAACAATATTTGCAATAACCCTTACAGATTCATTTTTCGATCAAAATTATGTCATTAAAAAATTGAGTTAAAATTATGGGATCCAGTATTGTTTGATTAAAGATGCACTAATGGAAATATTGACTGACCTTCCATTAAAACTGTGAGGGATTATTTGAATTGAAATATAGTTATTAATGGTCTATAATCAAATAAGTCATCAAAATGAGATATAACAAACTTTAAGTCATCTCATTCACCTCTTTTCCAGATATGGTAACAAAAGCTTAGAAAAGTGACATGCCTTGTCCACTATAGTTCTGTTATTTATTTGAAGAGTAAATAGAAGCTAATTAATTGTTCTCTTCTAGACAGCATGAGTTCACATTTGCAATATCAGCATCAATATGCTCTCTATAATTACTCAGCACTGATATATAGAAAACATAAATCAATATTAAAAGTGTTAGTGGTTATGCATATATGCATTCATGATGGTTAATTTTAAACTGCATCTGTACCTAAAAGAATTATAGAAAACATGGCTCAGAAATCCAAAGAAGCTTATACTAGATTAACCAGTCATGAGAAAAAGAATTCCTTGAACTCTCAATATTTTGTTTAACATGATGGCTAAGTTAAACATTCTTTAAATGTGTGTATGTGTGTGTATGTGTGTATGTGTGTGTGTGTGTATGTGTATAATCTCTATGTTAAAACAACTTTCTCATTTCCCTCATTTATATGTGATGGTAAATATCCATTTCCCTCATTTATATAAGTTGGTAAATATCCATAAAGAATAATGTGTACTTTTTAACATGTCGATCTTTTCTGCTATTGTTTCAGGAATAAATTGATTTTATTGATGTTAGCGCTTTTTAACTAGTATCTGAATGATATATTTTTGCCAGCTCACAGGATTATAGTTATGGTTTGAGTCCTGTGGTTTCATTCATGTGAGAAAATCCCAGTGTGGAAATCTCCTCTATCAGTACTGATTATGATTCTGCGCTCAACATAGCCTCTTAGAGATGCAATAAAATATGGATTCATTACCTGCTGCTTTTGCTAATTTTGAATAATCACCACCAAGAAAACACAGGTTCTGTACCAACTATCACTGCACTATCCATATGCAGAACCATCAGTTACAACAAAAAATGAAATACTGAAAGCTAATATAAGTTCACTTATATTGGCAGTATACTTTCCAAGGATGTACACATACATGACAAGGTTGATGCCCACATTTCCAGGAGAACATGATAGTTGTTATAGGCAGATCATTGTATTAATTGACAATTTCTATTCCCCTTATTTTTTGTCCCCTTAAACCTCTCCTTCAATTCCCTTTGTAAATGCTCCCTTATAATGACAAGGAGATTGAATAAGCTTTGTTTTGCAACTGAGAATTTTCCTAGTATGTAATACACTTGGGTCTTAAATCTAGCTGCACATCTTGGCAGTACTAGTATTTTATACAAAAAGTTCACATGTGGACAGGGAAAATGTTAGAGTTTGTTAATTAAGTGCTCATTTGTTTCATTCATGAATAAATGTGCACATCTGAAATGTAAGTACAGGGAACAGATATATAATTTCATTTGTGCAAAGAACACTTTGATGAAGAAAGTTCCTTTACCAATGTACCTCAGTAAATTCTCTGCAAATTATACTTTGCAATGGTATTATAGTTTTCTAATAATTTTTAAATTATTTCTTCTGGATCTATTTTCCAGGTCAGTTGCTTTTCCAATGAGATATTTCACATTGTCTTCTATTTTTTTCCATTCTTTTGATTTTGTATTATTGTTTCTTGATTTCTCATAAAGTCATTAGCTTCCATTTGCTCTGTTCTAATTTTCAAGGATTTATTTTCTTCAGTAGTCTTTTGGATGACCTTTACCATTTGGCCAATTCTACTTTTCAAGGTATTCTTCTCCACTTTAGCTTTTGAAATTCGACTCACTCTGTTTTTTAAGATGTTATTTTCTTCAATATTTTTTGCGTCTCCTTTACCAAGTTGTTGACTCTTTTCTCATGATTTTCTTGTATCACTCTCACGTCTCTTCCTACTTTTTCCTCTACCTCTCTCACTTGATTTTCAAAATCCTATTTGAATTCTTCCATGGTCTCAGACCAATTCATATATTTCTTGAAGGCTTTGGATGTCAGAGCTTTGACTTTATTGTCTTCTCAGTATGTGTTTTGATTTTTCTTTCAATGCAATTTTCAGTAGTTAGAGGTTTGTTATTCCCCCCCCCCTTTTTTTTCATTCATTTTCCCAGCCTATTAGTTGACTTTGTTAAAGTGGGACTCTGCATCCAGGGTAGAGGGTGAACTATCCCAAGGTTTAGGGGTTTTCTGCAGCTGTTTTCAGAGATACTTCTAGGGACCTATACATTTTACATTCTTCCAAGGTAATATGAACTAAGGATATGTGTTTATGTCTCTCCTGGCCAGTGTTCTGGTCTGTGAGTGACTACAAGAGCTCTTTTCTACCCTGAAACTGTGAGAAGAGTCCACCCTCCACTAGGTCTGCAAGCTCTGCCATGCTAGTGTTCCTCCTTGTCCGGGGACTGCCACCCAGGATAGTGACCTATATCCAAGTATGAGCAAAGCAGCAGAATCCTGCTTCAAAGACCCCTGTCATCTCTTCCTGACTAGTTGTACAACCTCCTGACATTCTGTGGGCTGAGAGCTCCAGAAGCAGTGATGGCTACTACTGATTTAGTCACTCCCAAGGACTGCTCCTGATTTTCTGTGATAGGGGCTATACTCCACTATCACTCACCCACCTTCCTACTGTCCTTCTAAGTTGTCTTTGGCATCTATGAGCTGAGAGGTCTGGAAACCATTATTGCTGCTAGTGATGCAATTACCCACAGGCTTGTGCTGGGTTTGCTGGGGCTTGTCTATATGTCTCTACATTGGCCTATATTCCTCTCTCACCCTGTTGAAACAGACCTTTCCTGCTGACCTTTCAAGTTGTCTTGGACTGGAAATTTGTTTTGTTCCATCTTTTGTGGGTTATGCTGCTCTGAAATTTCTTTAGAGTCATTTTCTTCAAGGTGTTTAGAGGGGCTTTTGGGAGATGTCATGCAAGTCCCTGCCATTACTCTATCTTGTTGACTCTATTGAATTGTTTTTTTCTTATAAGCAGATTAGATTATAAGTCAGTCTTTCTAATAAGAAAACTGAAGGTTTGAATTGAAAAAACATCCTTAAATATAAAAATAAATTTAAAATTATAAAAACTTAAACTCTATGAAAGGTAGAAGCCTGGATATGGTGTTCTGTTTATAATTATGATGTAGTTACAAACTTATATTTGTGTTAGTGACCATAACAAGAATACTGTGACCCATATGTGATGAGCAAATGATCCATAAACAAACTTATATGTGGACAGAATATTTGTTTAAGTCCCTAGCTCATTACTAAGCACAAAACCAAAAACATCCACTGGTCAGGGTAATGCATTCTCTAGGTGTTCCCACCTTTGTCTGTTTTCTATAATTACCATATGAATTTGGGGGTTTGTGAGGAGGGAGGGGATCCACAAAACTGTCTGACAGCTGTCCCAAACTGCCCTTGTTTATAAATATTCATAATGATTGATACAACTACTACCTATTGCCAGTAAGGGTATATTTGACCTCTTTCATTGGTATGAAAACATAAACCCCAAGATTATGGGAGAGATACAGGTTTTCCCAGCCAGGGGAATTCTGGACCTTACAAAAACTAATGACCAGATAGAAATCTGAATAATATCAGAAAAAGAAAAGGAAAAAAAAATGATGCTTGTGATGAGAGGGTTGTATATAAATTAATCTTCCCTCTTGGGAGAGGGGAAGAAAAAGGGAGAGGGTCTTTAATTATTCTTAGTATGTTAAAAAGCAGTATGGAACCCATAGGAATACAAAAAGCACTCTGCATATAATATAACTTGTTCATACATTCCCCAGTTGATTGGCATAACTTTAATTTCCAATTCTTTACAAAAGAACTACGAAAAGAGTTTCTCTTAATATTTTTGTACAAATGGGTTTTTTTCCTTTATTTAATCTCTTTTAAATATAAATTTAGTAGTATTATTGCTAGAAAAAAGGATATTCACAGTTTTATAGCTCTTTATGCATAGTTTTAAATTACTTTTCGCAATGGTTGGATCAGTTCACAAGTCCACAAACAGTGCATTTGTGTCAAGATTTTTCCATATCCCCTCCAAAATTTATTACTGTCCTTCAGGGTCATATTAACCAATCTGGTAGGTATAAGTGATACCTCAGAGTTGTTTCAATTTGTCTTTCATTAATCAATAGTAATTTAAAATTTCTTTTTCACACAACTATAAATAACTTTGATTTCCTCATCTGAAAACTGTTCAGATTCATTTATCATTTATCATTTGGGGAATGACTTCAATTATTATGTATTTGATTCAGTTTTTTTATACATTTAGGAAACAAGACTTTTATCAGAGACACATTCTATAAAATACTTTCCTCCCCCCCCCCCCAGCTTTCTACTTTCCTTCTCATCTCAATGGCAGTGTGGTTTTGCTTGTGCAAAATCTTTTAAACTCAATATACTCAAAATTAACAATTTTGCATCTTCCAATGCTCTATATCCCTTGTTTGGTCATAAATGCTTCCTTTATTCAATGACCTGGCAAGAAAACTATTCCATACTCCCTTAATTTGGGTATAATAAAACCTTTATGTCAAAATCATGAAACTATTTTGGCCATGTTTTAACCTAAGGGCTACCCTGACCAGAAGTGGCTGGAGCAGACTTCAGGAGAGGGGATCACCAGCAGCAGTGGTAGTTCCCAAAAATATCAAGCAAAAAATGCCAAAGACAAAGTAAAATGTCAATGTGGAACCTTGTTGGAACTGAGAAGGACAGAGTGTGGTCTGGCCTCTGCCTTCTGTAGCAAGAAGTGGTAGAGGTGCTGTGGTTGTGTAGCCACCTCCACATGGCTGTATGAGAGCTCCTGGCCTGCAAATCATATGGGATCAAGTGACCATGCAGAGGGCAATTGTTTGGGGATTAAGTTGCCTGTATCTGGATCATGGTCCTGAGGTGTGTGACCAGTGAGCCAGAGCTTGTGGGGGCAGCAGAAAGGGCACCCAACTAATAGCTCCAGCTGCTGCAAAAAAACAACCCCAGCAATTTTGGACAAAGCTCTCCTCTCTGGAAGCAGAGTTCTACTCTGGCAAAGACTCAAAAGTCAAGTAATTGAATGACAATAAGAGCAAGCAAAGGAAGCAAAGCAAGTACAGCAGTCAAACCTAAGTTTTATTTGTGGGGAACAAAAAGGATGAAAGCATGGAATGGGAGGGAGACAATGCAGTCAGAACTCCTGCACCAAAAGCTTCCAAGAAAAATATGAATTGGTGACAGGCCATGGAGAAGCTGAAGAAGGATTTTGAAAATCAAGTAAGAGAAATGGAGGAAAAATTATGAGGAGAAATGAGAATGATATAAGAAAATCATGAAAAGTAGTGACTAGGTGGTGCAATGAATAGAGCAATGGCCCTGGAGTCAGGAGGAATTGAGTTCAAATCCATTCTCAGACACTTGTCACACTTACTAGCCGTGTGACTTTGAGCAAGTCACTTAACCCCGATTGTCCTCCAAAAAAAAAAAAAAGAAGAGAAAATCATGAAAAGCGAGTCTACAACCTGACTGAAGGAAATAACACTTTAAAAAAGTAGATTAACTCAAATGGCAAAAGAGGTCCAAAAAGCCAATGAGGAGAAGAATGCCTTAAAAAGCTGAGTTTGCCAGATGGAAAAATCATTTCAAAGCTCACTTAAGAGAATAAATCCTTCAGAATTAGATTGGAGCAAATGGAAGCTAATGATTTTATGAGAAATCAAGATACCATTAAACAGATCCAAACAAATGAAAAAAATAGAAGGCAATGAAAAATATCTTCTTGGAAAAAATGTTGACCTGGAAATAGATCCAGGAGAGATAATTTAAAAATTATTGGACTACCTGAAAGCCACAATCAAAAAAAGGAATCTAAAAACCGTACTTCAAGAAATTCTCGCCTTCTCCAGTGTTGCTCTTTAGGGAGGGTAATCACCAGCTGTTGGACCTGAAAGATCTTGGAAATCATCTGATGAAGAAAGTGAGGCCAGAGATAGACTTGCCTGAGGTCTCACAGCACAGTTTGTGGCAAAATGGGGACTAGAACTACCCTGTCTTCTGAATCTCAGCTTTGGGAGATGTGAAAAGAGAATGCAAAATAGAAGGCAGCTATGTAACAGAAGTATGTTTCAGGAAAGCAGTTATGCAAAGTGGACTGTTTCCACTAGTGAAAAAAGTTCAGAAAATGAAAAGACATGCATTGAGAAACCTTCTACCTCTTCTCTGCCCAGTTTTGGGCAAGATTTTCTGAATGGTCCAGGATACACATGTTCTGATGCTGGGAAAGCTACTTACCAAAGGAAATTATCACCAGTGAAATTTGACACTAAAAATTCCCTTCCAAAATCTCATCCCCTAAAAGGCAGAAGAGTTCCCAGGAAGATTTAGGGTGGGGTCTGTCAAGTTGCAATGAGGAGGAATCCCACCCAAAAGGTCAATTAAGGTGACCAGGGAAAGGGACAGTCAAAGAGGAAAAATGTACATCTCCAAAAGAACCATCTGAACATAGATCCAGAGATTGCCAGGCTCCTGTCATCCCAAAGACAGAAGAGGACTATGAGGCTTCAGATGAAGCCCAAGAACCTTGGAACATATTGGATGAAAACAACTCATTCAGATTTTATCTCACAAAAGTCTCAGGAATTTTTCCAAAGTATAACTCAGGAGCACTCCACATTAAAGACATTTTATCTCCTCTGTCTGAGACATTTTTGTCATCAGCTCAGTTTATTTACTGCTTTGATGTAGACTGGCTTGTAAGACCTAGAGTTCAGGAAGAAACACATCTTGCTCGTGCATTGGGACAAAAGAGAAGCCAAGGCACGATTGAAAGAGCAGTCAAAACCTTATGCAACCATCTCCCTTTGCCAGGCCAAATTGGATATTACATTTGGAACTCATCATATGAAAGTGATGCTGTTATTATATGAAGAAGGCCTTTGAATTGTCATCCATACTTCTAATCTTATTCAGGCTAACTGGCACCAAAAAAACTCAGGGAATGTGGCTCAGCCCTTTATATACATGACTACCATATGGAATATCCAGTAATCATGGTGAATCATCAACAAACTTCAAATCTGATCTGATAAGTTATTTAATGGCATACAATGCTCCTCCTCTCAAAGAATGAACAGATATCATCCAAGAAGATGTTCTTTCTGAAACAAGAGTTTATCTTATTGGGTTGAGTCCTGGACAATTTCAAGGAAATCACAAAGAAGACTGGGGCCATTTTTGGCTCAGGAAGCTTCTGAAGAGCACATCTCATTTGTACCTGACCAAAAGTCTTGGTCTACAGTAGGCCAGTTTTCAAGCATCAGCTCCTTGGGAGCTGATGAGTTAAAATGGCTTTGTGCTGACTTTAAAGACAACCTGGTGATTCCAGGAAATCATGAAAAGACTGAAGGACAACATGATGTCCCTCACCATTTGAGTTATTCCACAGTGGAGAATGTGCAGAAAAATTTGGAAAGATATCCTGCTGGTGGCTCTCTTCCATACAGCTTATAAACTGCAGAAAAACAACTTTGGCTACACTCATATTTTCACAAATGGTCAGCAGAAAGCTCAGGTCGTACCAATGCCATGCCCCACATTAAGACCTATATGAGACACTCTCCAAACTTTGCAAAGATGACTTGGTTTCTTGTCAGAAGTGCAAACTTATCTAAGGCTCCTTGGGAAGCTTTGGAGAAAAATGGTACCCCGCTGATGATACGATCTTATGAACTTGGAGTTCTTTGTCTCCCTTCAGCCTTTGGAGTGGATTCGTTCAAAGTCAAGAGGAAAGTCACTTCAGAAAATAGAAATACCAAGGACTTGTTTATAATCGTGGATATACTGTCAGTTTTCATGAGAAATAACACTAACCAAAAGATAACACAATGATTTTTTAAAATAGTAAAAATATGTTTACTTGCCTATCACACACACAAAAAATATAATAAAATCTCCTAAAGTTCTCAAGAAAGGATAAGGTAATTATAAAATAGCTAGGCTGTACAGGCATTAGACCAGTGCTTTTTAAACTGTGAGTCATGACCCCCATATTAAATCATCAAAAATTTGTTAACAACAAAAGTTTTCTGAGCTGGCAATGAGCAAAAATTAATTAAAAATCAAATGTGTAAATAATCTGAGGTATGTACTGCAATATTTGGTGGTATTGCAGGATGAAACTTCACTGCAGCTTTGGTTCTGAACACAAATCATGCACACTTTGCACTGTGCATGTCCTCTGGCCATGAAACACCAACGAATGCTGCCAAAATACAAAAAGAGGTTGTGAGTGGAAAAAGTTTAAAAAACAGCATAATAGACAACTTAAATGTATATTGTCAAATTAAAAATAACAAAAATTAAATATGTGGAGTAGAATCCTTAAAGTAAAAAAAAAAATCAGAATATCTTGATATCCTTACCTAATAATTGGAAGCAAAAGCTCAAAGGTTAAGGCGGTACAAGGAACCAAAGCATACCAAGGATCAAAATAAACAGTTCACTTGGAATCCAACTATAATGTTGACTTGAGAAAGCAAAATAAAGAGGAGGAAGAGAGACAGGATAAAAACAACATTTGATGGAGGATATAGGGAATTTCATCAGTGATATTATCAAAACTAGACAAGATAAAAAAGCAAGTTCATTAAAAGTGAATTTGCTTGCCATGAATAAAATAACTTTTAGAATGTTTACATCAAGAAATATAACAAAACCTTGCCTTCTCTGAAAAACAAGCAAATGTCATTGTCAGATATGATGCATAATTTTGACTCAAATACTTCATAATGAGAATAAATACAAATAAAACATTTGGCTGTCTTTCTTCATGATACAAGTCCATTTTTATGTTTAATGGAAGTAATCGCACATAATTTACCAAAAGATACGGGCACTCAAAATGTAAGGCATTTATAGGTTTTATTTTTACTTTATATGAAGAGTTCACAGCTTATATCAGTAAAACAAAAGACAATAAATTGTTTAAGGAATAAAAATAGTGGAGGGAATATTTATTAGGAATTGACACTGGGGATTATTGTACAAGCCAACCTCAAATGCTATAACATTTACACTACTTTGATAGATTATCACAGTTGCTTTGACTCAGTTCCGCAGTTGGCTCATTGAGGGATTGTAAATATACAAAATAAATTTTAATGTAATGAAAAAAAGACATAGTAACAAATGTCTACATGGAAAATTGTCCTCTTTTTAAAACATACTGCCAATTAATGGTAACATTTGATATATAATTTTTGATACCTTTTAGAGAAACAAGTTTAAGATCATTATGAGTGTATGTAACCTTAAGCTCATTAGCATTATTTCCCAATAGAACTCTTCACATGGCTTTCAAGTCAAAGACTGAGTTTCACAAATTTTGTCTTATAAGTATGAAGTGGAACCTTAGATTTATCTAAATATTAGCGACTTAAAACATTTTTTCCCAAATAGTACTATTGTCTTGATGTATCTCTTCTTTTGAAAAGTGTTTAAATCCTTTGAATGTTTATCATCTGGGGAATGGTTCATATTCTTATAAATTTAAATCAGCTGCCAAGTATATCTTAAGTATGATACTTTTATTAGAGAAACTCACTCCAGGAAAAAAAAATTCTTCCACATTTATCCACTTCTCTTCTTTTAAACTGCATTACTTTCATTTGTCCAAACTCTTTTTAATTTTGTCTAATCAAAATTTTCTGTTTTGCCTTCTGTGACTCTATTTCTTGTTATTCATGAATTATTCTACTATTCATAGATCTGACAAATAATTTCTTCTTTGCTTCTCTAATATAGTTATAATGTAACATTAATGTCTAAATAACATACCCATTTGGAGTTTTGATTTGGTGTTCTATACCTTGGTTCCTCCAGAATATTTTCAGTTTCCCAAGAGTGTATTTTGTTTTTGTTTTTGTTTTGTTTTGTTTTGTTTTGTTATGGTAGCAAAGTGAGTTCTTGACTTATTAGCTGATTCTTAATATTTTTTCTAATATTAGACTACTGTGTTTTATCTTTCTTCTGCATATTGGATGCCTAATCTGTTCCATTGACCAATCCCTCTATTTCTTACCTAGTACCAAATCATTTTGATGTTTATTGCTTTGTAACATGAAATCTAGTACTGTTTTGTCTCTTTCCT
>CM053583.1:82070653-82090436 GCA_028627135.1 Pseudochirops cupreus | reverse complement strand
TTTTCCCTAGCTATATGAAGTAATTTTAGGTACTTTAGATGATATATTACTGAGTGAATAAATTATTTTAGCTAGTATTGTTATCTTTTTTTTTTTTTACATTGGCTCTGCCCACCTATGAGAAATTAGTATTCCTCTAGGTTTTTTTTTGAGTGTTTTGTAGTTGTGTTCGTACAATTCCTGTGTGTTTTGGCAGGAGGATCCCTATTTATTTGTTTGTTTTTAAACAATTATTAAAATTCCTCTATCTCTTCCTGCTGAATTTTTGGCAACTTGCAGAAATGTTGACACATGCACATAAACATGTATGTATATATGCATCACATTGCACGTGTGTTTCTGTGTATGCATATTGTTTACATACATGTATGTGTATATGTGTGCTTGCATGTACTGTATGTATTATGTACATGTGTATGTATGTATGCTGGAAATTTGCTGAACCTGTTAATTATTTCAATAAAATTTCTGTCTACTTTAGCGTTCTTTAAATAAACTGTCACATCATCTGAAAAAGCGGTCATTTTGCTTTCTTCTTGTTCATGCATGTTCCTTTTACTTACCTTTCTTATTTTGTATCTCTAGCAAGCATCAGGTAGTGATGATGATAATAGACTTGCTTGATTTATTCCTGGTTATATTGGAAAGGCTTCTAGTTTAGCCCCATCACACATAATGTTCATTTTGTGTTTTAGATAGATACTCAATATCATATTATTAAAAGATCCTTTTATTCCTACGTTTTCAAGTGTTTTAACAAAACAGGTGTTGCGTCTTTTTAAGAGTATTTTTCATATCCATATAATCTTTTTTATTTTTCTTTATATTAATATCAACAGTTCTATTTCTAGTTTTCCTAATTTTAAACCGAGCCCTGCATATATAATACATATTAAACTTCTTAATGGTGTATAGCCTAGTGTGAAATAAATGTTTATTTAATGGCTGACTGTTCTTTGTGATATATTGCTATATTTTTCTTTCTGTTATTTTATTTAAGTTTTGTATCAATATTCATTATGTACATGGATCTATAGGTTTCTTTCTCCAGTATGACTTGCCCCTGTTTGGGTATGGAGACTATATATTTTTATTATATCAGGAATTTAGCAGGACATCCTTTTCTAATTTTTCAAGCAGTTTATGTATTATAATTGTTCCTTAAATCAGATGGCATTCCCATTTTATTTTGACTATTCCTTTATGCCTTGTTAAGTTTTTTCCTTCTATAATTGGTTTATTTTAATTCTCTAACACAAATCTAAAGCATGGTTGGGTCGAAGAACAATCTGTAATCTAATTAAATTTCATTAATTCATTAATTAGGAATTTTTTTTATTTCAATAATGAGACAGAATACCAAAATTTTGAGGATGCAGTCAAAGTGTTACATAGGAGAAAGATATATTTTTTCATAACCTTTTTATCAAAAAAAAGAGGAAAAAATTAGAAACATGATATTTTTTTTAAACAATAAAACATTTTAAAAAATCCTGGAAATCAAATAAGAGATAACATGAATAAAAGAAAAAATGATAGTATGGTAGATATATAGGTGTATATGTATATATTTTTTTAAATTTCCTTGTTAAGAGAGTTTTAATGCTTTTTAAACATCTTTGTGGAGTAGTCGAAGTGACTCAGCTGTATTATTTTTCTTCTACTCTACCATCTTTGTTGGTTTCTTGATTGTTCCATTCTTCAAATGATGAATTATTCCCAGATTCACCATGCTGGGGAAATGCCCGAGACTACCATCCCTCAAGCATGGTTAAGCTGAATCTTGCCTCCACTTTTGTCGTCCTCTTCTCCTATTCTTGAGTCTTTCCCTGAACAGTAATTTTGGATAACAGCTTGGACCAAAATACCTCATTCTCTCAACTTTGCTATTTTGCTCTTATACACGTATCAATCCTTCTCTTCAGTCTTCATCTTCATCCCTTTCTTTCTCTTTCTGTCTCACTGTCTCTGTGGCTCTTTCTATCTCTGTCTCTGTCTGTCTGTCTCTCTCTCTCTTTCTGAATGTGCTGGCTTTCATCATTACAATGTAAACTTCTTGAGGGTAGAGGCAATCTTTCTTTTTGCTTGCTCCTCTATTCCCATAATTAGCACAAAGCATTGTATGTAATAAGCAACTAATAAACTAAAATTGAAGCATATTTTTGGGAAGTTCTTGCAAGAAGTGTCACTTTAAGGCACATTGCTCAAATATAGAGAAATAATTGAAAAGCTAATAAGAAATTGCAATGTTGAAACTGAAAGCTGTCCAAGTAATTCGAGAGATCATTTTTAAGATTTGTCCATTCACACTTGTGCTAGTAGACCTCCCCATCTCTACTGCAAATGTAGACTAATCATTGATGAAAATATTTTATGTAAGAAACTAATTTTGAGGGTATATTATGTCATATGGAAGCATTATATGTGAATATATCATGATGCCACAATTACCATGCTCTTTTGTATAAATTAATTGTACTTGCTTATATCAGTGTGCTTGTAAACTATCACAAAAATATAGTCACATTTAGGTAGTTTTTCATAGAATGAAAGAAATGTATAAAGCAGCTTAGGCCAAGAATGTAGGAGAAATTGGGAAGCACTATAAATGTTTCAGTGTGATTCTCTCTTTCCACCAACCATCTTGCGCAATTATAACCCATCTCATTCATCTAACACACACACACAAACATGCATACATATGCACACATGTTCATGTGCACATATATGATCTGACAGTTTTATGAAAAAACAGAATTTTCCTATTTTTCTCCATTACAATTTGACTTGTAGGAAAAAAAAAACTAAAGAAGTCAGTGTATCATTTAAGTTCACAAATGTTCAAAGATGGGACAGTCTGCCCACTTATCAGTAACCATTAAGTATCTACTATGTGCCAGACACCATATTAAATGCTAGGCATACACAGAAAAGCAAAAGATAATCCCTGACCTTGACGAGCTTACAATTTATTGGGGGAGGGGGACAGCAAGAAAATAACTTTTTATAAACAAACTCTATATAGCACAAATAAGATACTTTTATATCTTCTCTGTCCATGTAACATAATTTATCTCCTAGACCTAGGGCTTAAAGGACCTTAAAGGGCATGAAGTCTAACTTTCTCCTTTTACAAATGAGAAAGTGAGAACCAGATAACTTAACCTAGGTGTGTGTGTGTGTGTGTGACATAAAATATATGTATGTATATGTGTATATACATACACATATACATGTGTGTGTGTATTCCCCATAGGGTTATTTGTAATCTTTCTTCAAATACCCTTAGCCTATCTCTGACAAGCTGCAGTGGAGGGGAGGTACAGGATTTTGCACAGGCACTAAAAAATTTGGAAGGCTACAAATTGATTTATTATGTATGAGGGCAGTGAGTAGCCATGCATAGGATAGCAAACAGTTTTGGTTTCTCCTGCATAACAAAATTCATCCATCAAGGCAGAGTGCTATTAACTTTCGACTAAACACTGGGGAAGTCAGAGTCAGTCATCTCTCCTTTCTAGCTACAACACACTGTTCACCTCTCATTCAGGCCAAGACATATAGATGGGATGAGGAGATATCTCCTATCTTCAACCCTTCCATGGGAGGAGACAAATTGAATAACAGAGCAATGGGGACACAGTGTGAGTAGAAATCTGAGGTTGTTCATGTCTCTGAGACCTCAGTTTTCAGCCAATATAGTAGGTCTGGTCAGAATTAGCACAGAACCCCATCTCCTTCTGTGGCAGAGAGGACTGGTGGGTGAGTACATTCCTAGCTATTCTCCAAAGTAGCATAGTCCTAGGTTGGATTAATAGCTCTTGGCTTCCAGAAATTTTAATCTCAGTGAAGGAATCCCTCCCTATGATACCACCTGCTTGAGTCTGAAGCCTCAACAACCATCAGCATGGGCTTAGGTCTAATCCCATCATTTTATCTTTCTACTACTGCTCAATCCTCATTGGTGGATAATCAACCATAGTCATCTCCCTAAACACTGAATGTCCTCTAAGGTTCTGCTGGGATTATCACTTCACTTTCTGTTTTAAGGAGTTAATCTGTTTCCATGGATATCACTGCCAACTCTTTAGAGAAGTTCCCAAAATAGACATGTCTCCTTCTAACATATCTACTGAGCTTCACCCCCATGTTACCAGCTGCCATTCATAGGCTCAGCATGACCAACATGGAATTTTTCTTCTTAAACCCACGATTTTTCTAAATGTCCGTATTTCTGTTTAAGACACCACTCTCCCCTATCTACTTAGATTCACAACCTCAGCACTATCCTTGATGTTTCCTTATTCCTCAACTCCATATCAAGCTGTCAAGTTTTATTGATTCTCTCTATAAATTTTCTTTCTTTGTTGACCTTCCTTTCATTCACAGAGTTCCAGTCTTTGGTCAGGCTCACATGAACTCTTGCTTTTACTACTGCAATAGACTTCTAATTGGATTTCCATTTGCTGATATTCCCCCCTGTCCAATTCAGCTTGTACACTCTTGCCCAAATAATTTTCCTAAAGTGCAAGTTAGGTCATGCCACCTTCCTGCTCAGGAACCTTCAGTTCCCCCTGCCATTGATAGGATAAAATATGAACTCTTACTTTGCATTTAAAGTCTAGCCCATACTGGCTACAATCTCTTTTTCTAGATACTTTTAAAAACAATTCCTTTCATACAATGCATATATTCTAGTCAAAATTTTTCTTTTCCCTATATCGGATTGTATGCTACCATACAATACAGGTAGGAGGGGAGAGGAGAAAAAGAGGGAGAAAATCTGGAATTCAAGGCATTGTGGAACTCAATGTTTCATTTCTTACCTCCATTCTTTGGAATAGGCTGCCTCTCCAGGCCTAGAATGAATTCCCTCTTTACTTCTGTCTCTTAGAAACCCTGGCTTCCTCTAAAGATGTAATTAGATACTACTTTCTATGGAAAGAATTTCCTCATCAGTTATACTGGTAATACTGCCTCGTCCTCAAATACTGTTGCTGTTGGTGATTAACAACAACAGCCAACTTGTTTCTTCTTTCTTCCAGTGTAATATAAATTCCTTGAGGGCAAGAACTATTTTCTTTTTGTGACCATATTCTCAATATCTAGTACATATGTCCCTTTAGGGTGTTTTATAAATGGTTTTTATATCAGGTTGGAAACTATTAAATGATTCACAGGGATGAGATCTGCTCCCCAATTCTTACCCTATTGTTATGGGATTCCTGACTTTACCTACAACCAAGAGAACTATTTTTGTCTTTCATCCCATATTAAAAAAAAATGCTTATAATTTTACCCCCTTGGTGATTGTTATTTATGCTACATGTTACTTGTATTTAACTGCATTTCTGAAGGTTGAGATTAGAACATATTCCATTATCCCCAAAGAAAAATGGCTCTTGATGTTCCATGTGTGTAGTAGGGGCAGAGGACTTTACTGTGCCTCTAGGATTGCCAGCAGTTGTTGTAAGAGACACCATGTTTCTAAGCTTCAGAATAATTTGTGTAGCTTGGACCTAGTTGGTGGAGACGGGTATGATATGGAAATGATGGCCATGGTTATTTCATTTCCTTCGAAAAAAAGTGTGAAATAGCAGCAACAGAGTACCCTTCACTACTTTTGTGAGTTATGCGGACAGTGCTGTAGACCATGTTGACTTTGGTTGCTAGAGTTCTTTCTTTGTATTTGTGTATACATGTCTAAGGGAGAATCTGGGAGCACAGGGGAGACCCTGAATATTGATATAACCCTAAACTATCTGCATAGGTCTCGAATCAATAATTTATTGGGGAGGAAAGAGTGAGTTCATGCACAAGTCTTTTCTTTTATCTTTATCTAGTGTATTGAAATATTCTATTTTCCATGCTATGACATTCTAATTCTGTCACTGGAACTAAGGATTCTTTGGAAAGAATTAAAAATAAGTTATATTCTTACCTTTATAGGAGAACCTCTGGGTGAAGTCAGAAGACATTTTGATAATTCATGGGGAGTTTGTAACATCTACCCCATTCATGTGATCACAAGATTATGAGCTCTGGGTGATAGGTTACAAATTTTATTTCGTATGTTCATTTCTAGTTTGCTATCATAATGTCAGAGAATGTTTGAGCTGCAATGATCTTTAGACACGATCTAATTTAGCTACTTAAAAAAAAAGAAATAAAGTCTCTGCATACATCTGCCTCTTTTTTTGTTCATAATAACATAATAGGAGAAAGTAAAGTGCCCCCTACCATGGTGTTGTATTACAGTTGCGTATGGTTCACATGACTGAGTGGCAGAAAACTAGTTGACTTTGCTTCAGCTCAAGAAAAGAACCTGGAAGCCAGTTACATGGCCTAAGATATATATTTCTTTTTAAAAATAATATTTAACCTCCCCAATTTTAAGCATTTATTATTTTTAAAAATTGAGTTCTAAGTTTTTTTTTCCCTCTTTCTCTTAATGTCCACCTTCCTGAGACTGTAAGTAGTTTGACATAGGCTCTATGTGTGCAATCATTCAAAATATATTTCCATATTAGTAATGTTGTAAAAGAAGACATAGACCCCAAAGGTTAAAAAAAAATGAACAAAATGAAATTAAAAATACTATATTTCAACCTGCGTTTAGATCCCACCGGTTCCCCCTCCCCCCGGAGATAGTTAGCATTTTTCCTCATGAGTTCTTTAGAATTGTCATGGATCATTATATTGCTGAGAATAGGTAAGTCATTCACAGTTAATCATAGTACAATATTGTTGTTATTGTGTGCAACATTCTCCTGGTTCTGCTTACTTCATTTTCCATCTGTTCATTTAATTCTTTCCAGGTTTTTCTGAAATCTGTGTGCTCGTCATTTCTCATAACACAATTATATGCCATTACAACAATATACAAAAAACATGTTCAGTCATTCTCCAATTGATGGGCTTCCCTTCAATTTCCAAGTCTTTGATGCTACAAAAAGAACTGCTAGAAATATTTTTTGTACAAATAAGCACTTTTCCCTTTGGTTGATCTCTTTGAGTATAGAAATAGTAGTATTACTGATGGATCAAAAATTATGCAACAAGTCCTTTAGGCATGGTTCCAAATTGTTTTCCAGAATGGTTTCATTTCACAACTCCACCAAAAGTACATCAGTGTCCTGACTTTCCCATGTTCTCTTCAATATTTATCATTTTGCTTTTCTGTCATATTAGTCAATTTGATAGGTACAAGGTAATACCTGAGTTGTTTTAAATCACCTTTCTCTAATAAATAGTGATTTATGGCATTTTATATGTCTATTGATACTTAAGCAAAATATTTGTGAAAATAAAGGTCTAAGACATTAACACCTAATGTTCTCTATTTTTTCCCTGTATGTTGATGGTTTGAGTAGTAGGGAAAATATTATAAGAACTAATTTCCCATGTTTTAATTTTTCATGGTCTTCAAATATAGTTCTGATTTATTGCTCGCAAATGATTTTGTCTATTGGTTGTGCATCAGAGAATCACAGATCTTTAAAACCATCTGCTATCCTTTGCTGCAACTTCATTTCCCTTTCTGTACCTGTGGTTGTAATGGAACCTTGACACATCCTAGACCTTGCTTATAAGTATGGTAAGATTCTTGCTCTTTAAAAGATATCCATCTATAGGTAGGTTTGCTGAGGAGACATAAGTAGTATTGAAAATTTGACTTCTCTTACAATTATCCTCATATTGATTTTGTAGAGAAAAACCCAACACATATTACAAATAGCAGTGAGTTACTCTCCTTCTCTGGAGGGAAAATTGCTGCTTTTGTAATTTTGGTATGAAAATGATTAACCACTTACAGTAATAGAAAAATTTAAAAAGAAACAACCTGGTCTAATAATTCAAGGCATTTATGTTTTTACCTCTGGAACAATATTTTAGGACTAGAGTGAATCATTTACATTTGAAAAAGTAACAATGACAGTTTGAAATAGTACTTTGCAACTCACGTATATTTTTGTACAGTTATTACTTTAATCTTTATTATAGTGTCACTTGCTAGTGCCAATAGAGTTTCATATCTGTCATTGCTTCTCTATCACAGAGTGGCACAGAGGTGATGTTACACTCATTGAAGAACATTTTTTCTGGGCTAGAACGTGAGTAACTAGAGTTTTCTCTTAGAAAAGGTGTTTATTTTTATTTTTCAAATTCATTTTGAAATATTTTAGCTTATGACAGTACAACAAAATGTTTTTTTCTTGATGTGTTATTCCTGTCATATAAAATGACCTGAATATGAGAGAATGAATAGATCAAGTATGTATTGTATATGTATGTAAGTATATACATTTATGTACTGCACCCACTTTCTTACACACCCATACACATACATAGAGATTTCTATATAGCCATTTTGTGATATATGCACATCTTCCTTTTACGATCATTCTCTCCTTTCTTTCTAGGAAACATATAGATATATACATGTGTGTGTGTGTGTCTGTGTGTGTGTTAGCTGTTAACTAGATCAATAATGAAAAAATTTCAGTCTTTCATCAGAATTAGGCAGATATTGAGATTCTCCATTTGTCATTTTTTTTTAATCCCTAGTTCAAGAATAATAGTTTTAAACTATAGATCAGAAGAAACAATTAACCTTTAAAGGAAGTGCTCAGAACTTCAGCTAATGGAAATATGTTTTCTAGTCTAGACATGTAAATAAAATAATTTTCACTATATCTACTATACCACTGTATGATAATAAAATGCATGTAGTCCATGACTTTGGGCAGGTGAAAAATCAATAAAATGATCAAAATCGACTTAGAAACAAGATGCTAATGCCAAGTCATTTAAAGCATTTGGTTATAGTTTCAATGCCAGTTCAATGTTTCAGCTATGTGTTGAAGGGTAATTGGAATCTCTTTCCAAAATGTAGTTGATTATCCTAGGGAAAAGGAGATGGTTGAATAGGAAAGATTGTAGTGCAACGAGGTTTGGTTTAAATGTAGAAAACAACAAAGATTTGTACTGATGAAGAGAGAGGCTATGCTCTGTTTCTTATGCTATGTCTTCTCTTCCCCCCACCCCTGCCATCTCTTCATCTCTCCCCTCCTCTCCTCAACCATTTCCTTATGAGGTCAGTTTGAGTGGACCAGGACTCTGGTAGATAGACACAGTCTGTTTATTAACTGTTCTGAACACAGGGCTAGGTTCTGGCTAGTGGCACCATCATCCATCATGATAATATGTTGGGTTACTAGCTCGATGCCCCTTCACACTTGAGCAATGATGGTTGGCAGAGCATCAGTTCCTTCTCCTTTGAACTTCTGTAAGTCAAAAATCCAGCTAGAACCTGCTAGGTATAATTGCCATTGGCATATCTGACCTTGAGATCTGGACCATCACATAAGTAAAATGAGGAGATTGGACTGGATGACCTCTAAAGTCCCATTCAGCTTTCACATTCTATGTTTCTCTGCTGAGACTGCAAAACAGAAAATTGAAGGAACTGGGAAGCTCTATTTTTCTTTTTTCTGGGTGCTTAATGTTCACATTCTTTTTAGGTAGTAGTGTTAGAGGAAAACTTTACTCTTACATCCCTGGCTACTTTACTACTTATTGGATGATTTGCATACTAATGGTTCAAGGATAGACCCAAAGGGTATTTTTGGAGATCCAGTCTGTTTACTCTGGGAGTTTCAAGGCACATGTTTATTTGTTAATGGTTATACCAAAGTAAATTTGTTAGTCCCTTCCAGACTGTAGAATTAAGAAAATTCCTCATTGCTTCAAATGAGTAAAAATATGTTAGCTTTAATCTCTTTGGGACTGCAGTCATACATTCATGTCACATTAGTCTCATAAGGAATTATGTAACCTCTTTTAGAACTCTCTCATATGAGAATAATGGGTTTTCATCTTTGACTCTCACTTAATTTCTTCAAATTGAATTCATAGCATGTTAGAGTAGGAAATATAACAGAATTGAGTGTTGAAAAAGATTCTTTGAGATCGCCTACTTTAAACTATTCATTTTGCAAATCAGTAAAGGGACACATATAGCTTAATGAGAAGATTTTTATGAACAAAATATTAATGAAGAATTGAATAAACAATCCTTCAATTAAGTATCCTAATATTGCCATTCAGTGACAATTGCATCAGATTGTGTGTACCACCAAACTCTCTAAGTTATTCCTATTCTCAGTGGTGTACTGGAAACTTTTAAATCATTTTTTTTTTTGCAGACAATGTGTATACAACACACTTCTAAGTTTAATATGCATTTTAAAATTGTATTTATCACTTTCTTGAAACTATATAATCAACAAAATAATAAACAAGCTATTTTGCAGCACTTTTTATTGTTTCCTGGATTATGAAGTAATAATGCTGACACTAAGATTTTCACAATGGACTCTCAATTTGTGAGAGGGAGCTATGCTGGAATAAAGCATACCTTCCCTATATTCTAATATAATTCACAGTAAGAATAGCACCTTCTGCTTTCTTTACACTCAATAGTAAATGTTTGATAATTTCCTTATGTCCCTAGGTAATTATTAAATGAAATGCTACTCAAACTCAAGAAGGTAACATGGTATAGTGGAAAGAGTTAAGAAAGCTGATTTTTAGTGCTGACTTTAGTGTACTTGTCCTTAGGCATATAATTTGGCTACTCTCTGCCTCACTTTACCAATTTGCAAAATGAGTAGTTTAAACTAGATAATCTCAAAGAATCTTTTTCAACTCTAAATCTTCAAGTTGGGGACATAGAAAACCTTCACAAAGAATATGAATTATAAAGGCTATCTTGCCCTGAATGCATTTAAAACTTGAGACAAAATGAATCAAATGTTTTGTTTTGTTTTGTTTTGTTTCCCCTCTCTTAAAGTATGTGGGTAGACAGTGTCCTTACTGAAGTGATTATTTTCCAACTTTCAACTCTTTTGATCTGTTGCTGTTACTTTAAAGCATCTGTTTGTGTGTTCAGTCAAATTAGCTTAAGTCACTAACCCTCTTAGATAAAATGAAATGTTTATACAAGATGGCCTTTATGATACATAATACATGAGTTTGTAATTAAAAGATGGTGCTAGGTAATTGTGACCTCTAACATTCTTATAATTGTCTGTCGACAAAGAAATCAGGGGACAGCTAGGTGGTAAGAGTGGGAAGAGTGACTGCCCTAAAGACAGGAAAACTCATCTTCATAAATCCCAATCTGACCTCAGAGACTTACCAGCTGTTTGACTCTGGGCAAATCTCTTAACTCTGTTTTCCTCAATTTTTCTCATATGTAAAATGAGCTGGAGGACAAGAAAACTCCAAATTGATTCATAAAGAGTGGGGCATGACTGAAATGACTGAATAACAACAATAGCAAAATAAAATCAGATTTTTTAAAAATCTTAAGGAAAAAGATAGAATCTGGATCACTAAAAAGATTTAGGGAAGGTAACGGAGGCAACAAAATAGAGTATTAAAAATGTGTTTGGTGTTATCATTGTTTAAGGTGTTTTGTATTAGGGTTACTCACAAAATATCTTTTAGTTATCCAGTATCTGTTTGTATTGTTTATCCCCTCAATTAGAGTGCAGACCACAAATGGGCAGGTATTATTTTGTATTTACATACACTTCTCCCTACCATGACACAAGACCTTTCACCTACATGCTAGAAATGTAATAGATATTTGTTGCCTTGAAGAGAAATTATATACCAAGTCTGGTCCATCTAAACATTGATATAGGCAGCCTTATATTCTTAACTATAACAACCTGCAAAAGGTTTATTTATTTATTTTAGAACAATGAAGGTGAGTCTCTAATAGCTAATGAAGTCACTGAATGGCTCAGCAGGAAACCTGAGAAAGGTTAAAAGAGCCTCCATGTTTATGTTGCTGTACAGTAGTGACCAATGTTAATTGAACCCCCAAGTGAGATGCTAAGAGATTTTTTTCCCCCACAGATTCCCTTTCAGTATGAAAAGGAAACAATGGCTTGTGGTAAAGTTAATTCAAGCTGAGATACATTAACTGTACTACATTATGGGCTCTAAAGAGAGCTATTAACAAATGTCACCCACTGAGAATATTTGTGAATTAGAATGTTTCCTTGTTAATGGAAATGAGACATTTTCTTTAAAAATGCTAAAACACTGGGCATTTTTAAAACACATAAGGAAACACAGTCTCATTCCAATTTGGAGACAGACCTTCAGCTTCTTGGAATTGCCTTCTGTGTTTGATTCTGGGTCATGTCTGGCCAATTGGCCTACAATTTTAAATTGTGCTAATCTATGTCAAGATGAGGATTAAGCTACATCTTGCCGAGGTTATCTCTTATTTATCAAACTGAGATCTTTCTAAAATAATGACTGAGTACTAAAATACAGAGGAGCCCTTGATTTGAAATTAAAGAGACCCAGATTCTAGTCTGTCCTCCTTTAATAATGCTCCCCTCCCTAAACCTGAGATTCTTCCTTTGTAAAATGAGGATTCTACACTAGATAGATCAAAAGCACTTTCCAGATTTAAAATATGTGAGTGAGGTATTAATTTGTCTATACAAGGAGGGAAACAAACATTGCATGTATGAGACAGTGAAGGGAATCATTAAATTGTTATGCATTCATGCCATGTTATAACACAGTGCCTCAACTATGGAAGAGTTACTTCAGTTTTTTATTATTTGCTAAAGCTTAATTAACACCCTTACTTATGAGCTCAGACTAGCCATCAGTATGATGCAGTCTTACATTCCTTACACATCATCAAACACCAAAAAGTACATCCCTTAAAAGCAATAATTCAGAACTATAGTACTGACATTTTCACAGTGCATTTGCTTCATTCCAAACATGAACCTGTGGTATGAATAGAAATGTAATTCCTCACCAATTACATGGGACCAAATGACAGTACAATTACATGATTAAAAATGAATGTTATTTATGCTTTTCCATGCATGAAATCTACATACTTCCTGCCTGATTTGTAACTAGGCACTGAAGCCATCTCCCAAATGTGTAAACTCTTTCATTTGTGAATTTCACATGAAATTATAATTATGAGTGGAAACTATTAGCTCCCAGAATTCTGAAGGAGGAATGGAGGGAAGGGAATATAAAAGAGATTTAGATAAATCCCACTTTGAGTTAGACAAACTAATTCTATGAATCTACACTTTCCCCAAAGCAATATTTATTGAAAATGTTTCACATTATTATTAAATGAAGTAATCATTAAAGGGTAGGTTGATAGTCACAAAACTTCTTAGACGTTTAAGTAAAAAAATGTTTTGTGCTTTTTAAAAACAGAAAGCAAAACAAATACTTTTTAGTTAACTTTATTCTCTAAAAAGGCATTTTTTCATATTAAAATTTTTAAACAAAAAATGTTTTGTGATCAACTCTCTTTCTCTATATACACACACATATATGTATGTATGTATGTAAACGTAATTATAAAACCAAGAAGCTCTATATAACTCCTATCTATAGTTTCATCAGGCTATGCCTCTTCTGATAATTCTATGAAATTTACTTCTTAAGCTGTGTCTTGGACAAGCACTAAATAATTGAGACAAATTGAATTTCAATGTGAGAGCTCCTTTCAAAAATGCCTTACTTCTTAAGTGTAATCTGAAAAATGAATAAATGAATATATATGTAACATATAAACTGACTCTTAAAATCAGTGGCTTTATACTGATGACCCAACAAGTGTCCCTCACTGTGATGATCAGTGAGGGTGATTTAGAAGTAATATAAAATTTAGTTGCTGTCCTCAAGAAGCCCATGATCTAATCAAAGAAACTGGATTGATATTCAAAGAGTAATTTAAGAGCAGCTAGAGATAATCATAGGAACACTGGTCTTGGAATCAGAAGATTTAAGTTAAATTTGGATTGAATGGAGGTAATCCCTGTAACCATTTTACCAATCTCAGCCTCTATTTCTACATCTAAAATATGAGGAGGTTTAAGGAAATGTTATGACTTGAATCTATGAAACATTACCAGAATCAATTTGGTGTTAAGGTGTTTCAGGGAGATGTTTGCAATCATAAAAATGCTGAGTGATTTTTTTTTTAATCCCAACTGGTTTTTCTATCACCTATTCAATTCTGGACCCAACATACTGTTCATTTATACCATCTATGCCAGATATAGACAATCTCTTGGAATTTTCTATCCAAGCATAGGACAATGGGGAGTGGACTACATGCAGAATTAGACAACTTGAGTTTGTATCCAGTTTCCTACTTGCAAGGATTTTATATTGTAATGGGGGAAGCAAATACATATAAATATTTTATAAGATAAATATGTATACACATGTACATACATTTGTATGCATACATATGCAAACATGGTTTGTATTCATATATGTATACAAATGAATACATATGAATATATGCATGTGTGTATATACCCCAGTTTAAGAAGTCCTGGCTCTCCCTAGTTACATAAGTAGAGGCTCAATCAATTGAATATTGAGAGATTGAATTTGATCAGGCAATGTACTACCACACTTAAGAATGTTTGTTTTACATTTTTAAATAAAGTTTTATTGTGTTTAAATGTATATTTTTAAAAAGATATTCATAGTTTCCTGATGGTAAAAAAACTGATGTGCCATGGGATCATAGTTAGCCAACCCTTGAAACAGATGATCAATAAAAACACTGTCAGTTCTCTTCTAATAATAATGCTTAGAATTGTTATAGAAATGTAATGTTTACAAAATAATTCCATGAATATAATGTCAGTGATCTTTGCAAAAACAGAAACAAAAACTTTAAAGAAGGTAATAAAGTTATAGTTTTCTTCTAGGAACTTTGGAGGAATACAAGTTCAATTCAAAAATCTGATATGGCAGCCATGAAAGCCAACAAAATATTTTGAAGGATTGAAAGACATAGTTTCTAATACACATTCAATATTAATGGGTAGTTTTCCAATGTCAGTGGTTCAGAGGATCTCCTAGTGATGAGGTCTCTTGTCTGTAACTTCAGTTTGTAAAAATCTCACTTGTATTCAGGCACCTATGTATGTAACATCAGTTTGTAACAAGCCTGTGCCATTAAGCTGTAAAAGTCACACTTTCCTTCAGCCATAAAGGCATTCACTCTACCTCTCCCCTGCCCCCAGCCTCAAAGTCTTTTCCCAAGCTAGCAGTAAGTCTGCTAGATAGTTTCCCATGAATCAATCACCCAAGTATTCTTAGAGAAATACATAATCCCTTTGTTCTTAGTGGCCACCTGCACTTTAGAAACCTTGAACAACATTATCAAGGAGATAACTCGCTCCTAAGATGGTCTCTAATCAGTCTAGCTTCCAAACTTGGCACCTCCTGAAACAATCAAGCCTATCCTCCCAACCACCACATTGGACTTATGTCATTCATCCTTGACCAAAAGTTACCTAGTGACGTGTCAAGGCAAAAACCACACCTCTCCCTCCCCTCCCTTCTGATTTCTCCCAGTGAATTATGGGCAATATGCCTGGGCAGTTGATATTAAAAATGCATGGCCCTTTAAGCACTTAACCACTCCCAAACTCCACCCTTGCCCACCTAGTTAGCATAATGAACCTATGACTGACAGTTTTATGTCTTTAAAAACTGCATTTCTAGACCCTACACTTTGCAGGTTTTCTCTCTGACCCCCACCCCTGCACGCTGAAAAGCGTAACTTTATAACTCTGCCTTAAATCCCTGTCCGCTTGCAGGTCTCCTTACTCCCCCCTTGCCTCAATGTAGTGATAAACTTTTATAACCTTGCCAAAAGACAGCTGAGTCCAGTAATTCTTTTCAGATGACAAACCTAGAAAGGATTTCATTAGAAATCCCCCTTACTTATACCTCTTCACCAGGAAGTACCATAAATTGCTTTTGACTCTGTTGAGTGCAAAAATTTTACAGCACCCACATTCAGTTTATAAATGACAAAAGCTAGAAAAAAATACTTAACACACTGCATGAAAGATCAAAGATGTAAAAATACGTTATGTAGGCTAGTATATTGAGCTACATCTAATGAGATAAAATCCATCAGGGGTAAATGAAATGTTTCAAACTTGCATATAAAAATATCAACTTAACTGATTAATCAACAAAAAAAAATAATAAGTGTTTACTATATTCCAGGCACTGTACTAAGCTCTGGAAATACAAAGAAAGGGGGGGAAAACCCATGTCTTCACGGAACTTACATTCTAATACTGAAGATGACATGTCAATAGACAGGAATATATAAGATACCTACAAGATAAATGGAAGGTAACCTTAGAGTTGATGGCTTAGTCAGCTGGGAATGGGAAAGACATGGATAGAAGCTTTGTTCCACAAATGATCTATGGTCTTAGTAAATTGAAATATGACTGAAAAGCAGTAAAGTTATATGATAACCAAAAAATGTATGTAATATGGAACTTAATTAAAAGATTGTTAACTTCCAGGAATAATGAGGTGATAGTCTAATTGTACTCTGTCCCCCAGGAGACTTCTGAAGCTTTATGTTCAGTTTTGGACACCACCACTTGAGAAAGGTATTGATGAGATGAAGAGCATTCAGAGAAGAACAATCAGGATCTTTCAGATCCTAGAATGTATATTTGCAGGAATTGGGTATGTTCAACCTAGAGTACATAAAATCTAGGTTTGGGGGAAGGGGAGAATGATATCTAGCTTCAAATATTCAGACATCTATCATATAGAAGAGAGATTAGATTTATTTATTTATTTTGTTGCTAGAAGGAAGCTCAGCAATGAGTGGGTAGAAGTTACAAAGAGGTAAATTAAGATTTGATATAAGGAAAAATCTCTTACTAATGATGACAATATTAGGAGCACAAATTTCATCAAGAGGTGGTGAATTTCTTCTCCTTGGACATGGTCCATTAAAGTCTGAATGGCCACTTTTCAATATTCTTATATTAAGGATTACTTTTGTGTATGACTTAGAGCAGGTACATATTTCTGTTCCTTCTAACTTTCAAATTCTATGATATTGTGATTATTTGTTTCTGAATTATTTAATGAAGTAGTTGTAAATTTTTAAAAAATAAAAAATCTGCATCAGGACAGTGACAACAGTAATAAAAAAGTTATCCTGGAGTAAATTAATTGGCACAAAAAGCCCTGAAGAACCCAGAGTGCTTTAACCAGAAAACCCCTAATTTGTTTGCCAAAAAGAGAGATGGATGTCAAAGGATGTACTAAGCTAGTGTGTGTGTGTGTGTGTGTGTGTGTGTGTGTGTGTGTGTGAGTGTGTGTGTCTACACATACATATGAAACCTTTTGAAAAATAATGATAGACATTGTGAGTCATATCATCATATCATTAGGAGTTGAAAAATAATGGAGGCTAAAAATGGTTTAAGGAAAACTTGACAAGATATACAGCTAAACAGAGGCATCTGAAATATATTCAAAGTGAAAATGTTAATATTACACATTGAAGAAAAATAGAACTAATTTGGAAAAATATATATATATTTTTTTCCTTCATGAGGGAGAATGAGCAATATCTTAGTTTAACAGTAGCATTATACATGGATATAGATGTGTCTTAATATAATAGTTTGGAAAGTATTTATAAAGGAGAAATAAAGAATATCTCCCTTCTAAATATCAAGATAATTCAAGATACCTTAGAAGATATAAGAATATCTGTAATCGTATTCCTTGCCATAATACAGGCAGAAAACAAGGAGATGTATATTCCCCAAATATGTCTGCCACTCTGATAGAGATCAAAGCAGATTACAAACTGGGATTTGACCTCCCTCACTTGCTATGGATTATTAGGTTCTCCAGCTCCTACTCTTTGTGCATTCTAGGGATTAGACCAGTGGTTCCCAGCCTTCCTAATGTCGTGACCCTTTAATACAGTTCCTCATGTTGTGGTGACCCCCAACCATAAAATTATTTTCATTGCTACTTCATAACTATAATTTTGCCACTGTTATGAATCTATCTGATATGTAGGATGTATTATCATTGTTACATATTGAACATAACTCACAGGTTTAGAACCACTAGGTTAGACAGGGTAAACCACAGAACATTGCAGGATATCCTGGAAGAGAGCTGTAATCACCCAAGGGAGAACATGGACCTCTAACTACAATGGGGAAAAACAACAACTACTAATAAACAAACAAATAAAACAAGTGGATAAAGCATATTTGTTGCTAAGATTTCAATATTTTGAATATATATATATATATATATATATATATATATATGTCAGTATCTACAGAGATGTGTGTACACATGTATACCTGTGTTTAAATCTGGACAGATTGATTTATTTTAAACATCAAAAGGAAATCATCATATCCTTTTGTCATTTTGTGTTTTCTCAATCTGCATATAACAATAGGGTAACTACTCATTTGAGGTGGTGGGGACATGGATGTTTATTAATATTGTTATTTTAATATGTTTTCTCCAAACTGAAAAAGGCGTGAATTTTTCAATTCGACACCTTTACATTACTGGTTAGGAAACAAGTTCATAAAGTTTAAGTGATGACTTACCCCCTCTATTCATCATGTCCTTTCCCAGTTTACATCCCAGTGACTAATATCCTAATTCCATTAAAATACTCAACATCAATTAGTTTTTACAAAAATATATTTACTTCAAGATATAGCAAGGAGATACACACATACCATACATACATATACATATGCATGCATATACATACATACATGCATGTATACATTACACATATAAGTATATATACATATACGTACACACAAATGTATATATATATATATCTGTATGAATCTATATCTATAGCTATACATATATAGCTATAGATATATAGATATATATATCACCCACCACAGTACCTTGGATAATAGTGGCTCATATTCAGATGTCCTATATCTGCAGGATTAATCTTCACATACTTAATGAGTGACTTGGTCCCAAATGCCACTCCCAAAGGTGACTCCTTGTTGCTGTAGGCACCAATGGTGTATTGACTGCAATGGATCCTTGTTCTGATCCTTTGAAACTTACAAGGTCAGACAATCTGCTCCCTTCACCTAGAATGGAAAAGAAAAAAATATACAACACAAGGCTTGAGATCTTTCCACAGGACCACAAAATGGAGGTCACAAATCCTCTTTTCATATAGCATTATTTCTCACCAAACACAATAAATGAAGTCACCAAAAGCTCTGAGTTCAGGTAAAAAATGGAAAAAGACCCTTTTCTGAAGTTTGCTCAACCTTTTTAAAGTTGCCCCCCAGTTTAAAAATCAGTTCGAGAATGTGTATAAATTCTCTGCAGGCTTTCCAAAGCACTTCCATTCCCTGCTACACAACTCTCCCAGAAGCCTCTTACTCAGCTTATCTACATGAGGAGATGTTCTCCCAGATGATCAGTATATATACAAAACCCCAATGATGTAGACATTGGTTGGTTTTTCTACAACAGTCCCCATGCTTTCTATTCCTCCATTCTATAGTTTTTTGTCTAGTCTTTTTTTTTTTGTCTCACTGGCTTGCAACTTAAACTGTACTCTATTCATATCTCCCACCTCTCTGTGGTTTTTGTCAAACTATTTATCCTTCTTCCATAACACAAAGAGTTGCCCATGAGAAGTGCTATGATATATTATGAAACACATAGGTCTTTTTGACACAAGCCCTCATTCAAAGTCTCAACCTGATCACTTATTAGCTGTGTGATGGCAGATAGGTCCTATCAGCAATATTTTCTTCCTTAATAAAATAAGAGTAATCATATTTATACCTTTTATGGCTGCCTTAAAGAACAAATAATATTATATCTGTAAAAC
>CM053583.1:82045287-82070153 GCA_028627135.1 Pseudochirops cupreus | reverse complement strand
CACTTCCCTCTTAATCTTGGTTACATTGGCTTTGTTTGTACAGAAACTTTTCAATTTAATGTACTCAAGGTTATCCATTTTGCATTTTATAATGCTCTCCAATTCTTCTTTGGTCATAAAGTCCTTCCTATTCCATAAATCTGACAAGTAAACTATTCTTTGCTTCCCCAGATTATTTACAGTATCAGCCTTTATACCTAGATCATGCACTCATTTAGACTTGACTTTGGTGTATGGCAGGGCAATTTTCCTTGATACTTTACTGAAATATAATGTCTAGGCATTTTTTTGATTATGATTTTCAGGTAGTTCAATAAAACCTAAATTATTTTTTTTTCAATATATATTCTGGGTTGTTTTTCCCTTCAGAAAGTTCACATTTGTGTATTTGTTTACATTATTTTGACTTTGTTTTATTGTTTCTTGAAGTCTTACAGAGTCATTACCTTCTGTTTGTCTATTTCCAATTTTTAAGGAATTATTTATTTCAGTGAGGTTTTATACTTTTTCCTCCCATTTGGCCAATTCTGCTTTTTTTAAAGGAGTTCATTTCTTCATTGAATTTCATACTTCTTTTTTGATTTGGACTATTATGTTTTTAAAGAAATTATTTTCTTCAGGGAATCTTTGTGTCTCTTTTATCATTAGGTCAATTCTGTTTCTCAAGGTATTATTTCCTTCAGCATTTTTGTGCTTTCTTTACCAAACTCTTAATTCTCTTCCCATATTTTTTTGCATCACTGTCATTCCCCCCCCCCCACTATGTCTCTACCACTCTTATCTCTACAAAAAACAAAAACAAACAAACAAAAAACAAAACACCTCCTCCAGAAATTCTTGTCAGACTTTTTTTTTAATAGCCATTCTTTTTTTTTTCAATTGTTCAGTCCTATTTCTTGACTTTGAACTTTATGTTAAAGTTGGACTCTGATCACTTGTGGGTGGGTAGTTATGGTCCCAAGTTTCAGGCTTTTACATGCTGCTGTTTTCAGAGATAATACTGGGTGGGATCTATAAGTTTTGGGTGCTTCAAGGTGGTGTGATATGGACAAAGATGTGTTCAACTGCTTTACTGGTTTGTTCTCTGGTCTTTACTCAGGAAAGGCACTTGGAACCTGCAGCTACAAGTACTAGCACTCCTCTTGATCCTGGAACTGTAATCAGATCCCCTGTTCCCCTGACACTATAAGCACAAGCAGTCTTCTCAGTCCTGGAGCTGCAACCAAGACTCCTGACGCGTGACCAACCACAAGTGCTTCTATCCTCCCTGGAATTATGATTCAGAACTGTGTATGGACAATAGAATTGCCACTCAGTGTTAGATGCACTTATTGCCAGCAAATGGTCTCCTGGAAGCTCTTTTTGATTAATTGTTGTAACCATCTCTAGGATAAGAGTTCCCGAAGCTGCTGCTGTGGCTGTTGTTGCTACTGGGTGTCTGCAACTATTATGTATACTCCAGACAGGTCTCCACCCCGACCACTGCTACAAAACTTCTCAGTTTTCCATGACAGGAAAAATGTCGTACCCTAACCTTTTGTTGGTTTGGCCAATTCACACTTTGATTTGAGGATTCCCTTTAAATATATTTGGAGGAGAAGGTTGAGAGAGTTTAGCTAGGTTGCTGCTAATCTGCCACCTTGGCTACACCTGATTACTGTTGTTCTCCCTGATCCCATTTAGAATTTTCCTTTTTTTTTTTTCATTTAGGGTTTTTTGTTTTTTTTTGTTTTTGTTTTTTGAAAGATACTAGAGTGGTTCGTCATTTTCTTCATCTCACTTTATAGATGAGGAAATAGAGGCAATCAGAGTTAAGTGGTTTTCTCAGCCAAGTGGTTTATTCAGCTAATGGCTGAGGCTGAATTTTAAGTCAGGAAATGAGTCTTCTTGACTGTAGGCCTGGCACTGTATGCATTGCACCACTTAGGTGCCACCCAATGCAATACAACCAATTACAGCTTTATTAAGAACAGAGAACATATTTTTTCTCCCCAAATTGATTAATGTGGAAGATGCTACAACTAATTGTCAATAAATTTATTTTTTATCACCAATGAAGCATATACTATTTGTAAAGTAATGTGCACAACTTAAGAGCTCTAGTTAAGGACTCCATTAAGAAGGGCTAATTCAATTAGAGGTGTTGTCTAAAGTTTGATTGCTCCTGAAATTCATGAAAATAGAAAAAGATGCTGGTGGATGACAAGATTTTACAGTTTCTGGGTCAGAATATTTGAAGGGAAAAGGACTGGAGTAGAGAGTAAAACTGTGAAACAAATATCATACTTACTAGGATAAACAAAGGGTAAATAACTATGAGGTATATATGTAGTAGTTGCAAGACTGGAGAGGATTCAACAAACTTTTAAAAAGAAGTAATTGTTAAGTAATAGTGGCAGTGAAATGGTGTTAAAGTTGAAGTGGGAGGAAAGATGATATGCCATTTCCTTTTCTCACTCTGTGTTTCCAAAGGTATTAGAGAAGATCCAACCAGCCTTGAATATATCAATGAGAGGGCTGATGTCTTTATGAAAAATCTGGGTTTCAGTGAAGATGAGGGATGGGATGAAGAAGATCTGGGATAATGAGGCAGCTCTTTAACAAAAGAAGTCACAGTGGAAATGAAGGTCAAAGGAAAGATAGAGTGTGGAGAGGGTTAGGGTTGAATTTCCTCTAGGGAATAATAAGTAGCTCATATCATTACTCCTGCCACTTATCTACAAAGAGCCTATGTTTGTGGGTCTCTAGGCTAAGGATGGGGGAAGCCCAGAAGCTATGTAAATAACTAGTCTGATGGAGCAGCCAGCTCTCTTCCAGTAAAGTATGATGGTAGAAGTGTGCCAACTCCTCGTGTGACAGGCCAGAGTAAAATCCCTCAGGCCCTAAACTAGGTTGAGTTCTGCTCAAACATAAAATTGCTTAGTTGACTACTTGATCAAGCTTGTATAAATAGCTATCAACAGAATTATAAAAATATTATAACTTTATGAGTGAACACAGGGTTCAGTGGGTTTACTATAGGTTTTTGTGATAGTGTACATTGTTTTTAATGAGACAACACAGTGATATCACCTTCATGACCATAAATCTAAGGTACTAACTGAAATTAATCTGTCAGAATGGTTGGAATAAATTACTACATTCAGAATACACTATTATGTTCAATGATACCTTCAGAGAGTTCAACCCTTGGGAATTCACCAATGTATGAAGTCACATATGAATACATGAAATTGGTAGCCAGATAGACTCAGTTATTCCTTGTATCAAATGAATTAGCAAGTAGATTTTACACTAAATGGACATACTGAGACATAAGTATATCTAATCCAATGTTTTACATTTCCTTTTGTTTCATTATACCTATCGTGATAAATTAGAGAAAAGGCTGGTCTTGAAGGCAGGAAATTCTGGGGTCAGGAGCTATCTCTGACACATACTAATTGTGCAACCATAAACAGGTCTTAACCACTCTTGGCATAGATGCTGCTTTCAGAACAAAAATTGTAGATCAGCAGTTGACCTACATTAGTAGAAGGACTTTTCGCAGTGGTAATTCTCCATATCAATGAAATGATAAGTCTGGACTAAATCAATCAATCAATCACTACAGTGATTACTACCTGAGTTCAAATCTAGTCTCAAATATTTGCAAGCTGTGTGAACCCAGGCAAGTAACTTAACTTTTGTTTGCCTCAGTTTCCTCAAATGCAAACTCTAATAATAGCACCTACCTCAGAGGATTGTTGGGAGAATCGGATGAGATCATATTTGTAAGGCATTAAGAACAGTGCTAGGCTCAGAGTAGGTATTATGTAAAGGTATATTCACCTTCCCTTCCTATTTCTAGATATAAACATGATTCTCAGACCTGGGTCTTTCCAATGCTGTAGCAAAAGAGTTCCAGAGCTCTGCCAACTTGCTTTTTCTACTGATCACCCAGTCACTTTCTAATTAGATTCAAAGTAAAGGGATGACTTAAGAAAGTATCTGTATGCAAGCTTAGTGTTTGTTGTCGTTGTTGTTAGTTTTGTTTGTATTGTAATTATCAGTGGATTGAGAAACCTCTATTATTAGGTACTTAAAAAACTTGCACTTTGAGGTAATGAAAATTGTCCCTTTTATCTTTTATGATCTCCTCTCTAGCTTTTTAAATATATTTATGATTCACAGAAGACAACAATAAAAATGCCAAGGAAGTATCTGTGTATGTATTTGTGTGAGTGTGTGTGTGTGTTTGTAAACACATATATAATATTTATGTTTTTTAGTCATTTCAATCATATCTAACTTTTCATGATCCCGTTTGGTATTTTCTTGACAAAGATTCTACACTAGTGTGCATTTCCTTCTCTACCTCATTTTACAGATGAGGAACTGAGGCAAACAACATTTTGTGACTTGTCCAGGGTCACACAACTGGTAGTGCCTGAGGCCAGATTTTAACTCAGGAAGGTAGGTTTTTCTGACTTCAGGCCTCCCACTATGTACACTGTGCCATCTAAGCACTCACTTATATTTATCAATATGATTAAATGACATACACATACATGTGTTTTAGACATTCTTCTTTTTAATTGAAATGTTTCTTTTTTGATAACTGTTAAGGTCACCAAGAACAAACATACAAGCAAGCAAACAAACCACTAAACTAGGAATCTGGGAAGGAGGAAAATACATCTTGCTAAAGTTATGATAGACAATGAAGCAATCAAATTAGAAGAGCAAGGAAGAGTATATCAGTCATATCTATGGGGAGGGGAAGAATCCATGACCAAATTAAAAAAAGATAAAGAGCTTTATGAAATGTAGAATAGATCATTTTGATCATATAAAATTGAAAACTATTGTACAAACAAAACCAATGCAACCAATGAGGAAGGCAGAAAGCTAGGAAACAATCTTCATATCAAATGTGTCTGATAAAGGTAGGTCACACTTCTCAAACATATAGAGAACTGCATTACACGTATGAGAATATAAGCCATTCCCCAATTGATAAATGGTCAAAGGATATAGAAAGGAAGTTTTGAGATGAAGAAATCAAAGATATCCCTAGGCATATAAAGAAGTACTCTAAATCACTTTTAATCAGAGGAATTTGCGTATATATATATATATATATAGATATATATAGATATATAGATATACACATATATATATACATATATATACACAAACACACACATACATATATGTATATATATAAAATTGAAAATAACCTTCCCAAAGTTTTCATTGTAAGAGTTATAATTAGTCACCTGAAGGGCCTGGAGACAGTTTCAGAAATACTTCTCTTCAAATTTTGATTTAAAAAAGAAAAAAAAAACTAAGTTGGGTTCATAAAGCATACTCAATTGAAATAAAAATTTAAAAAAATCAGACATCTACCATTAAAAATTCAAGAAGAATTTGCCAAGTTATCAAGCAATAGAGGTCTACCATCTAAGAGCCACTTAGACAAAGGTCATTGAGAAATTCAATCCATTAGTTTGTCAGAATCTCTCTATTATATCACATGACCATTTTAAATTCCAAAATACCCATACCCCACTTATAAAAATGTCCTTTGTTCTTTTGTCTATTGTTCTATTGTCATCTTAATATTCATCACAAGTATCATAATATCAGTCACAAATATTTTAATATTAATTGCCCAGTGTAATCTTATGCTTATAAGGAATGGCATAGTTGATGTAAAAACAAAAAAAAATATTTTTGTGGCAAAATGTTAATTTTTTCTTCTTTTTTAATTCACAAACTTTCACTTCATTTCACTACCAATTCTACTCTATTGTGGAAAACAAAAGCAATCAAAAGCAAAGATTCTTCTAACAAAGTGAAACAAATTTCCATATTGACCAGGTCTAAAATATATTTATCACTTTCTATTTGGAGTCTCTTAGCTCTTTGTCAGAAGGTAGAAAATATTCATTATAATTTCCCTGGAATTATCATTGATCATTGCACTGATTAGACTTAAGTTTTTCCATGGTTTCTGACCTCCATTTTTCTTCTTGTTGTAAAATTTGTTGTTTAATATCATTTCTAATTAACTTCTCAAATATATATTTAAGACTCTACATTTGCATGCATCTTTCTCTTATCTGAATAAATGCTACATTGGGCAAGAAGAGGGTTACAGCCATCTTTGTACGTAATCCTAGAAATGAAAACTACTTAATATTTTGAATTGGATCAAATAGGCCTTCTTGCTGCTGCTATCCAGTCTTTAAGTATGCCAACATCTCTTGGAAGGATGAACAAGGGTACTGCATTGCCTTGCTAGTTTATGAATCTTGTTTATGAATCAAGTTTATGAATCTTGGAATGAGTTCTTCATTGAATCAACAATGATCTCATAGTGCACTGTCTTCTGCTAGTACTTCTTCCCATAATTTGCAATCTATATTTAACATTGGAAGTAGAGGTCTGCTCCCTTTGTCTTCTCAACACTGGGGAGATGCTGAGCAGGCCAGTAACATTTTGGCCAGTTTTGGTCTGTCTGTTAGAGTCTTAGATGAACTGAGTTATTATATCCCGAAGACAAGATTACTCCTGATATTTTGCCCCAGATCCTTCTACAATTTAACTGAAGAAGGCCCTTCATTGAGTTATGGTAGAGATGGCAGATAGAGTACCTAGAGATGATTGGGAAGAAAAAAGTCACTTTAGAAGAGATAGTTTTGATGATCATGGTCCTAGACTCAACCCAGTGCTTGATTATGACCATGGAAATCATTCTCAAGAATATGGTTATTGTGACAGAATGGATTATGAAGATGACAGATTAAGAGATGGAGAAAGGTGTAGGGATGAATCATTTTTATGGTTAGCCCTCACATAACTTTCATAAATTTGACAATGAGTATGAGAGAATGGATCATATTCCTCATCCTTTACAAGAGAAATCTCTCTTTGAGAAAAAGAGAGGTGCTCATCCAAGTAGAAATATTGAAGACTTCCATGGATTCTTACTGATGGATTATCTAGAGACTTGGCAAATTCGATAGCATTTTGGTGGGGGTGAGGAGAGTGGGTGGATTATTGGCCAATGCTATGTGATGTGCCAGTTCATTCTAATAAAGAGTGGAATGAACACATCAATGGAGCAACACACAGTTGATGCTGCCAACTTCTTCTTGAAATCTATCCAGAATGGAATCCTGACAATGATCGTGGACATGGAAAGGGTGATCTATTCATGTTGCAGCAATATATACTGGGAATTTTGGGGCCCTCTCCTCCCTCATTTCATCTTGGGGGATGATATGTTGGACCAAGAGGAAATATGGGCACTGGAAATGGAAATATACAAGGACCAAGACACATGAAACAGGCAGAATAGAAACTACCAGAGTTGTTCACATTATGGATTTTCAGTGGGGGAAAAACTTGTGATACCAACTTTTTCAGCTGGTTGAACCAATTGGAGTAATTTCAAATCATCTGATCTTAAATAAAATCAATTAAGCATTCATTGAAAGGTCTACCACAAAAGATGCTCAGGCTGAAGTGGATTATTATACAACCACACCAGCAGTAGTATTTGGCAAACCAGTAGGAGTTCATTTATTCCAGAAATGTAAAAGAATAAAGAAACGAGAAGGTGGGAAACCTGATCAGAAATTTTAACAGAAGCCTGAGCTTGGATAGGTGATCCATCTCAGCAACTTGTCCCATCCTGGCTATTCTGACAATGCCATCATCAAACTTGCTGCACCCCATGGAAAGATAAAGAATTACTTATTGATGAGGATGAAGAGCCAGGCTTTCATAGAAATGGAGATGCAAGAGAATGCTATGGCTATTGTCGAGCACTGTGCCAAAAAGGCACTTTGGTTCCAGGGCTGTTATATGAAGGTTAACTTATCTGAGAAATACAAAAAAAAAAAATACAACACAAAAACAAAACTGGCTTTGTGAATTCCCAACAGAGGAATTGATCTGTTAAAGAAAGATAAATCTCAAAAGAGATCTTATTGTCTAGGTGGCAAAGACTCTCCAAATGATAAAAAGTCTAAGACTGATGGCAGCCAGAAGAGTAATTGTGGAGCTGAAGGAAAAAACAGGAAGAGAAACAAAGTGAAGATGCTGATAAATATGTAAAAGATGAACAGGCAGAGCAAGAACTTGGTTTACCTTGAATCTGAAGATGAGCTACTTGTGGATGAAGAAGAAGCAGCTGCACTGCTAGAAAGTGGCAGCTCAGTGGGAAATGAAATTGACCTTGCTAATTTAGGTGATGTGGCTGCTGATATTAAAAAAGAACCTTCAGAAAAAGCATTGAAAAAAATGGAAATAAGACTTGGTTCTTCAGCAGCAGCAATCGCTTTCCAGTGATGGAAGATTTCATCACTCTAGATGAGGTTGGTCATGAGAAAGGTTTGGAATTTCAGAAACCTCATAAATTGGGAATGGCAATTAAATCTGGTGACAAAAATGATGATAGTTTGTTTGAAATTAAAGTGGATAAGATGGAAGAACTTGATTAGGAGAATAATGGATAATTGGAAAATGGAATTAAAAATGAAGAAAGTACAGAGCCTGGAGGTGCTGAATCTGCTGAGAACCTTAAGGGAATGGATCCAAACCAAGAGACAAGTGAAAATACAGATAGTGAAAATGAAATTAAAAGGGAGGATATCCTCGATGAGTATAGAATTGGATCATATCAACCCAATGTTCCTGTTGGCATGGACTATGTGATACCCAAGACAGGATTTTACTACAAACTCTGTTCTCTCTTCTACACAAATGAGGAAATTGGAAAAATACTCACTGTAGCAGCTTGCATCATTATCAGAGATTAAAGAAATTTCTGAATAAATTGGCAGAAGATTACAGGCAAAAGAAAGAAGTTTAAGATGTGAAAGACACTTAAGAGTTTCCAAGGAAAAAGTGGTTCTTTGTTTTTAATGTTAACCTTTTTAAAACCCAGTACAGATAGTTAGTAGAAAGAAATATTGTACTCTTTTGCTTTTAGTAAAAAATAGTCTATTCATGTGTTATAAAAATGCATATGTAATTAAGTTAATGAAGAATAATTTTTGTTTTATGAGATTGGCAACAAACAGAAGAGCTTTGTAGAGATTGGCTCTTCAAGCCACCTAGGATAACTTTTGCATGGTTATGAAAAAAGTGGATATGTGAAGAAAAGTAACCTTCAAAGAAATGAAATTTTATTAGTTTTCAGCTTCAAAGAATTGTCAACAAATTTTTATTCCATTCAATAAAGAAGGAAACACTTTAAAAAAGGTAAATAGATTGAAATGGGTGCTCTAATAAATTTCATCTTTCTTAGAATATAAGAACTGGTCACTGTACTTGTGTCCTGGGGTAATCTTTGTCTATTGGGCAGGTCTTTCACTTGATCAGTGAAGTGTCCAGTCTTGGATTGAAACATCCATATTATTTTGATTCATACAAATCATTCATATGACCAAATCAAATGAGTCTTTAAGAAGACCTGGAAAACAGCATAGATGAGTCATTTATCACTGTATATTACTCAATGCGCATATGTATCAGTATAAAATAGGGAAGAAAAGTTAGCTGATATAACAAGATCTACTGAATTCAACAGTAGTCCTGCACAATTATAGATTTAATTATTTAATAAATTATCATATTGAAAAATTGTCTGAGACACCATGGGTCATCTGCTACCATTTTTCACACTCTTTACCATCATGAATGTCTATAGTCTTTGTTATGGGTAAATTCTGATCTGATCCAAAATATATACTACTTTTGCCATTCTGAATACCTATCCAACTTCTAGGCCCCAAAAAGGGGTTCTGATGATTGAAATAGGCAAATAAGAATAACTTTGGAGGCAATATGATATATTAGAAAGAACATTGGTTCAGGATACAGAAAATCTGGTCTTAATTCCTACCTCTGCCACTTCCTATATGACTTTGGACACATCACTGAACCTACTGGGCCTTGGTTTGACTGTCTATAAAGTTATACATTTGTAATACATGGTTTCTGAGATTTACACCAACTCTTTCTATAATCCTATTCTTTCTTAGGAAGGTGATAGGGCAGAAGAAAATAAAAGGAAAGATCCAGCCAATTTCAACTTCTATTCTCTGTGTTGTCATTGGATGAAGTTCTGTAACCAGTATCAGTAATCTACTTTCTCAGCAAGGATTATCCAGAGACTCTGCAAACTCAATAGCACCTTAGGGGGGGGGGGGGCATTGTTGGGCCAATGCTATACTGGAAAATATTAGACATTCACTGTTTTTCCCTTTGCCCCCAACCCTTAGTTCTACTTTGCATCCAGAAAACTATCCATCATTGCCCATACTTGAACTATGGGCAAGGGGCCACATTAAAAGTTTGTGTGAGGCCAAGGCAAGGCTGCATTACTAATGGAAAAAAAGAAAATCCACATTAAGATGGCAAGTGAGATATCTTTAATCTCAGAGCAGCTTGCTGGTAATTATGTGACCAATACACTGAATGTTTTTGAGAAAGGCATCATTGTCGTGTTGATCATTTAGAACATGAGTTGATATAAAGGTCTGAAAAACACTTGGGAAGTCAATAATCCCAACGCATTTCCTACTAAAAGGAAATGACTTGTCTAGAGCACCACAGCTGGTAATTACCAGAGGTTAGATATGAACACATTTTTAAAAATTCCAATTCCAACATGACTCTCCATTAAATAGTCATGAATATAAGCCTGCATGTAATCATGTGGTTTAGAATACCCATAATAAAATCCTTTATTTGGATTTAGTTAGGTTGATTTGATGATATAGCACCAAGGCAATATTCAAAGTGCCTACAGCAGTTAAGAATATGCCAGCATAATTCAGAATCATAAAATACAAGAGACTCTCCACAAGGGACACAGAACCAAAACATTTATTGAAACACCAGAAAGCTGAATCCCAATGCCAGAAAGCCAAATCCATTATAGCAACAAAGAAATTTATGCACAATAACAATGCAGAAGGCATTGCCATCCCCAAGCCTTCCCCCTTCTAGAGTCTTCTTACAAATGAACATTCCCAGCTTGCTGCCTGTTTCCTCTCTCTCCCTCAGCTCTAACTACTCTGACATTCTTTCTCTGGGCTCTGCTCCACCCTTTCTACTCCACCCACTTGGCAAGCTCCTCCTACCACAGATTCATGTGACTGTTTGAGTCACATGGGCCTATTAATGGATGGAAAAGATCTGCTCGTTTAAATTACCATTACAGATGGGACTATTAACACTTAGCTTGATGAATTTGTCTTCAACTCCCAAAGAAGGGTGATTGCTTAAGAAAGCCCAAAGTAGTATATTATAAGATGTTTTCAGCCTTAAGGAAAACACACACACAAACACACATACACACACATGTGCACACACACATGCACACACATGCTCATACACACATGCAAGCACACTATTTGTTGAAAGCTTAATATGTGTCCATCATTGGGCCAAATTCTGTGAGAAATATTGAAAGTATATTAGCAAAAGAAGAACAGACTTGAGATAGAATGATTTTGGTTTGAATTCCAGCAATGATGCATATTATTTAAGTGACATTGGGCCAGTCACTTCATTTATCTGAGTCTCAGTTTCTTTATTTGAAAAATATATATATATATGCTAATCACCTTTCAGGGTTGTGTAGAGGGAGACATTTTGTAAACAGCAAAAGTATTAAATAAATGTGAATTAGTAAGCCTTACATAATTATCTATAGCTTCTGGTGGAAATTTCCTTTGTCATTCTTTCTTTTTTTTTTCTTTTTTCCCTGTTAGGGAGCTCAATCAGAGAGTTGAAAGGAAGTGTCTTGAATTGAAAAGTGACAGGGAGTTACAAAAGTATCGTTTGGTGATGGGGCTTCATAAAAAGAATGGTCTGTGTGATCAAAGATGCTGGACTGCCTGATAAAATTGGGAGACAGCAATATAAGGGAGTATAAAACACATCATGAAAGTGAGAATGCTGGTCGAGGATCACCTTGCCTTTAAAGGACTCAGAAGTCGAAGGGTCAAATCACTTAGCCACTTGGGAAAATGGAGAGATGAGACAATCTTTCTGGAGTGCAGTCAGAGGAGAAGCAGAGGCTTATGCTGGTTGCAGAGAGAAGATAAAGGGAAGAAATCATGACAGTTCCCAGCCCTGATGCCTCAGATAACAATTCATGAGTGATTCTGAGTGCTTTGAGATAGTTTATTTCAACTCTTCTAAAACTGATCCTGGGTAGAAAATGAAATAATGGAAGTTTTTCCTTGCCAAAGGCTTCTGGAAGTATTGGATCACTTGGGAGAAGGTCAGACTGCACTAGCCCTGGAGGTGCCCTAAGGAAGAGTAAATGGATGACCTCAGTAATTCACTAGGAGCTGCTAGGGTTTTAGTTAACGAGGTCTTTTTCTGAGTAACCTAGCATGGATTAGAGTTTTATCACTGGGTCATTTTAATTATGTTTTTTTGTAGTAAAGGTATACTAAACAGCAATGTGGTTAGGTACTATTGTGGGCTATGAGGACAGAAGAAAGGGTCTGAATTAGAAACAAAACTCAAGTTGTCCCAAGTCTATATTTGGATATTTTCCCAAAATAAAATTAGATTTTGAGGGCAAAGATACAAGTCCAATTTGTGCTAAGTTTATGAAATGTCATATGGGAATGGTTGAGACTCAGAAGGTATAAAAATGCTTTCGGGAACCTAAAGGAATTAGGGTCAATGAAGGGAGGAATCTCGTGTTTGCTATAGTTAGTAGTACATAGTACAGGCTATTTGGAGGAAGGGAAAGGAGGGAAGCAATGCAATAAGCATTTCTTTAGCACTTACCATGTGTCAAGCACACAAGTGCTTCTTACAAATATCAATTTGATCTTCACAACAACCCTATTAAGTGGTAATATTATCATCTCCATTTTATAGTTGAGTAAGTTAAGGCAAAGTTAAATGACATCCCAAATTGCATAGCATGTAAGTGTCTATGGCCGAATTTGAACAAAAGTATCCCTGCCTTCAGGTCCAGTGCTCTATCCACTGATAGTATCTCTCTTCCCTTCTCCTCTACTGTCCCCCCCTCCTTGATATGTAGACATCAAAAACTGAATCTCATGAGGGGTCCTCATCATTATATAGAAAGGTGAACCATTAATAATGTTATCCTTTCAACACTATGTTTAAATGAAATTTACTATAGATATTTAGAAGGATACAGTAATTCTTCTTGGCTACTGGGTAGGAGAGATTGGTATACTTAAGAAAATACAGCATTTATTTGTGTGTGTGTGTACATTTGTATATATCCATGAAATACACAAATATTATATTTATACATGTATATATACAAAATTTATGTAGTCCTACATGTATAAGTATATAGATACACAGATATGCTTCTCGTATGCATGTATATGTATATATATATATATATATATATACGCACATATGCACATATAATCTTAGTTTTCTCTATATTTGTTACCAATTCTTTACCCAAGAAATTAGATATAAACCTTTTTTTCTTCTCATTTGCTGATCTCTTTTTTGATTCTAGAAATATTCATTTTGTTTCCATAAGACTTTTTTCAATATAATGTAATCAAAATGACTCATTTTATCTTTTTTAGTTGTCACATTCTCTATTTGTTTAGAATGCACTGTCTAACTTTAGTTCTAAAAGTGAGCTGATCCTGTTTTCTTCCAGTTTTTATGAGATGATTTCTTTTTTAAACTAAGGGCACATGTTGATCTTAATGTGGAATTTTGCAGAAGATTTTTGTCTGTGTCTAATTTCTGACAGATTCCCCTCATTTTTTAAGCTTTTTTTTTTAATGAAACAAGAGTATTTTTTAGAGGAATTTATGTTTGGAAATTATCAAAACTATTTTATTGGGTTCCATAGGCTCTGGATATATCTGAGTACTTGACTTATTTTCAAATAATTATGTTGAGTGGGAAGCATGATGCTAAATATAACAAATGTCCTTCTTATTTGGAGGTGAAATATGTATGCATTTACCCTAACACCAAGGGAGGAAAAACTGCTGATATTCTCAACACAAACTTTCCCCTTCACGCAGGGAAAAGAGAAATTGATGCTCCTTCCTTCAGGCATCTGCCACTTCTTTTAAGATTGCTTAAGGACCATATCCACATACAAAACAGAAAGGCCATTAACATAGTGAGATTTGTCTTGATAAAATGGTCCATGTGGTGATACTGGGTGATAACATTCAATTTGCCAACTCCATGCCCTTGAACAGGCTGTTTCAAAGCCTAGAAAATACCAGTTCTTCACTTCTACCTGAGGGTTATTTCGTTTCTGTTGTATTCTGTCTAGCTCTAAACTCGGTGCCTGCCATTTAGTAAGCACTTAATAAATGCTTGTCTAGTGACTCTTTTTTTTTCTTTTTTTGGAGGGGGGAAGGCAGGGCAATTGGGGTTAAGTGACTTGCCGAAGGTCACATGGCTAATAAGTGTTAAGTGTCTGAAGCTGTATTTGAACTCGGGTCCTTCTGACTCCAACGCTGGTGCTCTATTCACTGAGCCACCTAGCAGCCCCCTAATGAATCTTAATAAGCTAAGAAGCAATAATTACTATTTGTTCATTCTATAGTGATATTCATAAAATTCAGATCCTGGTATTTCCTTGAAATAGAATAGAATAGAACTGAAATTTATTCAGAAAATTTAATAATGTCAAGTAACCCAGTGTAATCTTTTTATGTTAATTTTCTTAAAATACTACCATAGTTTTCAGAATCATGGAACAAACACCATCTTTTAAGATGAGTATTTTTAGTGAAGTATATGTGAGTACACTGTAGCACATCATTAAATAATATTCATGAAAAATAAATTTTCACCAACACATACATGCTAACTTCATCGATGATATATATAACTAAAACAAAGGTGCTAGACCAATCCTATAGAGAGAATGAGGACAAACAGGTAAACTTGAGTAGTATACTAGTATCTTACCTAGTAATTTTCGCATATGACTTCTTGTGGAATTAAGAAAATAAAAAGGACAAGATAAAGAAAATTATAGCCATTGCTTATATTTCCCCAGAAAACTTGTTCAAAACAGAAGTCTTTTGAAAATTGATGGAAGATGGACAAAAGGATGTTTGATGTCTTCCATGTCAGATAACAGGGTTACTTTGAAGATAAGATGAGATAATATTTGTAAAGCACTTTGCAAAATTTAAAATGCAATATAAATGCTGTATTATTATTGTAAATGCCAGATAAATTTGCTTGAGATGAAGGGAGATATATATTTAACAAAGTCTACAAGGTATATCAACTATTAGGGATATTTCTTGCTTAACAAAAATATGCAAATATATAACATAAATTTTATATATTGAGAATAAATCATCAATGGCAAACAATGCATAAAACATATTCACATAAAATATATTGAATTGGATTAGAAATCGATATTAGTCTCAGGCATTTCTAAAAACCACAAAAAAAGGAATGAGTGGAAAACTAAGGAACTCTGCCTTCTGTAACTCAACCCACTAGGAAAGGGAGAAGAAAGATTGTCCTCAGAAGTTACACACACAAACACACACACACACATACACATATACATATACATATATGTTTGTGTGCAAACTATGCCCGCCAAATTTCCAAACCATGAGTAATCTTTGACCCTGCTATACTATTGCTAGCACTATACTTCAAAGAAAGAAAATAAAGGAGAAAATAATTCATATGAACTAAAATATTTATAGTAGCTTTTTTGTGGTAGCTACGAAGTAAAAACTAAGAAGACATCCTTATGTTGGTGAATGTCCAATCAAATTGTGGAATATGACATATTGGGACATAATTGTGCCACAGTACATGATGAATTGGAGAATTTCAGAAGAAACTGAAAAGTTCTCTGAAGTAAGAAGAATGCAGTCAGCAGAAATAGAATTTGTGTAATGATAAGGTGATAGAGAAAAACTACTTTGACAGACTTTAGCACATTTATGAATGTAATGATAAACCATGAATCCAACATAATAAAAATGCAAAAAGCCACCAACCTACCACCAGAGAGGTGATGAACTTAAATGTAGATAGTGAAATAGATTTCCAGACATGGCCAAAGTAGGATGTTGTTTTTTTTTTCTTTACTATACAACTTTGTTTTTATCATTAAGAAAAGGAGGGTGGGTGGCTAGGTGGCACAGTAAATAGAGCACCAACCCTGGAGTCAGGAGGACCTGAGTTCAAATTCAGTCTCAGACACTTAACACATACTGGCTATGTGACCTTGGGCAAGTCACTTAACAGCACTTGCCCTTCTTTCCTTAATGGAGCAGCAGTAACAGACTAATTTTATATGTTTATTTAAAAATACAAATTAAATAAATTGCAAAAAGTGGTTAAGTACAAACTATTACTTTTTCCCCCCTAGCCAATTTCTGTGCCAAATTTTCTGTGACAATTTTTAGGACACTTTGAATTCTGGAGGTAATGTCGACTTTCTGTATTCTAAGCTCCATGTCCTAAGAATAAAAGGAGATGCTTCACTTTTAAGGGATAAGGCCCAAGGATGGGGAACCCATGGCCTTAAGGGCCACATATGTTCCTCTAGGTCCTCAAGTGTGGCCCTTTGACTGAATCCAAACTTAACAGAACAAATGCCCTTAATAAAATGATTTGTTCTGTAAAACATGGACTCACTCAAAAAACTATACCCAAGAATCTAGAAGGCCACATGTGGCTTCAAGGCCACTGGTTCCCCACCCACAGGATAAGCTAATTTTGAATGAGAGTTCATGTGCTTTAAATTTTTTTTTTAATTTTAGACAAATATTAAGACTTAAAAACATAATAAGGAAAGAAAAAAAAACATTTTAAACCTAAATATAAAAAAGGAAAAAAAGTATCATGTGCACAACAGAATACGGGAGAGGATTCAGAATATATAGCAATAACTTTCCATTTCAAGAAAGCCTACATATTAAATACTGTGATTTATGTTGAAAGCTGCCCATCTTTTCTTTGCTTCCTTGTAGATTTTCTTTTGTTCTCTACTGTACACATTTTACTTTCTTCTTTTTTCCCTTCCCCCACCAACACCCCAAGGCTACAATTAAATGTGTACCTATATATATAGATAGATATTGATGTATACATTTATACACATACATACATATATAAACATATGCTTCCTCTAGGAGATTCTACACCTATATCTCTTTTTTCTTACCTCTCCTAACTCCTCAACTTTACTTCTACCAGGTACCTTGCCATCTTATTATTTGACCAACCTCTTTGCCTCCCCTCCCAGCAATCCCTCCCTTACCCACCCATTCCCCTTGATCTAAACACCCTTCTATATCCCCCTTTTTATCTATTCCCTTACCCTCCCCCTAAAGAGTCCTCATTTTTACTCTCCCTCATCCAATCTCCTTAGAGTTTTATTTTTTTCTAAATTTAGGAGACTTTTATACTTTTCTAGATGTATATGTATTTTCTCTCTTGAACTCATTCCCAGTGAAAATAGGTTTCCAGAATTAACAGCACCCAACCCCATCTAATTCCTCTGTATTGGTTCTTCCTCTCATACCTGTTTTGTGTAAGATAATTACTCTTTCAGCTGTTCTTGAACACCTTTACTTTTTGAAGCCATATCATACTAAGGTGTACCCCAATCATTTTTATAATCTATCTAGTTACTAATAACAATCTTAGTCCTAGGATTTACATTTTACATACATAATATATAAATGTTCTACCCTTACTGAGTTCCTTGTAATTAGTCATTTGTATGTAACAAATTTCTCTTCGCTTTTGTATGTCAAACATTTTATTAAGTTCAATTTTTCCCCCCCTTATAAAGTCCTGAAAGTCTGACAATTCATTAAATGTCTATTTATTTTCCATTCAGAATTATGCTTAGCTTTCCTGTGTATGATATTTTTAGCCACAACTCCAGTTTTGTGATCTTTTATGGTCACACACTGTGTTGTGTGATTCTGATTGTGGTACCACTCTATGTAAATTGTTTCATTTTTTTTTTCTTGTTCTAGTTACTTATAATAATTTGTCCCTGAGCTGGGAGTTTGGGGGTTTGACTATAACATTCATGTGTCTTTTCCTTGTAGGATCTTTTTGAGGTGGTTATTGGTGTATTTTTTTTTTCTATTTCTACTTCCTCCTCTTCTTCTAATGCTTCAAGGCAATTTTCTCTAATTATTTCTTGTATTATTGTATTAAGATTCTTTTTTTTTTATTACAGCCCTCAGGTAGTCTGATTATTCGTATGTTTTTCTCTTCTTGATCTAGTCTCCAGAACAGTTGTTTTTCCTCTGAGATATTTCATATTCTCTTTTATTTTTTTCCCTTATCCAATTCTATTTTACTATTTAAATTTTTTTTTTCCAATGCCACTTTTCAATGAATCATTTTCTCTTTAAAGGTTCTGGATCTCTTTCTCTAAGTGTTTGACCTTATTTTCATAATCTTCTTGTTTTTCTTGGATTATTCTAATTTTTCTTTTTAGTTTTTCTTCAATCTCTCTCATTTGATTTTTTTAGAATTTTTAAAAGTTCTTTATTGAATTATTTTTGAGCAGGTGACCATTTGACATTACTCTTTGTGGCAGAAGAGGTTTTCTTTGCTTCAGTGTACTCCCCTGAAGATTAACCCCAGTTTTCTCTATTCCCATAATAGCTCTCTATGGTTGAATTCTTTCTTCTTTGCCTGTGCATTTTTTTTTTTTTTTTTACTGTTAGCAGCTTAGTTTATATAATCACTTCTAGTCTTGGGGGATGGGGGTTGGGGCCTCTAGCCTCAGATCCTCTTTAGTTCTCCCTTCTGACCTTGAACTCAAACCAAGATCTCCAGCCTTCTGGGAAGTGCCCACAGTCAGTGGTATCTCACCCTACTGATTCTGCACTCATCAGGTATGTGCTAATTCCTTCTTGCCTCTATCACTTCTGTGCTGCACAGCTGGGTCTGATATTCCTTGTCAGCAGAGATTCCATAGATCTTCCCCAGCTCAGATGTCCAACTCCCCTCACTGTCCCTGGGGTAAAAGTTCCTATGACTGGGCCTGAGGCAGCCTACCAACCCAGCTAACTCTAGAGCTTGCTGCTTGTTTAAGCCGTACCTGCCAGGGAGGTGTTTACTCTTTACAAAGAGGAAACCTCATTCTGGGATTTTCTTCAGATCTCTGATTATCCCAGGAGGATTCTTGTTTTCCCTTTCTCTAATTTATTTTCATTGCTCTATTTTCACTCTGAGACACTATTTTATCTCTTTTGCGGAGGGAAATTTTGAGAGCTTGAAATTTTCTGACCTACTCTGCCATCTTCCCAGAATCCTCTTCTTCATTTACTTTAAATAAAAGAATGATTCAACTTTAATTCAGTTATATGACTGAGGTCCACTTTCCAAGAACAGAGTTTTTTAGTTAAAGCCTGAAGCCAGGGAAGGGTTAGACATTGTGTCCCTCCACCACCACCAAAACCAATACCATACAAATAGGAGGAGATATGGTGTCAGGAATAATAATGATGTCATCATAGATTATTAAGTAGATAGGCTCTTAGCACAGCTTGGAAAGGCATGAAGATCTTGTGTTCTCTATCAGGAGACCAAACCACTGTTTTCATGGATCCTTTGAAGTATGGAGTACTGTAATGAAACCCTGTTGCCCCAAATAGCACTTTTTTCTCTTTTTCTCTTTCCTTCTCTCTCTTTTTTTCTTTTTGCTTTTCTTCTCTCCTCATCCAAAGAAAAAATATTTTGTTGGATTCTCAGTATAGAATTAGAGAAATTGTGAGAATTCTAATAAACTAAGACTCTAAACCTTACTAGGTCATGCTTTATTCTCAGAAGACTCGCTTTCAAGCTCTTTCACATAACTAACAATTATCTGATAATGTCTAAGTGTGAGAATTGAGTATTTGATCTCAAGAAAATACAGAGGGAATATGAAAGCTGTTTTTAGATATCTGAAGGGTTATCACATGGGAGAGGGTTTAGACTTGTTCTCTTTGGTCCCAGAGGGAAGAATTAGGAGCAGTGGCTAAAATTGTAAAAAGGACATTTTGCAGTTGATGTAAGGAAAATCTTCTTAATAGTTGGAGCTTTGGGGGAAGAGGAACGAAGTACCTCATGACAAAGTGTATTCTCTGTCATTGGATTTGTCAAAGTAAAGACTTGGGTGAGTATTAATTAGTTATTGTATGTCATAGTGAGTCTTTGTGTTCAAGTATGACTTTGGTCACATGACAACTAGTATTCTTTCCACTTTTTATTTATTGTGCTCCTTAGGCATTGAAATTTCTCGCGTAACCTTATGTTGTAACCTAAACATTCACATTATTCCTTTTATTAGCAGAGGAGCCATGGAGCATTAATGATCATTGTCTCTATCAATAAGGAAAGACTTATGTAGATGCCCAGACTTCAACCTCAGGGTAAAACTGAATGACTCCATCTCCATAGTGCATGTTTAAACCTAACCAGGGCTTCTTGAGGTAAGATAAGAATATGAGAGCAAATCAATATATAATCCTTACAGCTTTAGAAAAGAAGGCTACTCCCTCCAAAATATCATAAAACTTTTCTCTGATGGGACATGTTAAATCATGACATAGATGAAAATATGTCCTTGGTTTTCTAAAAGGCCTGAACTATTAAGGCTAATTTAAGGTTACTTTTGATTTAGAGGGATGAGGCTGAGTTGACCAATTGAATTCATGCTTTAGCAATTAGCTGATAATTTGGGGATTTCTTTATCATCATCTAGTGCTGCTTATTAAGGGTCCACATGCCCTGAATCTCTGCTAGAAGATTGTTTTGGGAGAGCTGAAATCTCCATTGCAAAATTATCTAAATGTTCAAGAGTACCTGCGTCCAGACCTAAATATAACCAACAGCCAATTAGCCTATTTGTCACCATTTTACAGATAGATGGAGACTAAGTGCAAAAGAGTACAGATATGTATGGCATATGAATTACATGTCCCCATTGCTGTATTATGGATTGATTAAATTATATCCTATTATGCATCAAATACACAGAAGATGTGCCTCTGCATTGCATGCAGAGATTGCAATCACTTTTCTTTTCTTCCTTTAGATAATTGTTCGTGGTACAGTCTCAGTTCACAGATGAAAATCAATTTTGTGATTTCATCCCAGTCACTAATGAAAATTTGTTCAAATCACAATGCTGCCATACTATTTGTCCAATTCAGCAGAAATACTTGATGAGGTTCAATCAGTTCAAGAGAAGCCCAATTCGGAATAGCAAGGGAGTTCCAGGTCAGGAAAGAGGTGAATCAACAAAGTTGGTAAAGTATTTGCATAAATCCTGACTAGCTAGAGCCAATTTGGTAAGTTCTTCACTTATGCAGCCACTGAATATTTCAAATGTTTAAGATAAGCATTTTTTGTAACCCTAATGTTTTTTTTTAAATCAGTATTTTACCATTTGAAAAATTAGAATATATTTTTTCAAAATTAACTATTTTATTGCCACATAAAGCAGATAACAGTAATGGGGAAGACCTCTGAGTTTATTCTTCATTTAGACTTTTCATATGGTTCTATGATACTATAATCCTAGGATTGGTCTCATTTGCTAGGTGACTATTAACAAATATTTAATGCCTCTGGTTTTCACTTTCTTTCTGTGGAAAATAAAAGAATGCTTACTCCATTTATAGTTTAATACAGGTTTTTAAGAGACATTGCATAAAAGCTCAGGTTCTATATTTTACTTGTAGATTGTTAAGATCACACGGGAAATTGAGATGGTCTTCAGATAGATGTTTAATCATAAGAATCTGTCCAGTTTTTAGAACCTTCCAAAGGAAGATTATCTTAATCAATTTGCTTCAGTTTACAATACAGCAAGAAAAAAAAATATCCCCACTATTAGGAAATGGTTTTCTCCTATCTCATTTAAGTCCTATGCACTACAATTCAAATTCTGCTGGCCTTATTTTACCTTTGAAGCAAATAGAAGAACTTCTGTCATTCCCTTTTATACACTTTAATGCAAAATATGCTATAGTATTGAAGTGACAGCATCGAGGTCTTTAAAAGAAAAGATTTGGGGCAGCTAGGTGGTACAGTGAATAGAGCACTGGCCCTGGAGGCAGGAGAACCTGAGTTCAAATCTGGCCTCAGACAATGAACACAAAATAACTAGCCATGTGGCTTTGAGCAAGTCACTTAACCCCAATTGCCCTACCTTACCCCCTCCAAAAAAAAAAAAGATTTTAGGCCTAGCATCCTCTCCAGTGACAGATTTTGTTTTAGAATAGCCAGATAGATTTATTGCAATAAAAGGTTAAGGCTGAATAATTTTAATAGATGAGTTTTTCTAGGGAAGGCTGGAGATTGAGAGAGAGAAGGAAAGAGAATCAGATTAGGAAGGATATGCAGAAGTATATAGCCTTAGGAGCTAATTTACAGAATTATTTTCAAAGTGACATTTGTGTTCATTATTGGTCTCAGTGTCCTAATATGCAAAATGAGTGAATTTGAGGAGATGATGATTAAGGTCTCCTCTAGCTCTCATCCTATGATCTTAAGGTATAAGGAAGATATTTAACTTTACAAAGACTCCAGAGAGTCTGGAATAAACTGACCTTTGCAAAGAGAGACTGCAATTTAGCACCTTAATACCCAGAAGGATTTGTGATATCACCAATATAAATATTCTCTCCATCAATTCAGATTGCATTTCATCTTTGTCTTTTCAGCCCAAACAATTCTTGTCCTTGCCATGTGACCCATGAAATAAGGAATTCATTCATATCTCTTTTAATTGTGGATGAATAGAACATGAAATAAACTAGACTTGCAAAGGTTGCCCTGAAATATTTATATCCTACTATTTTCAATTTTAGGAAGGTACTTATATATTTCAATCCGTTAAAAACAAAACAAGGAGAGTATCTGGTAAGATGTGTAAAGGCTTCTTGTTTCAGATAATTGTCAAAATTTCATCTCTGAAAGTGAACAATCAGCATATGCTTAGTGACCAATTCCACAATAATGTTATTAATAAGTTATTTTTAGACTACCTTGCATTTCTTATATATCTATATCTATATCTATATCTATATCTATCATATTTATATGTAGTTATATACTATAAATTATTATAGCATATTATATTTATATAATAATTAAATTAATAAAATAGAAATATCTTTATATAAATATATATATACTTATATATTATAATTCTTTTTAGTTGTTTTATCATAGTTAGCATCCAGAGTTGATCCCAGAAAACAGTGAGTTAGAGCAATGACTCCTTGCATTTGTCGGTCTTCTGAGGTCATGAAGAAGGCTACTATAGTAAACTAGTGCTTAGAATGAGCTAAGGTTTGGGGAATATAGCCAACTATTTTCGTTCCTTAGCATCAAATCAAAACAATATGACTGATCGTACCTCTTTAACCTAACCATCACTCAGGCAACTCTTCCACGACAGCTTTTTTGTTTGTTTGTTTGTTTGTTTGTTTTCATTTCAAGGCTTAAATTGATAATTTCTTTTAACTAGATTTCAAATAGACACAGATATTCATGTTGAGTGCACAATGTGATTTGTCCCAGGCCAACTATCAAATCCTTTAGAATAGTTCTATGTCCTTCAAGCTTCCCTCTCTCTTCTCTCCTCAGGACAATCATACCTGTAACTATAACTTTTCAGGAGAATTAGTAAAACAAACATTCATAGCATCATAGATTTATAGCTAGAAGTGACTGCCCAAGTTATCTAGTACATCTCAATTTATAGTGAAGATATTGAGTCTCAGAGGTGAACTGATTTTATTAATGTCATAGGAAATAATGCTAGTTCCAGGAGTTGAAACTAGATACTTTGACTTCAGCTCCAATTTTCTTTAATTTACTTTGCCTTGCCTTCTTTCTTTAATTGTATCAACCATTGGACATTGTCTTATGCAGACCTACCATTTAAGGAATATGAACAGCCTTCAGGGAATGAGAAGATGACATGTGATGAACCAAAACCAAAATCTCACAGGTAATACAGACAAGGGCTAAAAATCATTAAGTAAACAGATAATCAGCAATAAAGTGCCTATAAATACTTATAAATACTATATTATGCAAGGTATTATGTATCCAAAGAAAGGCAAAAAGAATCCCCTGACTTCACAATCTTGTATTCTGAAAGAGGAAAAAATATGAAAAGAACTTGGTATATACAAATTATTTGCAGAGCAAAGAAAAAGTATTGTTAGAAGGAAAGGCACTAGCATGGTGTGTGTGTGGGGGGGGGGGGGATAAATGGAGTAGGAAAAGACTTCCAAAAAAAAGGGGGTATTTATGTTGAAATTTAAAGGAATCTAAGAGACAGAAGGGAAGAAGCATAAAATCCAAGTAAGCTTGAAAGACTATGCAAAAGCATGGGGTTGAGAGATGGAATACCACATGCCAAAAATAGGAATTGGGCCATATGCAAAAAATAGCAAGTGGTCCAATGTAGCTGGTTTAGAGGAACTATAAATAATAGTAAAGTGCAAGAAAATTGGAAAGGTAGGATTAGATTAGTTTATAATGCTAGTTAAGTATTAGAAGAATGTATATTTGAACCTGCAAGTAATACTGAGTCACTAGAGTTTATTTAGTATGACTATGAAACTTGAAGGCCTATGCAAAAGGTGAATTGTTGGTTGTAATGCCATGCACCAGCAGATTCCCAAAGGAATGCTACTGTGAACAGCCTTTAGAGTTCAGATTACAAAATATAGTGAACACTCTGTTTATTCCATTACAAATCAAGACAAACATTCAAAACATTATAATATTCACAACATTACATCTTATCACAGAAAATGGCCACACAGTTTTCACTACAGTGGCCACAATAT
>CM053583.1:82014727-82034750 GCA_028627135.1 Pseudochirops cupreus | reverse complement strand
ATAATAATAATAATAATAATAATAATAATAATAATAATATATTTTTTAACATTTGATTGTAGAACTTTAAATTCTAGATTCCTTCCCTTCCTCCCTCATCACCCATTCCCACTGGAAAGACAAGCAATTCAATACAGGCTGTACATGTGTAGTTACGCAGAACATCTCCACAATGGACACATTGTGAGAGACTGATTATATGTCTCTCTTTCCTATCCTGCTCCCCCTTGTTCTATCTCTACTCTGTCCCTGTCCCTTTAGAGAAGTGTGCTTCCCACAACCTTCCCCCCCACCTTGCCCTCCCCTCCATCATCCCCCCTCTCATCCCTTTCCCACCTTCTCTCCTGTATGGCAAGATATCCACTTTAGAGTGTATGTCATTCCCTCTCTAAGCTAAATTTTATGAGAATAAGGTTGACCCATTCCCTTTTGCCTTCCTGATCTTCCCCTCCATTGTAACAGTTATCCCTTGCCTCTTCTGTATGAGATAATTAACCCCATTCTGTCTCTCTTTGTCTCCTCTCCCTATATTCCTCTCCCACCTCTCAATTTCACCTTTTAAATATCATCTCTTCCTATTCAATTGATTCTGTGCCCTCTGTCTATGTATACCTGTGCACAAATATGAACACACTCACATATGTATTCATATGCATATATAACCTCCTATATAGACATATGTGTATGTATACATATGTACATTTATATTCCCTTCAACTATCCTCATATTGAGAAAAGTTTCATAAGTTACAATTATCCACCTGTCTCAGCTCACTTTTCCATTTATTTTTCTCTATATGATACATGAATAGAATATGTAGAGTCACCTGGTCACCCTTATGTATTATTATAATGGTAATTAATTTAGCAGATACTTAGCCCTTAGTAACTTAGGGCTAAGTACCTCTTGAAAGAAACAGAAGGTGCTAACTCTGTCTCCTGTGTGAAAGAGACAGAAGATGTGAACTCTGTCTCCTGATGCTGATGTGGCAGGAGGGGGTTAGCTAAGACAGGAAGCCAGTGTGTGTGTGCGCGCGCGTGCGCGGTGCGTGTAAGAAGAGTTCCAAAGATGGAGAATCAGAATCAAGACCTTTTACTCCTGGTGGAGGAAGCAGGATTGTCCCAATATCTGGGAGATGGGCTTGCTGGACTCAGAACTGAGTTGGAGGAAGCAGGATTGTCCCAGCATCTGGGAGCTGGGCTTGCTGGACTAAGAACCAAGTTGGAGCTTTCTATGAGACCAGAATCTGGTGAAGGCTGAAGTTGCTGCTGTCTGCAAGGCCTCATGGGAGGCTACCTGGAAGGCTAAGATTCCTTCTGGGTCCTAGGTCCAGCTGAACTGCTGGAAGACTGAAGAAACATGACCAGGATGCTAAGACTTTGTTTGTTTGTGGCTTGGTTGATCCTTGAGTTCCCGGCAACAGAAACTGTGAAGGTTTTGAGATGTGGTGGGCCCTGTAAACTTCAGTATGTAACAAGAACTTCCCGGAGGACTTGATGAGAATCTGGGAGCTGCCTGCCTCTGAATTCAGGTGACTGTTTGGTGGATTCAGGTAGGAGCTGGGACCATGGAAAGGGATCCAGGAAATCTGAGAGACCACCCCAAGTCAAGAGGAAGAAAATGCCTCCCCTTGGATACATGATGAAATTTAAGTGTATTGGACACCAAGGGGTGGAGGGTTTGTGTAAATTTCTAATGATTGTATTTAGTGATTAATGATATTTAGTGACTAATTGTTAAATAAGTTACTGATTAAGTTAATCTATGATTGCCCCATGAGTGGAAGATTTATCACTGTATTGTGAAATGACTGAATCATTAAGTAAGGAAGGTTTCCCCCCCTTAGGGAAACCAGATGATTATTCTTTTGTTCTTTGTCCTAAATATTGTGACCACTGTAGTGAAAACTATGTGGCCATTCTAATGTAAAGCTCTTGTGAACATTATATTGTGATTTTCTGTGATAAGATGTAATGTTGTGGATAGTATATTGTGATTTGTTGTGAATGTTTACCTTGATTTGTAATGGAATAAATGAAGTATTCACTATGCTGTGTAATCCAAACCTTAAAGGCTGTTCACAGTGGCATTCTTTTGGGAAGCTCCTTGTGCATGGTGTTACAGAAAATGTGTGTGTCCTTAATACAATTATGGCTATAGAATGATTAAGCAGAGAAATATATGAATAGTGGTGGTGATGCAAGAGATAGGAAATAAATAGAGGTATAAATCTTAGGAGGCTACAGCATTCCATGTTTGGGAACTAAGAGGAGGATAAAGAAGAAGTTGGAAACAGATGGTAGTCTAAAGGAAGAAAATTATGAACTCTGTTTTCCAATCACATTGTACATGGTAAATTTAAGTTAAAAAGTTTTCTGTAACTAAAGGACCACCCAGAATTTTCACATCAGTCTAATTATGACCTGAAACTATCACTTTGTCTTGACCTTGTTTAGTCACAGCCCAAAGTGCTCCTTCCTTATTCCCCGTAGCACCCTACTCTAATGCATTGGAATATTCATTCTTATCAAGAGTTACAGTTCAACTATGCCCAAAGGGCTATAAATAAGTGCATATCCTTTGACCCAGCAGTACCACTTCTAGGGCTGTATCCCAAAAAGATCAAAGAAGTGGGAAAAGGATCCACATGTACAAAAATATTTAAAGCAGCTCTTTTTGTGGCAGCAAAGCATTGGAAATTTCCTTCCTTGTATATAGGGAAATGGAAAGAAGTGAGGACATAGAGCCTGGTGAGACATGTCAAAACAGCTTTACTTTAATTAGTATAATATTAGATTTCCATGAACATGGATCCATTTTCTCAGCTAGGTCATGTTTTCAAGCCTTGAGTTTGAGACGGGGGTGGGAGGGAAGGGGTGGGAGAGCAGGGGGTAGAGTAATGTAAAAGTCATCAGTGAAGAGATGGCATATGAATCTATGGGAGCTGATGAGGTCACTGAAAATGATATTAGAGGAAGATATTAGAGCCTCAAAGGATGGTAGCATACGCAAAGTTGGACAGTTGTACAAGGATGATGATTTAGCAAAAAAAAGAAGAAAAGGAGAGGTAGAAAGGTGACAGGAGAACCAAAAGAAAGTAGTGTCACACAGAGATAGGAAGGTATACAAGAGAGGGTGGCAAATCAAATAAAAATGTAGTAAAGAGGTCAAAAGAAATAAAAAAGGAAACAATTTGGCAAATAGATCATTTATAAACATGCCAAAAAAACAGATTTTGGTCTCGTTTTCTGCATCATAATCCATGTTCCAGTCTTCCTACTTTTCTTCTTATTTATATCTTTAAATACTTCCCAATTGTATGTAAAAAATATTACAATTTATTTTTGACAGTTATGAGTTCCAAATTATTTTCCTCCTTCCCATCCCTTCCCTATAACTTGAGAAGGCAAGCAATAGGATATCAATTATAAATGGAAAGTCATACATGTGAGCAATGTTGCAAAAGAAGACACATAAGTAAACATAAGAAAAAGTTTAAATGTTATAATTCAATCAGAGCTCAAAGCGCATCATAGTGTATCATGTGTCTCTGAAGGTAGATAGTATTTTTCATCATGGGTCCCTTGGAATTGACCAACAGAGAAGAGAGATGCCTTTCAAGAAGGATATTCCAGGAGAATGCCATAGAAGTTTTTGAATATTCAAGGATAAGGAAGTCCCAGGTGCTAAGGGAAGTTCAAAAATGAAAGAGCAGTTAAGGAATTTCCAAAAAGTAAGTAGCAAATCTGGGAGAGGAATGAAACCTCACTAGCCTGGACCCTGTCACATAAAGGGGGCCCAGGATAAACTCATAGAAGGCTTGAGCCAGCCTAACAGAACAATATTCTACATTGAGAATATCACAGGTATGGTTGAATATCAAGGGCAAAAGAGGCTCAGACTCTGGGAGTAGTTCCAAATTTTATAGGTATTTCACATTGAACATACAAATTCATTATTTCACTTAAAAGCCCATAGCTCTACCTAACTTCATTATTTTTGTAGAGAATACTATTATTCTTCCACTCTCCCAGCTTTGTAACCTTAGAGTCCTCAACTTTTCATTTTCTCTCACATTCCATGTTGCACCAGAAGTCAGGTTTAATTAATTCTACTTTTAGAAAATCTCTGACATTTATCCTCTTCCTTATAGGCATGCAGCCACCATGCTAGCTTAGATCCTCATTATTTCTTCCCTAGAATACTGCAATAATATCTTAACTTGCCTCTCCATCACCACTCTCTTCCTTCTCTACCCTTGATACAAATTAATAATCTTTTAGTGCTGGTCTGACTCTCAATAAGATTAAAACAAAAACAAGAACAATGATCTCATGGGTTTATGAGTGGACCAGGGCAAAGTCGCCTAAGTTACTTTTCTATATTCTCTTTTGTTTCTGGACCATGAAAGGAATGATAAAGATATAGTGTGAGAGTAAGAAAAAGAAGTTTAAGGCCTTCCATGAGTTTGACTAGGGAGTTCCATCTCAAGAGTCAGCCAGATCTACCATTAAGAAGCTTGTTAAAGTAGTGAAAGCAGAAAACCTTCATCAGGAAGTCACCAATTGTCTGAAAGATAGAAGCAATGTCAACACACAATGCATATTAAATGAAATAAAGTGAGAGAGTTTCCCTAAAGAACACTGCAGAGGGGCAGCACTGGAGAGAGCACCAGCACTGGAGTCCAGCGGATTTGTGTTCAAATCCAGTCTCAGACACTTGATACATTCTTGCTGTGTGACCCTAAGTAAGTCATTTAACCCCGATTGTCTCAAAAATATCATTAAAGAAAATCAAAATTAGATTAGGTTTAAATTAGATTAATAACAGTTGAAATTCAGTATAGGAAGTCTTCATGGATTCAGGATTCATTATGTCTTTATGCTTTGTTTTTCTAAATTGTGTGTCATTTATTTGAGATAAATGAATTATATTCTATTGCTTATGTTTTATTTTAAAAATCAATTGACTAAATCTGACTTTACTTCTGTTTTATTTCTGCTACTGATTTTTTTAGTTTAATATTCATTTTTCTCAATTACATGTAAAAACAATTTTAATATTTTTTTTCATATTTTGAACTCAAATTCTCTCCCTCCTGTCCCGCTTTCATTGAGAAGGCAAGTGATTTGACATAGATTATACATGTGTAGCCATGTGGAAAACATATCCATGTAAGTCATACTGTGAAAAAACATACTCCTCACCCCCCCAAAAAAAATCACAAGAAAAATAAAGAAAAATTTCATTCTGCATTCAGGTTCCACTAATTCTTTTTTTTTTTCTTTTGAACGACTTGTTTATTTACTTTTAGTTTACAAGATTCAGTTCCACAATCACTTGAGTTTCAAATTTTCTCCCCTCCCTCACCCTGTCCCCCATGGCAGTGTGCAATCATGTATAGGATCTGCAAATACTTTCACATTGTACAATAGTTTGGTTATATAGAAGGGTTGTAACCTATGATCCACTAATTCTTTCTCTGGAGATAGATAATACCTTTTGTCATAAGTAATTCATAATTGTCTTGGATCATTGTATTGCTGAGAATTGCTCAATTATTCACAGTAAATCATTATACAATATTGTGGTTGCTGTGTATAATGTTCTCTTGATTTTGTTCATTTCACTTTGTATCAGTTCATGTAAGTCTCAAGAGCATCCTTATAGCACATCATATTCCATCACAGTCATATACAACAATTTGTTCAGCCATTCCCCAATTGATGGCCATCCCCTCAATTTCCAATTCTTTGTTACTACTAAAAGAGCTGCTATAAATATTTTTTTGCATATATAGATTTCTTTTTTTTTCTTTTTTAAAAAATCTTTTTAAGATGCTAGTGGCATTGCTTGGTCAAAAGGTATCCATGTATTTCTGTTACTTGTCATAGAGTCAAAACAAAACATTTGTTATATGTACATTATTAGTAGTATCCACTGCATATTTGATGCCATCTACCCATAATTGCATTCTCAGAACATGAAAACATCATCTACCTTAATCATTTCTGAACAACAAGTATTCAACCATATCTCTAGGCTATTGAAGAACTCACTGAGACAGTGTATTCTACTTGAGCACAATTGTTAGGTAGGTTGGCCTTATATTGAACTTAATTCCTCTTCTCTAAAGTTGCCAACAAATTATCCATGTTTTATTCTCAGGGCCCATAGCATCAAGGCAATATTCACAGTGCCAATGGCAACTGTAAGTATGTTGGCATAGTTCTCAATTGCAAAACATAGCATACTCTCTATAAAGAAGACAGAAGCAAAACATTTTTTCAGACACCAGAAAATCAAATTCCAAAACCAGAAACCCAAATCCATTATAGTAGCAAAGAAGTTAATACAAGTTAATAACATCGCAGAGAGTCACATTATTCATTAGCCTTCCCACAAACCAAAACTCGCAAGCCTAGCTGTCGACCTGGGTATGTCCTCTCCTTCCTCCATCTCTAACTGCTTTGACTCCCAGCTTCCCATGGGCTCTGTTCCACCTTTCAGCAAACTCTTCTTACTTCAGTTTCCATGTGATTACATTCAGCCTATTAGGGGGCAGGGAAGACCTTCAAAGCTGAAAATCTTCAAATTTACTTGGGTTTATTAAGAGTCAGGGTAGATCTTCAAATTCACATTACCATTACAGCACCACATCAAGCCTCATCTGGTCAACATTCATTATCTTTAACTACTTGGAGGCTGCTTTCCCATTTAAGTCATCACTAAGTCTTCTTTTCTTCAAGCTAAGAATCTTCTTATAATCCTCCTTTAACTTATCAATGACATTTCTAAAATTTAGTAACTAAAACTAAGTATGCTTCAGATATTGTCTGACCAAGACAGACTACAGGTAGGCTGTCACCTTCAATGTTTGGAATATTATGTCTCTCCTGATATAACCAAAGGTCATATTTTGTCTTTAGACAATCAATTAGCGTGAATGAACCAAATTGTGCTAAAAGAGTCTGTTACAATTTTATTTTGGTTACATTTCCCCTATTACAAGATGCTACAATTCATCTTTTGAACCCAAGTGTAGGAAATTTATTAAATTTCAGTTATATGGAGACAGTATTTCATAATGAACTTGTAGGATGGGAGTCCTTTGTTAAGTTCCTATCACAGACATCAGTTATGTGACTATGGGCCAATCACTTACTCTTTGATGTGTATATGTGAGGAGTTCCCATTCAATGAAATCATAATCCATTAAAATATATTTCAACTTTTTAAATTTGGCATATTGTACCCCTCTCAAAATCTTTCTGGCTCCATATCCCATATGTTTGCTATCTCTCCGAGATTTGTTTTATCTTATGATTCCATAAGTTTTAATAGTAGTGAAATTTGAAGTTCCTTTTGTATTGCTAAGCTGAGAGGTACTCTGTGGCTGACATAATAGGAAGGGGTTAGCTGAAACAGGAAGGAACTAATGCCATGTGTATGTAAGGATAAGCCCCTCCTGGGTCAGACAGATCTTCTTGGAGCAAGCTTTGTGGAGACAGAAGCTGTAGCCAATGAAGAGGCTGAAGAGGAAAGTCCCCTCCCCCCCCCCCAAGCTGGAGAAAATGATTTTGATTTTGGGAACCTGGGTGAAGTGATTTTGATTCTGGGAACAAGCTGGAGCTTCTGCTGAGGAACTACTGAATCTCAGGGCCAGTTGCCAAAGATGCCCAAGGGCCAGCTGGAGCTGCCAAAAGACTGAGGAAGCATGACTGTGACACTGGTACTTTTTATAAACTTGTTTGTGGTTTTGTTAAGTCTTGACTTCCTGGGAACAGAGACTGCGAAGTATTTAAGATGGACTGGATACTGTTACCTTCAGTGAGGAACAGGAAATGCTCAGAGAGCAGAACAAGGAACTGGGAGCTGTCTGCCTTTGAACCCAGGTGACAGTTTTGTAAATCCAGGAAAGAGCTGGGACTATGGAAGGGGATCCAGGGAATCTGAGAGACTACTCTGAATCAAGCTGAAAGAAGACTTTACTTGGATACTGTGTGCTAACTGAGAAGATTGTAACTTATTTGTGACTGAGGGGTACAGCACCTGCGTGTTTTACACTACCCCTTAAGAGAGTGCTGAGTAATGACTGATATTGTAACTTTTGTGCGAAATGAGTGGAGAACTTTGACTATTGTATTTTTTTATCCTTAAGGAAGCAAGCCTCCTTAAGGATAATTGAATGATTAAGTTGATTGAATGATTGAGTTACTAAGTGATTGATTGACTAAATGACTTTACTTTGTTCAAAACTGTGTGACCAATTATGTGGCCATTTTCTGTGACAAATTGTTGTGAACGCTGCATTTTGAATATCTGTGATAAGCAGTAACATTGTGAATGTTGTACCTTGATTTACTGTGGATGTTTTGCTCTGATTGGTTATTGAATAAATAGAGTGTTCACTATACTATGTAATCAGAACCTTAAAAGCTGTTCACAGTAGCAATCTTCTGGAAAGCTGCTCGTGCTTGGCTTTATATTAGTATGGCACCTATATCATGCTTATCTGCTTAATGGGTGAGGGAGGGGAGAGAAGAGAACTTGGACTTCAAATAAAAAAAAACCTTTAAAAATAAATAATTTGAAAATGTTGAATGGAAGAAGGAAAGTTATGAAGAGATCCCTGGAATAATTCATTAGATTCCTCCCTTTAGATTGATATAGCTCTTAATTACAAGTCTTTGGATCATATATTCTACCCATTTTAAATCTGCCTAAATGTATTAACATCTAGCTCACCTACCAGAGGGTATATGCTCTGGCTCCACTCTGTGAGAACCACGGTTCTAGAAACAGGGAAGTGTAACACTCTACTTACTGGATTTTCCCCATTATTAGAGACCCATAATTAACATCCCAATTCCATTTAATAACTTAACATCAGGTAGATTTTATAAATGGTATTTACTTTAAAGTGTAACAAGAACAAACACACAAACAATCCTTTATCTCCTGGAAAGTAGGCTCAAAACTTACTTCATTTCCTGCATAGCATTAGTCCCATCAAATCCTTGTCCAAATTTGTCAGTGCCTCCTGATAAGTTAGTGTCCCAGAGGATAATCCTGAAGATTACTTTTGTTTCTTGGTCCATCAATGTTTCACTGATTCTTGAACCCACACTCTGGAATTCCATGATACAAAGAAACCCCATGAATGCTTCTTTACTAAAATGAAAAAAAAAAAAAAGAATAATTTAAAAAAAAGTAAAGACTCAAAGTTCAATTTCAAGGGCTACATGGCATCAGAGCAGGATAAGGGTCTGAGGTTTCTTTCTTTATAGTATATGTGCAGACTACATTAGCCAAGCAAGTTAATGATATTTCTGCTTGTTTTAAACCCCCGTCATGGTAGGAGTATGGCTTTAGAGCTGAAGAGGCTTGATAAAATCATTCAACTAACTAAAATTCTGAGGCAGGACTTGAATTCAGGTCTTACTGATTGCAGTCACAACCCTAAATACGGTGCCCCATCTAGGTGACCTCTTCTTTACATCTTAAAAAAAAAAAAGTTCTCTCTCATGAGAGATTCTGTCAAATATTTTTTTCAAAAACGTTATGTCTATTATGCCTCCATAATATCACTGATTTAACAGTTTAGAAACCTAGGATAAAATAAAACAATCATATCTATTATAATTTTTTGTTGGTCAACAAACACATATTACCTCTTAATGTCTACCCTCCTCCTTTCCAAAGGCTTACAAACTATACCTTTAATAATACAGAGGTCCAAACATTCAGGAGTACAATTCAGAACTATGCCCAAAGTGCTATAAAACTGTGTATACTTTTTGACCCAGCAATACCACTACAAGATCTGAATGCCCTCAAAAAAATTCAGAGGAATAGGAAGAAGACATATATGCACAAACAATATATAGACCCTCTTTTGTGGTGACCAAGAACTGGAAATTAAGAAGATGCTCATCAATTGGAGAATGGCTGAACAAGTTTGCCATGTGATTATGATGGAGTACTATTGTGGTATAAGAAGTGACAAGGGCAAGTTTCAGGGAAAACATCAAAAAAAAAAACAAACAAATAAAAAATAGCAAGACTTATATGAACTGATGTAAAGTATGAAAAGAGTCCAGAGATCATTGTGAACAGTAGCAGCAATTGTTGTAATGATGATCTCCTGTGAAATACTTGGCTACTCTGATCAATACAATAATCCAAGATAATTCCAAAGGATTTGTAATGAAAAAAAAATACTATCTACCTCCAGGGAGAGAATTGATGAACTCAGTTCAAATTGAAGTATAATTTTCACACTTTTTTCCCCCTTCTTTGTGATTTGCTTAATATGGAAATATATTTTGCATGATTTCATATGTATAATTGATATAATTTTACTTGCCTTCTCAGCAGGTGGGAGAGTAGTAGAAGGAGGTAGAAAATTTGGAAATCAATTTGAAAATAATGTTAAAAGATTTTTTTTTAAAAATAGTTATCTATGAAGAGGAAAACAGAGAACCAAAAATAAAATATTATAGAATTGGAATTATGAAAAGAATTAAAATGGCCCAGCCTATGCTTTCAGGAAACTTCCCTTTAAAAAAGAGAATATTTCCCCCTTATCTCTCTTTTTCCACATTTTTCAAGTTAGTAACAGTGGCTCAGCAATCACATCAAGCAGTGCTTTTGTGTCTTACAATTCATTTCATCTGGGCCTGGCAAATTGTGTTCATTTAGGACAAATACCATCTCTTTATTTATCATAGGTTTCAATTCTCTCTTAACATTATTTTTTAACTATATTTCCCAGTATAAAAATCATTTGCTTATCCTCAATTACAGCATTTCTGTTAGTAAGCAGCTCTCTCATATTTGTCCTCGGTTAATTGCTCTTCTTTCCACTTCCTGTTCACATTCTTTGAAAATTTAGATTGTTCTTTGCGTTGTCTGTTCATTCCATTCGTTCTCTCTTGATTCCTCTTTCAATATTTCTCATCATATTTTTTCACCTTCATGCCAACTGAATCTGAAAGCTTCCCATCCCTCTGGATCTAATTTCTACTGTAGGTTTTCAGGCTTCTTGAAAATATGGCTCCCTACCTACTCTTTATCTACACTACTCTGCCAAAAGATAAGAAGTTTGTCAAACTATAGCCAGTTGTCCCTAATCATTTACGAGCTCCTAACTAGCATGAAGATCACTGACTCCCAAAGACTTGTCATTTCTAGGATAGCAACCGGTTTCTGTTGATTAGTCAAAATGAAATGTAGAATAGCAGTAATTCTCTTTCTTGTTTTTTTCCCCCCACTAAAGAAAGTAATGAACACTAGAAAAATAAAGAATTATATATTGTGCTGCTTCTTAGCAGAGATGGAAAAAACTCTAACAGCTACTGTAGAATCAAAAGATCATAGGATTTAGATCTGAAAAGGACCTTTGAGATTATCCTAGACAATCCAGGATAGTTGGAATCCTTTTTTCTCATGTATAGTTTCTAAGTGAAAATAATATGCCTCTTTTGGGCTGACTTTATAAAAGAAACCTATTAGGGAATGCCAAATGTCAGAATTTTAAAAGCCCAGAACAAATAGGAACTTTAGAAATAATATATTCATTTTAATTTGTAAGCAAACCAGTCACAGACTACCTTTTGATCAGATGGGGCACAATATTTATTTTTAATTTGAACATACTATTTTACTCATCCTAACACATCTTCTACACCCCTTTTTCATTCTATTTTCTTAATCATTTTTAAAGAAATGAAACAAAACCATAGAACACAATCAAAGAAGTGGCATGCCCTTTGACCCAATTATACTACTACTAGACCTAACCTCCAAAGTAGTCAAAGAAAAGTTAAAAAAAAAAAAAAGACATATTGCTAGCAGCATTTTCATAGCAGCCAAAAAAAAATTTGAGGTGGTACCCTGCTATGGGGGAACAGTTAAACAAATTGTGGTATATTAATGTGATGGAATATCACTATGCCACAAGAAATGATGAAATGGATAGTTTGGAAGGAAAATGGAGAGACTTCTATGAACTAATGAAGACTGAAGTAAGAAGAACCAAAAAGACAATACATGTAATGATAAAAAAAAAAAGATATAGAGAAAAGTAACTTTGAAAGACTTTGAAATTCTGACCAATGAAATAATAAACCACAGTCCTAGAAAACAAAGATTAAATAAGTCACATACTTCCTAGAAGGTGATGGACTGAAGATGCAGGATGGAACATACATTTCTAGACAAGGCAATTAAAAAAAAAACTATGGCCTGAAAGCTTTCTTTTTCCTATTTTAAAAAAAAGTGCTTAATTTAAGAAAAAATAGTTTGATGGAGAGGTAGTGGGAGGGACACATTAGTATACTTTTCTCAAATATAAGGTATGTCTTTTTTGGATGAGGAGGCAGAGTCAAAAATTTAAGTCATGTAAAAAATCTACATTTTAGGGGTGGCTAGGTGGTGCAGTGAATAGAGCACTGGCCCTGGAGTCAGGAGGACCTGAGTTCAAATCTAACCTCAGACACTTGACACGTTTACTAGCCATGTGACTTTGGCCAAGTCACTTAACCCCAATTGCCCTCCAAAAAACAAAAAAAAATATACATATATACATTTTAATGATATTTAGGGAGCTAAAGTGACTCATCCATGGTGACAAAAATATGAAGTTATTGAAACAAGATTTTACACCACTGCTTCTGATTCCAGATTTGTTTCTTTTTTTCACTATACCACATAGTATTTGATCTTGTATTGGATTAATTTTGAAGAAAAAGAAACTTTTAACTTGCCTGAGGTCATACAGCTCATTTTATTTTGATCATTCTTAAGAAGAAGTAATTGGACACAAAGAGGTCTATGTGTTGATGCAAAGACTAGCTCCTTCATGCAGGTAATTTAAAAGGAAAATGAATATTGCTAATCTTAGAGTTTCTAATTGGCAGATTGAACACCTTGCCATGGGTAACCCTTATCAATCCAGTTCAAGTTCGATATGAGATAAGACTCTGAAACTATTTGCTCTTCTACTTCATATCAAAACAATTCAATTAATATAGGGGAATATGTCTGCAAAGTCTGGTGAGTGACTTGGTTCTACTTTTTATAATGTTAAACTATAGTTTGTTTTTTTTTCTGCAAGTGAATATTTTATCCCAGGGACTATATTCTTAATGGGCAATATTATTTGTACTGTAGAAGATCAAAAATAATTTTCTTTGCTACAGTCTGTGTCCCTTTAGGATTAGGGAAGATCTAGAATAAATATGTCAACCAGGAAGACAGTTGAATAGAAGCTATAACTGCTTTTTCCCACCATACATCAAGGCTCCAACCTCTGGTGCCTTGACAAAGCCTCTGGGAAAGTGAAAGATGGATTTGTAAGAGGGTAGGATTAGGTGAGTTCTTGAGGACATTTCATCTCTAAATTCCATGATTGTGTTTCTGAATAAGTTACGTCAGTTCACAGGGTTCCAATCTCCTTATCTGTAAAATAAGGGTAAATTACATTTATATCATTTTAGGGTTTCTGTAATGCTTTCTTCATGTAGAACTATTTAATAGGTAAGACAGTATTATTACGTGTGTTTCAAAGATGAAGAAAATGAGACTTAGAGCTATTAAATTGTTTGCTTTTGGTCATATATGGCTAGGTTGGAATGATGGTAAAGGTCTATTCCAGTTCATTCCTTCTATCTTAATGCAATGTGACTATATTACCTTATTTCCAAGACTATCAATAAGGTTAAATGGTTAGGAAATCTTAGATGTGGTCATATTTTTTTTTTTGACCAGGTCAAGCTAACTTCTTAATAAGCTCTATTGGCTCTGGTCTGAATTCCCTCTGGGACTAACTAAAGGAACACTTGAGACAGTGTGATACTAAAAAAGATTATATGTATGTGAATCTAAATTCTGATATTTCTTACCTGTTTAACCTTGGATAAGGTCCTCTGGGAGTAAGGGGTTGGGACTAGGAGACATCTAAGGTCTTTTCCAGCTCTAAATATATGCCCATATAACCAGTTTAAAGTGCTGTAAGTTGCTTTATCATTTTTCTACCATAAGTTGATAGAATGTAAGAAGCAGAAACAAAAAGAAAGAAGGAAGGAGGAGAAGCAGGGTAGGAGAGGTAAGGATATGAGAGGAAAGGGAGGAAGAAAACAGAGGAGACAGAACCTCTAAAGATACATAAAAACTCTTATTCTTTATATGATCAATGGAAATCCAATGCAAAGAAAGCACACATTGGATCAAATGAGAAATAAAAGGTTAAAGCAACATGGATAAAAATAAATGGTTATATCAGAGAAAGTGACTGAAACTCTAATATCTCCACAAAGCTAGAACACAACAGAAGCAGAAAAGATCTAAGCTTTTTAGCTAAATAACTTCATAATTTTCTATTAATTATTAGCAGAGCATTTGAGCAAATTTCTAAGTCAATCCTGATCCCATATTTGTTAAAAGAATGAATTGGACATTGATTTCATTGACTCTCCAAATATAGACAAATACCTATTTAGTTATTTTAGTAAAACATTAACAGAAAGCAATATTTAAAAGGTCTATACAAATATTTTAAAAATCTATATTAACCAAGAAAGAAAAAAAAAGGATAAAGGATGTTCCAAAAAAGTTTTGGCAGCATAAAGAACAATTTAACATTGATTAATCAGTTATTGAATAATCCAGTCTTAACAGTCATAACATTTACATAATATTTATTATTACAAAGGCTTTGACTCAGTTCTGCACTCATGTCTTTGTCATGTATTCTAAATAGATGAGATCAATACAAATATACTGAGAATTCTAGTGTACTTGATATCCACATAGAAAACTGTTCAGTTTAAAGACAGACCGTAGTGCAGTGGATAGAGCCCTGTCCTTAGACACACAAAGATAGTTCATTTCCTATCATCTATGATAATTAGTATGTAACCCTAAATAAGTCACTTTATAATATTATAATCTCTCAGTCTCTGTTTATTTCATCTGTAAAATGAGAAAAATAATATTGTTCCACGGTTGTTGGGGACATACACATATGTATATATATATGCATATATGTATATAATTGCATATGTATATGTGTGTATGCATATATGCATATAGTGTGTATATGTGCATACAACCTTGAAAAACTTAAAGTGCTACCTAAACACTGTATTATTATTGATAATATTATTTAAAGCACACAATCAACAAAATAATTCCAAGAAATATTGATTACAAATGTAATATTCTCCAAGGAGACCATTTAAGTTGTGATGGGGCCACATGGCTTACAACCTAGTATCACTGTTCTTGAATAGGACTGACTATATATATAGTTTTCAGCCCATAATCGAAGATGTACCCAAAACCTAACTAATGTCTTGTGTACATGGATAATATCAAGTTGTTCAGTTTCTTGGAAAACATGTTAAAAAACTAATTTAATTTTTGGATATAATGATACCACAATGTTACTTGGATTCATTAAATATAAAATTCTTAATGTACACCACAGAATTATAAAGAAAAAAGAAGTTTTTGTTTTAAATGTTTGTATTTTCCAATTGAATGTAAAAACAGTTCTAACACTCATTTAAAAAATGTATTCTGGGGGTGGAGTCAAGGTGACAGCATAGAAGCAGGAGAATGCTGTGAGCTCCCCCCATAACCACCTCAAATACCTATGAAATATGACTCTAAAAAAATTTTAGAACTCCAGAAACCACAAAAGTACAGAGAAACAAAGCTCAAACTGAAGGCAGCCAAGAAGAATGAATTTGAAGCGCTCATTGCAGCACCCTTGGAGCCAAGACCAGTCGGAGCTTCAGTACCAGGACAAGCTGCGCCTGGAGCATTTGGGATAGTGAATCACTGGCAACTTTGGCAGTTTCCAGAATTATCAACCCATAAGAACCAAGGACAAAGAGAAAGGTTAGAGGAACTCAGATAAATTTGGGGGAGAAAAGTGGGTCCAGCCATCTTCCCCCAGGGCAAGAAAGCAGCAGAAGCAATGGCCCTGTAGCCTCCTCCATGTGCCTGCTTCAGATCTCGGGACTTGCAGATTGCAGGGGTGCCAAGCAACCATTCAGAGGCTAAATGCTCTTGTCTTAAGCTGCCTGGATCAGGTTAGTGGTCTTGGGTGGTGGTCCTGAGGTGCATTTTCAATGAGTCAAAACTGGTGGGGGCTGCAGCAACCTCCTAATAGCTCCAACAGCTGCAAAAACCCCAGTGATTTGAGACAAAGCTCTCCCCTCTGGAAGCAGAGTTCTACAGAGCTAAAAAGTCAAGTCATTGACTGCCAACATGAGCAGGCAAAGGAAGCAAAATAAATACAGCAACCCAACTTTAGATCCTTTTTCAGGGACAAAGAGGATCAAAGCATGGATCAGGAGGAAGACAACACAGTCAGAACTCCTGCACCAAAAGCTCCCAAGAAAAATATGAACAGGTTACAGGCCATAGAGGAGATTAAGAAGGATTTTGAAAACCAAATAAGAGAAGTGGAGGAAAAATTGGGAAGAGAAATGAGAATGATGCAAGAAAATCATGAAAAGAGAGTCAATAATCTGACTGAAGAAAATAACACCTTAAAAAACAGACTGACTCAAAAGACAAAAGAGGACCAAAAAGCCAATGAGGAGAAGAATGACTTAAAAAGTCGAATTTGCCAGTTGGAAAAAGAATCTCATAAGCTGACTGAAGAGAATAACTCCTTCAGAATTAGAGTGGAGCAAATGTAAGCAAATGACTTTATAAGAAATCAAGATACTATTAAACAGATCCAAACAAATAAAAAAAAAATACAAGGCAATTTGAAATATCTCATTGAAAAAAAAAACAAAACACTGACCTGGAAAATAGATCCAGGAGAGGCAATTTAAAAATTATTGTATTACATGAAAGACATGATGTGAAAAAGAACCTAGAAATCATCCTTCAAGAAATTCTCAAGGAAAATTGCCCTGATATTTTAGAACCAGAGGGCAAAAGAGAACTTGAAAGAATTCACTGATCACCTCCTGAAAAAGATCCCAAAACCAAAACTCCTAGGAATGTTATAGCCAGGTTCTGGAGTTCCCAGATCAAGGAGAAAATATTACAAGCTGCCAAGAAGAAACAATTTAAATATTGTGTAAACACAATCAGGATAACCCAGAATCTAGCAGCTTTTACATTAAGGAATCAAAGGGCCTGAAATATGATATTCTGGAGATCAAGGGAGCTAAGATTAAAACCAAGAATCACCTACCCAGCAAAATTAAGTATAATATTTCAGGGGAAAATGTGGTCATTTAATGAGATGGAGGACTTTCAGGCATTCTGGCTGAAAAAACAGAACTGAATAGAAAATTTGGTATTCAAATACAAGAAGCATGAGAAGGTAAACATGGAAAAGAAATCATAAGGAACTTATCAAAGTTCAACTATTTACATGCCAACATGGAAAAATGAGAATTGTAACTTATGAAACTTTCCCAGTATGAGGATAGGTGAAGGGAATATAAATGTGTGTGTGTATACATACACATATGTCTATATAGGAGGGTATATATGATTATGAATACATATGTGAGTGTATGTATATATGTGTACAGAGACAGAAGGCACAGGATCAATTGAATAGGAAGCGATGATATTTTAAAAGGTGGTATTGAGAGGCCAGAGAGGAATAGAATGAGACAAGACAGGGAGAGTCAGAACAGGGTTAATCATCTCATACAGAAGAGGCAAAAGATAATTGTTACAATGGAGGGGAAGAACAGGAAGGCAAAAGGGAATGGGTCAACCTTACTCTCACTGAATTTGGCATAGGGAAGGAATGGCATATACTCTAATTTCAGTATCTTGCCCTACAGGAGAGTGGGGAGGATGGGGATGAGTGGGGGGCTGATGGAGGAGAGGGAAGTTTGTGGGGGAGGCTTGTTAGAAGCACACACTTCTGTAAAGAGACAGGGACAAAGTAGAATATAGAACAAGTGGGGGGCAGCAAGGGAAGGAGGGAAATATAGCCAGTCTTTCACGATATGTCCATTGCTTGTCTTTCCAGTGGGGGTGTGTGGCAAGGGAGGAAGAGAAAGAATCTAGAATTTAAAATTCTAAAATCAAATGTTATATGTGTGTATATATATATATATATATATATATATATACATACATATATATATATACTATTATTATTTACATGCAACTGGGAATTAAGATATACAGATACTGGGATAATAAGATCCATCTTGCCTTACTGGAGAGTCAGAGGGGTAATGGGGTAGGATATAGGTGAGAGCAGATCGGGGTAGGGGATAAACATGGGATTGCTGTTTTGGGATAGGGGGTAGGGAAAGATGGGAAGAAAATTTGTAACTCAAAATCTTGTGGAAATGAATGACGTAAATTAAAAATGAACAAAAATAAAAATTATGCCACCACCAAAAAAAAGTATTCTAAATTCATTCTTTCATTCTTTCTCTCTATTCTATGCTCCCTTCCTCCCTCCCTCTCATTCCCTCTTTCCCTCTCTTCCTTCTTCTTCCTCTCCATCCCCTTTCCCCTCCTTGAGAAGGTAAGCAATTTGATATAGATTGTCATGTGCCATCAAGCAAAACTCATTTCTGTATAATTCATTTTGTGAGAAAAAAAACAGAATAAAAAAAGGAAAATAAAGTTGTTGTTTTTTAATATGCTTCTATCTGCATTCAGACACCATCAATTCTTTCTTTCTAGGTAGATTACAATTTTCATCATGAATTCTTTCGAATTGTCTTGGTTCACTATATTCCTGAAAATAGCTAAGTCCTTCATAGATGATCATTGCATAGCATGGCTGTTACTGAGTTCAGTGTTCACCTAGTTCTGCTCACTTCACTTTGCATGAGTTTATCTTCTCAAGTTTTCTTTTTTTTTTTCTTCTGAAACCATCTTGCTTGTCATTTCTTATAGCACAATAATATTCCTTCACAATCATATACTATAACTTCTTCAGCCATTTCTCATTTGATGGGTATCCTCTCAATATTCAGTTCTTTGCCCCTACAAAAAGATGTACTATAAATATTTTTTACATATAGTTTCCTTTTAACTTTTTTTCAATCTCTTTGGGATACAGTCCTTTAGTGGTATTGCTGAATCAGAGGGTATGCACAGTTTTTTTTTTTAATCTCTTTGGGCATAGTTTCAAATTATTCCCCAGAATGCTTGCATCCATTCACAACTCCAGCAACAACGCATTAGTATTCCAATTTTTCCACATTTGACGCAACACTGAGAACAAAGAATTTGAATCTGAATCCAGATCTCAAATTTTATCAATGGATGTAGGCAATACATGAAATTACCTTGGTTGCCTCCAGGTAAAAAATGTTGAATGTAAATAAGACTATTAAAGAGTTTTCTAAGCCTTAATTAATATGTTGAGACTGACTGGCATCCCAAAGTGAAAGCTTAGTGAGAAGAAGACACTTAAAACAATTAACAGATAAACAGTATGAGCATCAATGTGTATTTTTGCTACAGCAAAATGGATGACAACAGGTTTAAAAGGTGCTCAAACAATACCCCATATATTACGAAAGTAGCATAAGACTCCTCACTCCAATGTTGCTAAGGAGGGAAGGAAGGAAGGAAGGAGGGAGGGAGGAAGACTAGGAGGAACAGTGGAGAGAAGGAAAGAAAAAAGAGAAAGGAGAAAGAAAAAAGGGAAGGCAGAGACAAGAGTGAAAGAAACAGACATTGAAGAGTGCCAATAAGGAAGGCAACACTCATATATTTATAGGTGTAAATCCAAGCTGAATTTAAAATACTTGGAGTTACTTGGTATCCCTGAAAATGAACATAGACATTTCCTTTATTGTTGTAGTTTGATTAGCATTTAATCAAGCACCTTCTGGTAAAATGTTTTAATTACAGTTTGTTATGGGAATCTGAAGATCTTCCCTGCCCCTAGGCCCTTTGCTAAAGTGTCTACGTGACTGAGGACCCTTGGATATTTGAAAGTATACTCTGTTCCCTAATAGGCTGAATGGGGTCACGTGGAGCCTGTGGCGCCAGGCT
>CM053583.1:81961514-82014227 GCA_028627135.1 Pseudochirops cupreus | reverse complement strand
TAGCACTTTATCTAACAAATATAGGTACTTAATAAATGTTTGTTTCTTTCTAGCTTTGGTGAGGAAACTCACCCTCAGTTTAAAATGGAGATAAAGTGAGGATAGCAGAAAGCATGTTAAAGGAATGTTGGAAAGGTAAGCTGGAAAGGGCTTTAAGGTCAAAGGGAGGAGCTTATATTTGATAGAAAAGGCAATAGGGAACCACTGGAATTCACTGAGCTGGGAAATGATAGTTGATCCTTTGATTTAAGAATATCATGTTGGCAGCTGCATGAAGGTTAGGTTGCAGTTGGGGAAAGGAAAAAAAAATTGAAGGGAAGAAGACCAGAAGAATCCAGGAAGCATATGATGAGGGCCTTAATAACATACATGGCTATATAAATGAAAAGGGGGAAAGGTTCTGGAGAGTCTGTGATTATAGAATGGCAAAGATTTGACTACTATATGGGGAGCAAAGAATGAACAATTGGGAATTTTGTACGGAACTTTATAGAAATAAGGAAGTCTGAAAGGTAATCAATTCATTTTTAGATTTTATGAATTTAAGATGCTTACAGGATATCTAATCTGAATGTCCAAAAGGGACCTAGTAATATAGTACTGGAATTCAAAAGAGAAAATAGGACTCATTGCATATGGATACTTAGCCCATAGTAAGTTACAAATAATGAAAGTAGAGAGAAAGAAGACGGCCCACGAATAAGCTTGAGGGGTACACTCAGAGTTGACTGGGATCATTTTCATATACTTACAAGAAGAACAAAAATAATTTTCTACTGAAAACAATGCCAACAAAGTCTTATACTTCTCCACTGGAGAAAAGTACATACTACAGGTTAATTGCCGTATTAAAACACAAAGAGGAAGGTCAGTGCATAGATGAAACTATACATTAACTTTTATGTTTTCAGGATGGTTTTTATCGTATTTTAAATTGATCAATTTATTTTTATAAGTCTTTATAGTCTCTCTTTCCCATTACTAACACCCTCCACTGAAGGTGGGGGGAAGGGGGGTGGGAGATACAAACCAAACCATCAACAGCAGCAACCATATTTAAAAAAACAAAAGCATGTAAAGTTTAGTTAAACAAATTTGCAGATTGGCCATTTCCAAAATTGCATCTTATTTTTCATTTTGAGTTCATCATTCCTCTGTGATGAGGTGGATGGCCTGTAACCTCTTCAGTCCTCTGTATACTTTGCTTAACATACCATTGCACGAAGTTCCAAAGTCTCATACTTACTTCTTCTCTGTAATACTGTCATTGTATAAGTTGATCTACTAGGTTTTCCTCACTAAACTGTATATCAATTCATCTGAAAACATGTACTTCATCATTTTTGTGATGCAGTAATTCCCTTTACATTCACAACCCATTATTTGTTTAGTTCTTTTCCCAATTAGGGGATGTCTCTTTAGTTTCCAGTTTAAGGTTATTATACTATTTTCAAAATCATTCTTCCAAACCATTATAGAAAAACAAAATTCACAAACTTTATTAATGTATTGATCATATCACATCCATTTCTGAATACATTATTCCCAATCACCTCCTTATTCCAAGAACTTTTCCCTATAATAAAAGTTTGTAGGGGGGATGGAGCCAAGATGGCAGTGTAAAAGCAACAAGGTTCCACAGCTCCCACACAGCCACCTCAAATATCCATAATACATGACTCTAAACAAATTTTAGGGCTCCAAAAGTCATGAAAATGCAGAAAAACACATCTCCCACTGAAGGCAGCTCAGCAGGAATGGCTCATCACAGCAAGCTGTGAGCCAAATCCAGCCCAGACTGGAGAAACTGCAGCTGGAGCTGTCAGAAGAATGGATCAGTGGCAGCTGAGGCGGTTCCCAGAATTATCAAACCATAAGAAATAAGGACAAAGTGAAAAGTCAGTGGAACTCAGTTAAATTTGGGGGAGAAATGTGGTCTGGCCAAACTTCCTCCTGGGCAAGGAAGTGGCTGAAGCTGCGGGCCTGCAGCTGCCTCCACGTGGCTGCTTCAGAAGCTCCCAGCCTGCAGACTGCAGGGGGCGCAAGAGATCATTCAGAGGCTAAGTGCTCTTGCATTGAGAGGCTTGGAACCAGATTGTGGTCTTGGGTGGTGGTCCTGGGGTGCGTTTTCAGTGAGCCAAAGCTGATGGGGGCTGCAGCAGCCTCCTATTAGCTCAAGCAGCTGCAAAAAATGAAGCAATTTGGGACAGAACTTTCCCCTCTGGAAGCAGAGATCTACAGAGCTAAAAAATCAAGTAACTGACCAGCAGCAAGATCAGGCAAAGGAAGCAAAGTAAGAACAGCAACCGAACTTTTAATTCCTCCTTGGGGGACAAGAAGGATCAAGGCGTGGACCAGGAGGAAGACAACATAGTCAGAACTCCTGCACAAAAAGCTTCTGAGAAACATGAAGAGTGTCTAAAAGCCATAGAGCAACTTAAGAAGAATTTTGCAAACCAAATAAGAGAAGTGGAGGAAAAATTGGGAAGAGAAATGAGAATGATGCAAGAAAATCATGAAAAGAGAGTCAACAACCTGACTGAAGAAAATAGTATCTCAAAAAAGAGATTAACTTAAATGGCAAAAGAGGCCCAAAAAGCCAATGAGGAGAAAAATGCCTTAAAAAGTCAAATTTGCCAGATGGAAAAAGAATCTCAAAAGCTTTGTGAAGAGAATAATTCCTTCAGAATCAGAGTGGAGCAAATGGAAGCAACTGACTTTATGAGAAATCAAGACACTATTAAACAGATCCAAATAAATGAAAAAATAGAAGGCAATGTGAAATATCTTCTTGAAAAAAACCAATAACCTGGAAAATAGATCCAAGAGAGACAATTTAAAAATTATTGGACTACCTGAAAGCCATGATGAAAAAAAGAACTTAGAAAGCATCCTTCAAGAAATTCTCAAGGAAGATTGCCCTGATATTTTAGAACCAGATGGCAAAATAGAACTTGAAAGAATTCACCAATCACCTCTTGAAAAAGATCCCAAAAAGAAAACTCCTAAGATTGTTATAGCCAGGTTCCAGATTCCCCAGATCAAGGAGAAAATACTACAAGCTGCCAAGAAGAAACAATTTGAATGCTGTGGAATCACAATTAGTATAACCCAGAATGCAGTAGCTTCAACTTTAAAGGATGGAAGGGCCTGGAATATGATATTCTGGAGATCAAGAGAAGTAGGTTTAAAACCGGTAATCACCCACCCAGAAAAATTGAGTATAATATTCCACGGAAAAATATGGTTATTCAGTAAGGTGGAGGACTTTCAAACATTCTTGCTGAAAAAACCAAAACTGAAAAGAAAGTTTGACACTCAAATACAAGAAGCATGAGAAGGTAAACATGGAAAAGAAATCATAAGGAACTTATCATAGTTGAATATTTACATGCCAACATGGAAAAGTGGTAATTGTAACTTACAAAACTTTTCTCAGTACGAGAATAGGTGAAGGGAATACAAATGTATATATACATATACATACACATATGTCTATATAGGAGGGTTTATATATGCATACAAACACATATCTGAGTATGTATATATATATGAGTACATAGAGGGCACAAGATCAATTGAATAGGAAGGGATGATACTTTAAAATGTGAAATTCTGAGCTGGGAGTGTAATAGAATGAGAGTAGACAGGGAGAGACAAAATGGCATTAATCATCTCATATAGAAGACAATGGAGGGGAAGAACAGGAAGGCAAAATGGAAAGAGTCAACTTAGGAAAGAATGACATAAACTCTAAACTGGGTATCTTGCCACACAGGAAAGTAGGGGGGATGTGGATGAGAGGTGGGACGATGAAGGGGAGGGCAGGGTAGGGGGTAGGGTCGCTAGAAGTGCACACTTCTGTAAAGGGACAGGGTCAGGGTCAGGGTAGAGAATAGAGCAAGGTAGGGGGAGGAGGGATAGGAAAGAGTGACATATAATCAATCTCTCACATTATGCCCACTGTGGAGATGTTCTGTGTAATTACACATGTACAGCCTGTATTTAATTGCTTGTCCTTCTGGTGGATGTGGGTGATGAGGGAGGAAGATAAAGAATCTAGAATTTAAAGTTCTATAATCAAATGTTAAAAATATATATGTGTGTGTATATACATGTATGTATATATATATATATATATATATATATGTAATTATTATTATTATTACCTACATCAAACTGGGAATTAAGATATACAGGGAGGGAGATCTATCCTGCCCTATGGGAAAGTCAGAAGAATGAGGGGGAGGACATAGGAGAGAGCAGACTGGGGGAGGCTTGTACAGTGGGATGGCTGTTTTGAGGTGCTGAGTAGGGGAAAGATGGGGAGAAAATTTGTAACTCAAAACTTTGTGGAAATGAATGAGGTAAACAAGAAAATTAATAAATTAATTTACTTTTAAAAATTTTGCGTAATCATGCAACATTGGGCCTTATTTTATTTTTATTTATGTTGTTTATGGAATTGTGTATATCATTTCACTCATTTTCTTTGTTTAACTGTTCATTCACATATTTGCATATTTTTTTCTAAATTCCCTACATTTTCATTCATTCAGCACAGTAACTTTGTATTATGTTCACATACCATAATTTTTGCCATTTTACAATGAATGGGCATCTGGTTTATTTCTAAGTCTTTTCTACCACAATACTCCAACTACAAATATTTTGCAGGCTTTATATGCTGCTCTTTATTTAATCTTTAAACAAGTTGAATGATATGTCTAACAGTGAACTCTGTCAAAAAGTATATACGTACCCTTTAAAACCTTTATTTTATTTTTGTGTAATTTAAAATTTTCTTCAAGAATTATGGGAACAATTCAAGGATCCACCAATACTGCTAAATTACTTAAACTGAACTTGCTTTGGACTAATATTGCTGAAGTTCTTACATTGCTATTAGATAAGCAAAACCTCTAATTGTTCTCCCTAATTATGATGACTTTTTCAGGATGAGAGAGGTGATGATTTATGAACCAAAAACAGTCAGAATGAACTATGCCACTCTCTCCAACTTATAATGGAATGATGAAATTGTATTATGGTAGCACACAGACTGTTTTATATTGGATGAAGTTATGGGTTTTTTTTTGTTGATGTTAGAGGACTGTAGAATAGCATAGACCAAAGCATCCATAACCAGTAAAAGAAAAAGAAATGCATCATTCAATTGTTTTTTTTTTTTGTTTTTTAATCAGAGTGGAGTTAGTTGGTGCACTGAATAGAGCACCAGCATTGGAGTCAAGAGAACTTGAGTTCAAATTTGGTCTCAGACACTTGACACTTACTAGCTGTGTGACCTTGGGCAAGTCACTTAACCCCAATTGCTTTGACAAAAAAAAAAATCACAACATTAAGTGTCTGTTCTCAAGAAATGTGTTTGGCAATTGACATAATTCTGGCTGAGCATCAATAAAATCATGATTCATCAATTAGAAAAATATTGAATTATTTTATTTATCTTATCAAAGGACACTATTCTTTTTAATTTATTTTTTCAATTAAGAAAAAAATAATTTTCTTTTCTTCTACTTCTCCCTCTTCCACACTGGGGGAAAAAAAGAAAAAATAAACTGTAACAGATATGCTTAGTAAGCAAAACAAATCCATGCATTGATCATGTCCAAAAGAATATATCTCATTTTATATATTGAGTCCATCAAATCTTTACCAGAAGAAAGCAGTAGCATGTTTTACTACCCTTCCTCTGGAATCATGATTGATAGGAATCCTTATATCTGTCAAAGTTGTTTTTACAATGTTGTTAAAGAAATTGTTTTACTCACTTAATTATGTATCAGTTGATACAAATCATTCCATGCGTCTGTGATAATGTCCTTTTTGTCATTTCTTACATCATAATAGTTTCCATTAGATTCATATAATTATTTAACAAAATTTATTGAACATTTCCCCAATTGATAAATACCCTGTTTCTAGTTTTTACCAGTATTAAACGATTATTATAAATATTTTTATAAGTTAATTTGGATCCCTTTCTTCCTTCTTTGATCTTGCTTGGACATTTACTTGGTAGTAGTAATGCTGATTCAATTTAACTTAATAATTTTTGAGGCATAATTCCAAATTTCTTTCCAAAATGTTTACATCAATTCACAGTTCTTCTCATACTACACTAGTGCACCTGTTTTCTCACAAAGCCTAGAATATTTGTCATTTTTTCCTTTATTTTTGGTCAATTTTGCCAAAATGATGAGGATGATATGGTTCCTTAGCATTTCATTAGTTTGCATTTCTAATTATTAATGCTTTAAAGCATTTTTCATAAAACTTTTGCTCATAACTTGAATTTCTTCTTTTGAAACTATCAGTGGGGCAGCTAGGTGGTGCGGTGAATAGAGCACTGGGCCTGGAGTCAAGAAGAAATGGGTTCAAATTTGACCTCAGACACTTGACACTTAGCCAGTTGTGTGACCTTGAGTGAGTCATTTAACTCCAATTGCCTTGCCTTCCCCCCTCCAAAAATAAAATTAAAAAAATACTATCTGTTAATTTATTTTCACCATATATAAATTGGGAATGGTCAAAGGAATGCCAGTCTTAAGTAGAACAGCATGTTTTTTTTAGTTGTTCATTCCCCCCCCCCCCACTCAGTTTGCTAAAAAGAAAGTGTTTTGTTTTGTTTTTTTAAATGACTGTCGTTTGTGATTTGTTCTAACTCTCTGCTGGATCAAGGTAGATTTCGTTATTTGACAATAAAGTCAGTTGACAAAAGTCTAAAGGCATCATATAGATTAACCAAATAATTTTACATATGTAGGAACTTATCCCCAGAAAGGGGAAATTGCTTCCTCAAGATCACTGAGCTTATTGATTATCTAAACACATCTAGAATCAAAATCCAGGCTTTGATTCACTTAAACAATTAACAACATCATTAAGTTCCAATTATATGACAGGTACTGGAACAGCAAATATCAAAAAGAAAATTGTCCCTGTCCATTTGAAAAATTCAGCTTATTGGGAAGGTGGGATATGTACACAAATAGAAACTCCATGGAGTGATATATACATTGAAAAGGTCAGAGATATATAAAAAAATAGCATGATCTCATGGAAATGGTAGCATTTGAACTGGGTTTTGAAAGAAGACAAAATGGTGGTGGGTTAAATAGGTGGTGGGGAAGATCTACAAATCTACTCCAGACGTGATCGTTTTGGGAGTAGTTGGAGGGGAAAACCAATAAACTTTGAAGCTGAAATAAATGAGAGAAACCAGATAAGTGACATTAATGAGATGCATGTTGCAGAAGTAGAATTCACAGAATGATAACGGATTATGTTTGTGAATGTAAAGCAAAGAAGAATCAAAGAACATGCTGAATTCTTGAGCTTCAAATTTTGCCATCCACAGAAATTGAGATATTTAGAAGAAGGGTAAATTTGGGAGCAAACGACTTTAAGATATTGGCAGAGTACTCAAATGAAGATGTTTAGCTGACAATTGGAAATTAAAGACTGAAATTAAAGAAAGATATGCAAGAAGATAGAAATTTTGATATCATCTATTTTGAGGTGACAATGGATCCTGTGGAAGAATATGAAATATTCAAGCTAGGGAAATGCAGAGAGACAATAGAAATAAGAAAAATAAGGTTGGATGACAGAATGATGTGCCAGCAGAAGAGACTAATTAGAAGAAATCAAAGAGGTAGAGGAGAAAATAGTGTCTTTCAAGCCAAGAAAGAGAATAGATATAGAAAGGAAGAGAATAAAACCTTTTTTGCTTCCCCAAAACCAATGACCAGTTAGGAATTCAATATTATTGATGTAATATGCCATCAGTGAATTATAAAGCAACGTGAAGATTTGTTCAATTTGCATATCTAATAAATGCATTAAACATTGATGATTTAACACAGTATTTAGGAGTGAAAGACAGTATCTGCATATGAATGTTCTTACCATATACAGTTAGTTTTGTACAAATTGTGGTACACTATCCTGCCTATTTAGGCAGGAAAACTGTTTTACTCTGAGGCTTCTAGTCAAGCAACTTACACAGATCATTGTTCAATTAATGATTTATGTTCTTAATTACCATAATAACATTGACAGGAAAGTATCTATATTGCTAAAATTCCTGTGACATAAACAATAATCTGAAAATGCCACAGAAATGTGAAAATTACCAAATAATGCTAAGGAATAACTCAACTATACATTACTCACATGCTCTGAAGGTTCTCTTTTAAGAGTTCCATGATCCAATGTCTTTTTCCAACACTGCCCCTTCAAATTTACTTGCTACTACTTAGTTTTGCCTTTCTCAATCTGAGCAATAACTCTTTTATTTTTCTTCTAGGGTAAGAAAAGGCCTACAGCAAAATGGGATCATAGTCTAAATTTGGATCTGGTGCTCCTTTTCCCTAGATAAATGCCATTGGTAAGCCTCTGGTGGTATATACTGACAGCCTGTAGCTGTGAACCCCTTCTCACAGCTCTATTACCCATCTTTCCCCTATTCCTACCTGATACGTCCTTGGAGCACAGAATAGAAAATATAGTCAAATGCTGTAGTCCTTTTATAAATTACATTGAGTTTGATGATTGATTATTTTACTTTAATTAGCAAGTTCAGGATCCCAAACTTATAGTAACTGAAATCCATTTCTTAGCAAACATGTTTCTAAACAATATTAAAATTATTTGCAAAAGCATCAGAGATTTTTAGGTGTGTTGCTTGACTTCGGATAAAGGAGTTCTTAAACACATATGGGAAAAGGTAGTTTTTTTTTTTAATATACTAATTGTGCAAATGAGGGACTGAGAAGCCCTGTGACTTTGACAGAGCTACGAGAACTGTGTTGTTCCTGTGGTGATCAGAAGGCTGAGAATTCTATTTAGTAATTTTTATTATATAAACTTGGTAGTTCAGAGAAGAAATAGAGCCTTTAGGATGAGCTAAATGAGAATGAAAAGCCTAGAGTATCTTTTATTTTTTAAATAGTAGAAAAGTAGAGAGAAGATGAGGTTTAAAAAAAAAGGAAGGGAACAGCTAGGTGGCACAGTGAATAGAGCACCAGCCCTGGAGTCAGGAGGACCTGAGTTCAAATTTGACCTCATACACTCAACACTTATTGGCTGTGTGACCTTGGACAAGTCACTTAAACTCATTCAAAAAAGACAAAAGAAAAAAAGGAAGCTAGGAAATAGGAAACTCAGTTCAGGTAAATGGACTAAAACTTTGAATATAGACTTCCATTGTTAAGATGGTGGACTGAGGAAGGAACCCTCTGAAGCACTTCCAAATTCCCCTCAAAACAACTAGAAGACTGCCTCAGAATTTATCTAATAATCAATTCTGATTTGACAGGGAAGGAGCTTATAGCACAGCAGAAAAGATTTCTCTTATGTGGGTTGGAAGGGAGCAAGATCGAAAAGCAGCAGTAGCAGACAAATTCACAGTAGGGGGTTTGTTGCAAGGCTTCTTGGGGTGGAGGGAGCAATCCACCCCAGGGCTCTGCTCTCCTGTAAACCAGAAGACTCCTAGACAAATGAGCCCTCTGTGCAACTCAGCAAAGTCCCACCCCAGCGACCTCACCCCTAGCACAAGGCACCAGCTAGGCCTTGACCCCATTGCTGAGCAGTAATGAAGCCCTACCCCAAGACTGAACAACAGTAAGATCCTGCCCCTGGAACCTACCAGCATAGAGGTGCTGCTTCTACAGCAACCCAGGAGCAGGGTCCCACCCCTCCAGAAGACCAGAAACAAGATCTCTCTTCCATGGCCAGCCACCAGAAAGACTCTGTTACCATAACAACCCTGCAGCAAGGCCCCACCTCTGTAGAAAGCCAGCCGCTAAACCCCATGACCAGGGGAGGTCAACAGGGAGGCCCCATCCTCCTGTACAAGCCTGAAGGGAAGTCTACCTTCCAGAGGAAGTAAGCAGCTAATCCTTGAAGCCCAGTGAAAGCCAGCAGTAAAACCTAGAGCCTCAAAACAAAAAGGTTGGGACAGTGTGAAACCAAAGATTAGTTCTCACATAAAAACACTAAATCATAAAAAAGACCAGAAAAAAAGGAGCTTAAGTATAGAAAGTGATAATGGTGACAGGCATACACTTAGAAGAAAAGGATAGTTTCAAAATAGCTACATATGAAACCTCAAAGAAACATGTAATTTGGTCCCAGGCTCAAAAGCAATTCATGTAAGTGCTTAAAAAGGATTTTAAAAAGCAAATTAGAGATATAGTAGAAAAATTGGGAAAAGAAATGAGAGTAATGCAAGAGAATCATGAAATGGGGCAGCTAGGTGGTGCAGCAAATAGAGCACAGGCCCTGGAGTCAGGAGGACCTGAGTTCAAATCTGCCCTCAGACATTTGACACTTACTAGCTGTGTGACCTTGGGCAAGTCACTTAACCCTAATTGTCTTGCCTTCCCCCCTTCACCCTCTCCCCAAAAAAGAGAGGATCATGAAAAAGGTCAATAGCATGGGAAAAACATCCCTTTTATGTCACAAATGTGGTGCTGACACCCAAAATAGGAAGTCAAAATAGAGAAAGAAAAATATAGACCAATTTCCCTAAAGAAGATTGATGCAAAAATTATAAATAAAGTACTAGCAAAGAGATCACAGATCACGAGGGGCATATACTATAACAATGTAGGATTTATACCAGGAATGCAGGACTAGTTCGATCATAGGAAAACTATCAGCGTAATTAACCGTACCAATAACAAAATCAACAGAAATCATAAGATTATCCCATTAAATATAGGAAAAGTCTTTGACAAAGTAAAGCATTCCTCTTAAAATACCGTAGAGAAGAGCTTGAGGGGGCGGAGTCAAGTAGAAGCAGCAAAACTCCATACCTATCCCCTTAACCACCTCAAATACCTATCAAATATGACTCCAAACAAATTTTAAAGCTCCAGAATTCACAAAATGACAGAGAATCAAAGCTCCAACTGAAGGCAGCCTGGCAGGCAGACAGAAAGGAGTTCATCACAGCTTGCTGGGAGCCCAGACCAGCACCACATGAACCCAGGGCTGGAGCCCTAGGACCTCCAGAACAAGCCACGGCTTCACCACCAGCTGTGGCATTTTCCAGAATTGCCAACCCATAAGAAACAAGGACTAAGTGAAACATCAGTGGAACTTGGATAAATTCGGGGGAGAGGGTCTGGCTGACTGCCCGAGAGCTAGGAGTGGCTGAAGTGGCGGCCCTGTAACCGCCTCCACGTGGCTGCTTCAGAAGCTTCCAATGTGCAGATTGCAGAGGAGCCAAGCAATCTTTCAGAAGCTAAGTGCTCTTGCCTTGAGCTGCCTGGATCAGATCAAAGTCTTGGATGGTGGTCCTGAGGTGCATTTTCAGTGAGCCAAAGCTTGTGGGGGCTACAGAAACAGTGGCCTCTTAATAGTTCCGGCAGCTGCAAACACCCCAGTGATTTGGAACAGAGCTCTCCTCTCTGAAAGCAGAGTTCTATTGAACCTAAAAGTCAAGTAATTGACTGGCAACATGGGGAAAAAAATCAAAGCTACCGATAGTCATATAAAAAAAATGCTCTAAATCACTGTTGATTAGGGAAATGCAAATTAAAATATCTCTTTGGTACGACCTCACACCTATCAGAGTGCCTAATATGACAAAAAAAGGTAAATGTTGGATGTTGGAGGGGAAGTGGGAAAAGTGAGATATGAATGCAATGTTGGTGGAATTGTGAACTGATCCACCCATTCTGGAGAACAATTTGGAGCTATGCCCAAAGGACAACCAAGCTATGCATACTGTTCAACACAGAAATATCACTGCTAGGTCTATATCGCAAAGACATTAAAATATTTTAGCAGCTCTTTTTGTGGTGGCCAAGAATTGGAAATCAAAGGGATGCCCATCAGCTGAACAATGGCTAAACAAGGTGTGGTATATGATTGTAATGGAATATTATTCTGCTGTAAGAAAAGACAAGCAGACAAGCAGAGGCAAGATGGTGATGTAAAGGAAGGGACTTGCCTGAGCTCTCCACCAAACCCCTTCAAATATTTTTAAATAATGACTCTAAACAATTCTAGAGGCACAGAACCCACAAAAAGACAGAGTGAAACAATTTTTTCAACCCAAGGCAACTTGGACGGTCAGCAGGAAAGATCTGATGTACCTGGGTGAGAGTGGAACACAGTCCAGCACAGGCCACCCAAGCATATGTCCCCAGAAATCCAATAGCAGGCCTTGGGAGCCACTGAATCAGTAAGTGGCAGTCACTCCTTCTGGAGCTCTCAATGCACAGACATCGAGGGGGGTCTAACAACTGGTCAAAAGATCACAGGAGTCTTTTTAGCACTGAGGCAGGACTCTGTTGCTTTGACCATACTTGCATCCAGGTCACAGTCTTAGGTGACAGTCCCAGGGTGAGGTGAAGCCCAAGGACACTAGAGCTTGCAGCCACAGTAGAGTGGGGACACTCCCCATAGTTCTAGGGCAGAAAGTAGTTGTGGTTGCTCACAAACCAGAGAGCACAGATCAGAAGAGTAGTAAACACCTATCCTTAGATTATACTACCTTGGAAGAATTGAAAACTTATGAATCCCTAGAAATATCTCTGAAAAAAGCTGCAAAAATACCCCTAAAGCTTGGGACAATATGCCCTCTATCGTGGAAGCAAGAGCCATACATGAACAAAGAGTTGAAAGTCAAATAATAGAATGGGAAAATAAGCAAGCAACAGAAAAATATTCTGACTTTAGAAAGTTACTATGTTGAAAAGGAAGATCAAAACACACACTCCAAAGAAGATATCAAAGTCAAACTCCTATATCCAAAACCTCCAAGAAAAATACGAATTGGTCTCAGGCCATAGAGGAACTCAAAAAGGATTTTGAAAATCAAGTAAGAAAAGTAAAAGAAAAATTGAGAAGACAAATGAGAGTGATGCAAGAAAATGATGTCAATGAAACAAGTCAACATCTTTGCAAAGGTAATTTTTAAAAAATACTGAAGAAAATGACAGTTTAAAAAACACACTAGGCCAAATGGAAGTGGCACAAAAATCCACTCTAAAAAAACAAAATAAAACAAACAAACAAAAACTTCCTTAAAAAGTAGAACTGGCCAAATAGAAAAGAAGGTTACAAAAGCTCACTGAAGAAAATAATTACTTAAAATTAAAATTGAGCAAATTGAAGCTAATGACTTTATGAGAAATAAAGAAAAGATGAAATAAAACCAACATAAAGAGAAAAAGTAGAAGACAATGTGAAATATCTCACTGGAAGAACATCTGACCTGGAAAATAGATCCAGGAGAAATCATTTGAAAATTATTGGACTACCTAAAAGTTATGACCAACAAAAGAGCCTAATCTCATCTTTCAAGAAATTATCAGGACAAACTATCTTGATATTCTACAAACAAAGGGTAAAATAGAAATCGAAAGAATCCACCAATCGCCTCCTGAAAGAGATTCCCAGCAAAATTGGATATAATCCTTCAGGGGAAAAAAAAGTGAATATTTAATGAAACAGAGGCCTTTCAAGCATTTTTGATGAAAAGAGCAGATGAATCAAAATTTTGACTTTCAGATATTTTGCTCAAGAGAAACATAAAAAGGGAAACAGGGAAGAGAAATGTTAAGGGATTTAATAAGGTTAAAGTGTTTACATTACTACATGAGAAGATGATACTTGTAACTCATAAGAATTTTCTCATTAGCATGATTAGAAGGAGTATATATAGAAACAGGGCACAGGTATGAATTGAATATAAAGGGATAACTAAAAAAAATAATTAAATTAATGGGCAAGAAAGGAATATACTGTGAGAAAGGGAAAGGGAGAGGCAGAGTGGGGTAAATTATCTCACATAAAAGAGGAAAGAGAAAAATTTTACATGAAGGGGAAGATGGAGGAGGTGAGGGGGAATGAGTAAACTTTTTCCTCATCAGAATTAGCTCAAAAAGAGAATAACATTAGCACTCAATTGAGTACAGAAATCTATCTTACCCTATAGGAAAGTAGAATGGAAAGAGGATAAGAGAAGTGTGAGGGGGGGAGGGTGATAGAAGGGAGGGCAGATTAGGGAGGTAGTCAGAAGCAAAATACTTTTGAGGAGGGACAAGGTGAAAGGAAAGAGAGAATAGAATGAATAGGGGGGAAATAGGATGGAGGGAAATATAGTTAACAATAGTAACTGAAAAAAAAATTTGAAGCAAGGATCTCTGGTAAAGGCCATATTTCTCAAACATAGATAATTGAGTCAAATTTATTTTTAAACAAGAGCCATTTCCCTATTGAAAAATGGTCAAAAGATAAAGAGTTTTCAGATGAAGTGATCGAAACAATCTGAACTCATATAAAAATGCTCTATTGATTGGATAAATGCAAATTAAAACAATTCCGAGGTACTACCTCATACCTATCAAATTGGCTAATAGGAAAGAAAAGGAAAATGAGAAATGTTGGAAGAAATATGGGGGGGAAATGAGACATTAATGCACTGTTGGTGGAGTTGTGAACTGATTCTAGCATACTGTGGAATAATTTGGAACTATGGCCAAATGGATATAAAACCATGCATACCTTTTGATCTAGCAACACCACTTCTAGGTCTGTATCCCAAAAGACATAAAAAACAAAAAAGAAAATGACCTATATGTAGAAAAATATTTAAAGCAGCTCTTTTCTGGGAGCAAACAATTGGAAATTGAGGGAATGGCCATCTATTGGGGAATGGCTGAACAAGTTGTGGTATGTGATTATGGAGGAATATATTATGCTATAAGAAATGATGAGCAGGATGCTCTCAGAAAAACCTGGAAAGGCTTACATGAGCTGATGGGAGGTGAAATATACTGTGTACAAAGAACAACATTGTAAGACAATCAGCTGTGAATGATTTAGCTATTCTCAGCAATATAATGATCCAAGACAACTTTGAAGGACTTGTGATGAAAAATGCTATCCATCGCCTGAGAAAGAACTGATGATATTTGAATACAGATTGAAGCATACATTTTTTTTTTACTTTGTTTTCTTGAGAGTTTCTTTTTTGGTGTATGTTTTCTTTAGCAGTATGACAATTATAGAAATGTTTTGCATGACTACACAGGTTTAACTAGATCAAATTGCTTGCCTGCTAAATGAGGGGTGGGGGAGGAAGGAGGGTAGAGTATTTGAACTTCAAAGTTTTAAAAATGAATGTTAAAAATTTTATTTACATGCAACTGGGGGGAAATAAAATACTAAATAAGAGCAAATTTAATATTCTCAGGTGCCCCAGGGCCTCCACTAGAAGCTTTAGTCTCTTTTGGTTGGTGTAAAAGATCTTCCTTGGCCATTAAATAAAGATAACAGTGTATGTGCATACATATAAATATATGTATACATATACATATATGTGTATACACTCATACGTGTATATATATATATATGTATATTGTGTGGGTGTGGCTGTTGGGGTGGGTGTGTAAAGAAATGACAAACAAAATGATTTCAGAAATGCCTGGAAAGACTTAGATTAACTGATGCATTGTGGAGTAAACAATCAGGAGAATGTTTTACATTGTAACAGCATTATTGTTTGATGAAGAATTGTTAATGACTTAGCTATTTTAAGCAATACAGTGGTCTAAAACAATCCCAAAGGACTAATTATGAAGCACACTATCCACCTCCAGGCAAAGAAGTGACTGAAGACTGCTATTTTTCACTTTCTTTCTTCCACTTTTTTTTTCCTTTTATTCTGTTTGTACAAAATAACTACTATGGAAATGTTTTACATAATTGCACATTTATAACCTACATCTGATTGCTATACTATCTCAGGAAGAGGGAAGGGCAGGGAAAGAGGGAGAGAGGAATAGAATTTGTACTTTAAAACTTGAAATAAAAATATTTTAAAAAAAGTTTAAAGTTGTATATATAAAATTAGAGGACAGAAAGTCAGATAAAAAAAAATTCTAGTTATAGTCCATGGGACACCAATCAAAATAAATTTATATTTTGCAAAGATGTGGACCTAGGATCCATACTAAAAAATGTGACATTTTCATTTTTCCAGTTCTAAGTGGCTCATAGAATTCACAATAGGTGAGCCAGTGAAATTAGTGCTGACCTCCTTTAAGAAAGGGCAAGAGCCCAAGGACTGACAATAGAAATACTAGAAGGGGAATAAGAATAGGGAACTGCTAAAAGATAGTATTTAATACTTTAAGCCTGGGTAAAATGAATTAAGTACAAATGGATGTAGCCTGAATGATTTTCACCTTTGTTCTTCCCATTGTGTCAATGTAAACCTGCATTCTAAAGCAAATCATTTGAATTGAGAGATAGATAACAGTTTTCTCATCTACCTTGCCTTCCTCTGATGCCCCACTACTCAACCTTTCCCCTACCATTGTTAAGTAAGGGGGAAGGAAGGTGGGCAAGAATTAAAGAAGGTAAAAGGAAATTTTTCTCCATATTATCTTCAATGTTATATGCCACTTGTTCTGTTATAGGAAGTTAGCTGAGATAAAGGGAATTTGGAACTGAAGATGGATCTGCATCTGTATTATTATACATTGTAAAGAGCACTGGCTCCAGAGTTCAAGTCTTACCTCTGACACTTTGGTTGAAAGTAATTTAGCTTTCCTGGTCTTCAATTTCTTGTATACAAAATGAACAGAGTTTGTCTCAAAGGGTTCTAAAGTGCCTTCTAAATACGTATCTTTGATACTAGGGATGAGGAACCCAGTATTAATAAGATTATTCATCACCCAATGCAGTTGTGAATGAATCATATAGACCTAGATTCAGTTATGGAAGTTAATAAATAATTGAGACTATTCTGGGTACTTTCTCTATGGCTTATGGCCCTACTCAGATTTTTCATCTCTGGGAAAATGAAAAGCTGGCTCATTTTAGATCTTTCCTTATGATATTAGATTCTACTCCAAATAATCTGATGCTTACAAATAGCTGTTTAAACATACGTAAAAGTGAAAACTTTGGCCCCTATCACCTGGAAGTCATCTCTGTTAGATTTCATTTCTCTTCACCTCTCAGTGTTCTCTTCCAACATTAATAGGAGTGAAGAGTGTCTAGGCTCTCTGAAAATGTCTTCAAACTCGACCAGTGTTGTTTCCTCCATTGTAAAAATACGCACCTGCATCCCAGTCCCATTGCCACTAACAACCAGACAGCTTTTAATCACAAATATGCAGACTTACACCCCACACATACGTTGGAGGCATAATCTTCCTACCCCTTTGCTCAACCTCGGTTTCTGGGGAAAAGGTTATTACATTCATAACTTAGCTGTGTTCCTATAGAGTATGGTTTCATTTCCAAGTCCAAAATACTCCTCGAGTTCAAATCTAGAGACCCTTGTTTTCAGGGTTTCCATGCTTAGCTGGTTGGCAGTCCTGATTCCAAGGTCACCATAGTTTGAATTCATGATCTGTGTGAATCACCTCTGGTACCTGAAATTGAGGAAGATGAATAACAGAGAAAAAAGACGACATCCCCAAGTCCATTTCTCAGAGTGAAGATGAAAGTCCTTCCCCTCTAATCAATTCATCTCATGATGTCCTCGGTTTTGGTGAGCTTGCATCTTTACTCTCAGGATACAGTAAAAAAGAGAGCTTCAGAAAGAGTGGGTGGAGTGGGTGAGTATAAGAAGGATATAAGCATAACCCAAAGGAGTACTGGAAAAGAGAGAGAGCTGCTCAGTTTCACTAGTTTTAAAGATGCAGTCATCCAATCAAGAACACAGCCTCATCCATGGGATAACAGACTTAGTGGACTCCATGTTAGGCAAACTGGGAATGTGTAAATGGTCCCTCAAGGATGGCTTCATGTTAGGGATAGGGACATAGCTATACATAGCTACATAATACATAGAATATTTATTTAGAACAATAAAAGAATCTCAATTCCTTTAGGAAAACAAAAAGGAATTGTATCTTACCTTTGAGGATGTGTTTTATTAACTCCCTCCCCCATGAATCATTAGATTCAGTCTCCCAAAACTCGTAAGATGAACTGTGAAAGGCTTGAGAAAATTCCCAGTAGCTTGGCAGTGTGGGGAAGCTGCTGAAAAGTTGCTAGTGGTATTCACTAATGGCAGTAGCCGTTATCCCAGCTCCTGGCCTTTGCAACTACTATTTCTGCTAGCTTTAGGTTTTCTTAGGTACCTACCACTGGTACCATCACCTGCTCTATAGCCCCCAGTTTGCCTCCTTTCAGCACAATGTTACACCATAAATATCCATCTCAGAGACATCTAGTCATTTGTCTTTCAGCCTTAGTTATAAGTGCATCTTGTTTTAGAGGTTAGAATGTAAATTCCTAATTAAAAAAAAAAGATTCTATCTTCATATTCCCAGTCACTTACATAATACCTGACACAAAGAATACACTTAGTACATTTTGACTGACTGATGTCCCTGGAAGTCTCTTCTTTCTCTTTCTTCCTCATGGCTGTGTTTTTACAACTGAACCTTCCTTCTGTGAGTTAAGCCTTGTATAAAAGCATTCTAGGAAATGGAGTTTCATATGAATCTTCTTCCTCTCTCTCCTTCCCCTCACAAAAGGATCAGCAAAGGAAGGAGAATTATTTCCATCTCCCAGGAATGGACTGCTGCATACAGATCACACTGAAAGTGAGAATTACATATGGAGTTGAATTCTGTGCTTACTTTTCAGTAATGTCCTAATTTATATTCCTCCCCAAATGCTCTTTTCCCCTGCAACCATATTTTTAGATGTAGTTTTCTATCTTAGAGCTCTGTTCCTTTTCTGCATTCAAACACCAAACTGTGTAAGTCTCAAATTAGCTGGAATGTGTTGCCAGGGTTCAGACACAGACATCTCTTATGTCAGGCAGCCTTATTTGCCTTTGTGTGTGTGTGTGTGTGTGTGTGTGTGTGTGTGTGTGTGTGTGCGTTTTTTTTTTTAAACTAGATACACTAAGTTGTTTCCTGCAGTGATGTCTATTGTACTCATTTTGGCTGCAGAGTTCTTCTAAAATACTCAGGAAATTAATGTTAAGGCCATTTATTATAGTGCAGCAGGCCATTATAATTAGAGTGTATAGCAGGACTACTGGAATTTTAAGGAGGAAAAAAATCATTTGAAACTATGTGTAAGAGATAGTTTAAAATGAAAGTTTGAAATAAAAGTGAGGGGAAAAACTGACCATGTTAAAATATGACAGAAAAAAAATTAAAAATAATTAGTTTGGCAGCTTAATTAAACATAGCCTCAATCCCATGTGTAGTTGACCCCCTGGGGTTATCTTTTGTTTGCCCTTTGGGAAACAGGCAAACAACATGTTGTGGTATAATAGAAATTATCCAACTGCATATAAATTGAGAAAGTCACAAATTAGCATTATTTTGTATTATGTGTATTTTTATTTATTTTGTTAAAATTTTCTAAATAACATTTTAATCTGCTTCAAGAAGCACTTTGCAGTTTTGCTAACCTCCTACAGGGTTGGAGTTTGATACTTCTGGTAGTATAATTTCTTGACTATGAATTGGAAAAACTGACATCTAAAACTCACTTCAACTTAGAAACTGTGTGACCATGAACAAATCACTGAACCTTTATAAGCCTTTGTTCCCTCATTAAATTCAATCCTTAGTTTTGGAAATCTCATTCTTTGCCCTTAGGAATTGTATATGCCATGAGAGAGCTAGAACACACAAGTCATAATTAAAACCTTTAATACTCAAATATTCAATTTATTCTTGATTTCATGATGAATATGACTCACTTTACAAGTTTCATAAATGCCTTGTTATTTTTGTCAATATCTTTCGAAAATCATCCAGAAAGGATACACCCTACATGTTAAAGGCTTTCTTTTAGATCTTTGATTACTGCATGGGCATCAGTACAGTATTCAAGCTGAGTATTAACACTTGGTCTTGCCGTATGACGAGTTCTACAAACCCATTTCCTAAATAGACAAGAACAAAACAAAACAAAACACACCAATAATAGCAACATAAGCAACGAACTTAGTTAACTCAGCAAGCAAAATAAGGAATTTGGTTTGACTTTGTTTTGAAACATGGTAAATGCAGGTTTTTTTTTATTGTTTATTTGTTTGACAGTACAAAGTGAGTCCCATTTTTCTGGTTTATTTCAAGGTAGAGAGAAGAGATTATGGCCCTTAAAATAAAAGAGAATGGGATTTTAAATATATATATATATATATATATATATATATATATATATATATATACATATATATACACAATATATATATGTATATGTATGTATGCATGCATGCATGTATGTATAAAGTATGTATTTTTGAAAGAAGTTATTTCCTTTCTGACTTATTGCCTGTTGCCCTCAAACATTGAAACACAACAAAAATAAAAGATAAGATACTTGTAAAAAGAACATATATACTCTTAAAACAAATTCAAATATTATTTATGCCCAAAAACATATATCTCATTCTAAGTCCATTATGTCTCTTGTAGGAGAGAGGTGGATGACATGTTTCATTTTCATTCCTCTGGACTTGTAATTTATCATTGTACCGTACAGTGTTCTAAAGTCTTTCAAAACCATTTTTTCTTAATACTGTTGACATTGTATAAATTTTACTACCGTTTCTGCTCATTTTACTCCATATTAGTTCATAGAGGTCTTCTGAGTTTCCTTTGTCTATTATGTTATTTATATGACATGATAATATGCTATCACTTTCATAGATCATAATTTTTTCACTATGCCTCAGTAGAAGGGTACCACCTTAGTCTTCAATGTTTGGCGACCATGAAAAAAGACTCTATCTATCTATCCATCTATCTATCTATCTATCTATCTATCTATCTATTTATCAGGCAATCATAAATTATTTTCCTCTTTCTTTTATTTTATTGGCATATAAACCTTATAGTGGCATGTTGGCAGAACTAGGAAAATAAAGGTATGTACAATTTACTAACTTTTAGAGAACAGTTTGAAATTGTTTTCCAAAATGGGTAGGATAATTCACAACTTTGCCCAGAATATATTAAATGCTTATTTTCCTCTGTCCCATCCAACGTTTGTCCTTTTGTCCTTTAGTTGTCTTTAAACAGCTGTTGTAAATGGAATAGGATCTAGGAATTTCTTTAATTTGCAGCTTGCTAATAATTAGTTATTTATGGGTTTATTTTTTTTTTACATATACTTGTTGATACTTTGGATTTATTCCTTTGAAAATTGACAATTCACACTTTTTAACCATTTATCTTTTAAGGAGCGGCCCTTTTTTTATAACTTTAAATAAAAGACTTATATAACTTGGTTGTGAGTCCTTTATCACAGAAATTTGCTGCAAATATTTTTTCCGCTAATTATTCTCTGCTAATTTTAGATGCATTAGGGTTTTTTATATGAAAAAATTTAAATATTATGTAATAAAAATTGTCCCAGGTATCTTTTGCAATCCTCACTACTGCTTTTTTTTTAAAAAATAAACAACTTTAATTTATTAAACATTTACTATGTGCAGGGCATGGTGCTAGGTATTCAAAATACAAACATAAAAAAAAAGTAGTCTCTGCCTCAAAAATCTCAGATTGTCCTAGGGATACAACATATACACAGTGAAGTAGCTACAAAGTAAATGTGCTAGAGTGAGGGGTGGAGGAATCAGAAGAGATCTTATATATAAAGTAGCTCCTGTTTTTCCAGTGGAAGCTCAGTTTAGCATTCTTCCCCTCCCAAATGATCCACTGGGTCAGATGTCAAGATTCTAGATGTTTATGGAGTTCAGAAGTTGATAGTTGTAGTAGGGATATAATTTTATACTCTTTAAATGAATGAATGGTAAAAGTACATTTGTTGTTGTTGTTTGTCTTTTTTTCCTGAAGCAGACCATGACCTCAGGACTTGTCATGATGATGCTGTGACTTGTGAGTTGGATTTGAGTTAGCGAGGGCTATGAAAAGTCACCAGCCTCACCCACTCCTCTGGAGCCATCTGAGTTCAATGGTCAGATATAGATCAGGATGACTGGAAATGGCCCCTGATGCAGTGGGAGACCTTGACCTTTTTAAGCTAAGGTCTTTTCCAGGTCTCAGTTTGACTGAGTCAACAGCCATTCAAGGTTTAAGGTTAAGTAAGAAATGAGGCAAGGAATGGACTCTTTTACATAGTTAAGAAAGAAAAACCCAATCTACCAGGGATGTGGAAACCTCAGGGTTTCTGGCCAAAAAAAGAAACATTTGCTGTTTACCCTCCCTCTGAGCCCTCAGAGCTCAAAAAATGACCAAATGAGGCTTGAGCTAGAACCTATTGTTGGCCAGTCGATAAGAGCCATAGTGATTTGGGTTTGACATGTTCCTTAAAAAAGAAAAGCCATAAGTCCCAAGATGTCTTCTAAGGTTATAATGATCAAAATTTATACCCCTTTGGGCATAGCACTTGCAGGTAAGGATATAATTGTCTATGTGGACAAAGGGAAAGAAAGAGGGAGGGAAAGAAGAAAGTAAGAAAGAAAAGAAGGAAAGAAGGAAGGGGAAAAGGAAATAAGGGAGGAAGGAAGGAAGGGTCTGCATTGCCCAACTGCAGCTGGCTAGTTGGTTCCCCAGTGGGGCAATTAATACTACTCACAGATCATTGTCCTTTATTCTTGAAGAAGACCATGACATCAGGAAGGTGATGCCATGACTTGTAAGTGAATTGGATTTATGTGAGGGAGGGCTGTGCAAAGTCATCAGCCTTATTTTCTCCTCCAGAACCGTGATATAGATCAGGATGACTAGACATGGCCCTGGATGCAGTGGGAGACTTTGACTTTTTTAAGCTAAGGTCTTTGCCAGGTCTCAATCTGACTGAGTCAATGCCCATTCAGAGATTGTGACTAGGAAAGAAATGAGGCAAAGAATGGCCTAAACACATGTTATTAAACACTGACTATGTGCCAGATTCTGTACTAACCTCAAAAGCAAATCAAAGAAGGAGAGTCTAGACCTACAAAAAACTTATATTTCAATAAGGAAGACAATACTCATAGGGAAGTGAGAGGGAGGAATGTTTAGGATAAGAAAATAGAGGGAATGGTTATTAGAGTAATATCTATTGCTTGTTTAGTCACAAACTGTTTAGCTATCAACAGATCAGTAATGTAATTTCATTTTTGCTCCTTGGATTTGCTTATGATGTCACTTTTTACAGTGGTTATGTTACAATTTAACATTTATATTGGAATAAGTTGTGAAATTTCTACAAAAGAGCTTTCCATTTTTTTCCTAGCAATTTTTAAGTAGTGAATTCTTTCCCTATTGATCAGAATATTTTAGTTTATCAAATATTATAATATGTTTGCTTGATTTTGTATGATGCTTACAAAATCTGTTCCTCGGATTGACCTCTCTATTTTTAAAATCAGTAACAAGTCATTTAAAGGATTACTGCTTTGTAATTTGGAGTTTGAGATTTGATACCAAGGAATCTCCTTCCTTCTTACCACTGTTCACCTACTATTTCTTCATCTTTTTATCTCTATTTCTTATAATATCATTCTTGCAGGCTATACATTTGCCACTTGCGTTTACATCATCACTGGTAATACTGTAAATAGGATGAAGCCTACTCACAGCCACTAAGAGTTCTCTACTGTCCCTTGCATTACTTCTAGTTTTATTCTTCAAAGATTATGATGTTCTGTGATTTCCCATCTTGTCACGTCACTGCAATGATATTGGTGCTATTTAGGTGGCGTTTACTTCATGAAGGAATATGCCATAATGGAAAGTATTGTATAATTTCCCAAATAAAATGCAGTCCTTTATTTTCCTTCTGTTTATTTCTGACCCCAACTTATTGTTCATTTACAGTACCTGTTTGAGATATAAGTTCTGAAGCATCAAATCAATAGGCTTTCTGCCCATCAAATTGCATGACCTAACGTGAACAAGACATATGTACTTGTATTTCTTATTTGTTTTGTGTGTTGTTAAGATAATTGCTTTTGAGTGGTCTTGTCACTCATATATGTTTAGTGGATTTAATTCTCTATAGTTAATCACTCATATTTGGGTTCTGTGAAGCTCATACTCCATGTTAGTGTCAAACATCTCTAACAGTTGTAACTCTTCCTATTTTGTATTAATAATTGAAGATTAATTGAAAATTATTTATTTGGTTCATTTAGCAAAAAGCTTGCCTGATATTATCATATGCAGGGAAGACATGCTGGAGGGGATCCTTTAAGACTATGTTTTTCTGTAAATAACTAAATGTTTATTTATAATCAATAATAGCATTTTCCATTTTCTTTAACTTTCCATTTGTTGTTGTAAGAATATGAAAAAGCCTGCTGCAGAAAATTATTTGCAAAAGACCTCTTATTTCCTTCCCATATTATCATCAAGGAAATCCTTTATATCTCTATAGATCATTCTCATAAAATTCTAGATAGTTGAGAAAGTAGACTTTTGATTTCAGAGTTATGGATGTTCTTAGAACTACCTTTATTTGCTAAAATATACTGTCTATGATTTTTCCTCCAAAAGACTGTCTAAAGAGATGAGGTTAGAACTGTTCTAATTGCATGCTTTATCTCCTCACCTTCATACTTTTTTCTAGATTAATGATGATTTTTGATGCTGCTTCTATATTGTTGATGTTATGATTATACATAAGCAGCTCATACAAAATGGCTCCCATGTTAGCAACCCATTATTTTCTACTATTATAATGAAACAATTTTCTTCTTTTCATGTTATTGTTCAGTATTCTCAAAATCCAATATCTTCCACTTTTTTTCTAAAGACGGTACCCAAGTTTTGCACAAGTCTTCTGAGTAGTATCTCCAAAACTGAATCTTTCATTTCATAAATGAAACCTGCTTTTCCCAACATATTTATCACTATCCTCCACTATTCCAACCTTTACATTGAATTTATTGGGCAATGATGCATAAGTTGACTTGCCTAAGAATATTTTTTATATATACTTTCTCTATATTTTTAATCTTCTGAATAAAATGTTTGTGAATTAATTGAAGATATATCCAGTATCCACGTATCCACAAACAAATATATGTATGTATGTGTATATTTCCATATATGTAAATATTTCTATACAAACATATGCTCATATATATTTACTTATGTTCACTGTGAACATTGCATCATGAAATAGTCATGTTTTGCATGAAACAGTTTTCTTGGTGTTTTTTTTTAATTATATCTATAGATTCTTTTATTTGTTCCTCCTCTTAGGAAAGATATTGACTCATTTATACACTTCTGTCACTCACTACATCAATTAATATTCATTAAATTCCTACTATGTGTCAGGCACTATACTAAGCAGTACAGACTCATAATGAGGGACATGACAGTCCCTGCCCTTGAGGGGCATATAATGTAATGGGGCAGACAGTAAGCAAACAAATATACACAAAGAGCTGTACATAGGATAGATGGAAAATATTGAAAAGAAAGAAGGGACTGGGATTAAGAAGGATCAGAAAAGCCATTTTGTAAAAGATGGGATGGTTTATTTGCCTTTCCCTTACGGAAAATGGAAATAATGGTTCCAATCTTAAATATCTTACAAAATTTGTAGAGATTAAGTAATATGATGAATTCAAAAATGATGGATATCTATTCTCTTAGGTGTCTAATGGGAGATTTGGATTCAATGATCTCTAAGGCCTCTTCTACCTTCTTCATTTTGTGGTCAAAATATTAATTTACTAACTATTAGTTAGTTACAAGTGCCTTGTAAATAGAGAATCCATTTTTCTGAGGTGTCTATCTCTCAAGGAATACATGCATACAAAGGAAAGAGAGGATCAAAGGAAAAAAAAGCTGTTGACTTTCTTTTTGATTGAACACAATTTTTACCCACTATACTAGCTTCAGTACTCTAACCAACTGTAATTTGCTGTTGTTGTTGAGACATTCCTTCCCCTGGCAGATCGCAACCCCTTTTTGTCATTGTTAATAGCCTCCAAGAGCTTCTGTTGCCATAAACATAACAATAGCTTGAGTTCATGGTGATGAACTCTTTGAATTTAGAAAGATATCTGTTTGAATGAAAGACTTTCCATCATTTACCAGATTTTTATACCAAGAATTTGCAGTGGTAAAAAAATCTCCCAAAACTTGTGATTCATTACTGTACAGTGTTGTTCAGTTATTTCAGTTGTATCTGACTCTCTGTGACCACATGCAGAGTTTTCTCAGCAAAGATACTGCAGTGGTTTGCCATTTCCTTCTCTAGGTATTTTAAAGATGAGAGACTCAGGCAGTCAGGGCTTAGTGACTTGCCCAGAGTCACATCGTTAGGAAGTATCTGAGGCCAAATTTGAAACCAGATCCTCCTCATTCTAGGGCCAGTGCTGTAACCACTGCACCACCTAGCTGCCCCCAATTACCATGCAGTACTCTACAAACCGAGGACAACATCCATGTAACAATGAATTATTGTAGAAATATGTCAGTGGAGGATTCCTTTTGATCTAATATGTATATTTCATAATTTAATTGATGGTGGGTAGTTGATCTCTACAACTATTCTTCCCAACCCCTAATTGATAGAGTAATAGAAAGCAAGGGAGTGCATAAGGAAAATAATGCTATATTATGTTATATTAGTAATGCTAGTGATAAGCAAGCATCCTATTATCACTTTATGAAAAGGAAAAAAATTTTCTTTGCTTGAATTAGAAGGGCCAAGTCATTGTCCGCAGGAACACTGACTACAACCTAATTCCTCTTAAAATGATGAACTCATCATCTCTGGCACTCAGACCAGGCTGGAAGCACCTTTATGAAGAGTAAACACCTCCAGGCATCATTATATCTAGCAGTGGAACTACTTTTCCCTACAAAAGGCATACTGTCTAGCAATTCAAGAGTTTATCAGCTGGAGAGAGTCTTCAAAGCATATGTAAGAGAGCAGAAACATATTCTTTAATCATACAGAGATATGTAGGAGAAGAATTATCAAGTAAGGGTCAATTTCCATGATATAAGACCCGTGGCAACAGAAAAGAGAGAAGAAAGGCAAACACATCAAAAGTAGCACTTCTTTACAACTGAGAATTGATGCATGGAGAGAAGCCATTCCTGTCAACCCTTGTGAGTAAACTTTATATGTACTGTGGTGGGGGAAGTTGCAGAAGAACTGTATGTGAAGAGAAAGATTATGAAAGCCATGAAATACTAGCATTATGAGTTGCCTTGGCTATATGAGATGCCTACATGTACCTCACCACCATCATTCTCTAAGTGGTTGATCCCACTTCCAATGGATGTTGAATGTACTTGTGGAAGAGTAAGGTCCAGGTTTGAGGGAAGAATGTTTTATAGCTACTGATCTTATTAAGCCATATGTTTTCTTGCTTTGTTTGAACTTATTGTATCCATTGACTCACTATTTACGTTAAGCACACCAAGGGGAACTCCCAAGCTGAATACTATGGAACCATAAAATGTCCTTTGAACTCTGGTGAAATAGGGGCTGCCCTTTGAGAAACCCAACCTGAAACCTATAAATGGCAAGTTAAAGGAGTGGTCCGTAGGGGGTGCTGCATAATGTTTTGTACATTATAACTGAAGAGATGTTAGAACTTTGGGTTCCTATTCCATTTAAATTAGTTTTTAACAATGGGCAAACCATTTAACCTCCCTGAGCCACAATATCCTTTTTGTAGAATGGAGATAACATACTACAACACCTGATGGGGATTTTCTGAGTGCTTCATGAATCTTAAAATACTATAGAAATGTTTACTATTATTATTTACTCATTTTATGCCTTTTGCTTCTCATTTGAGAAATGAAAAAGTAGAAGGGATAAGGAGATAATTGCTATTAACTGGGCATCAGTTGTTTTTTTTTTTTCAATTCAAAGAAGTTACAGTACCATAGAGGAAAGATGACTGGATTTTAAATCAGTTTCAGATATGTTTTAGAGCGAAAGCACTTCCAATTACTAGATATGTAATGTTGGGCAATTCACTTCACCTCTCTTTAAGCTTCAGTTCCCTCTCGTTTAAAATGAGGTACTTGGACTAAATGTTCTCTAAGATATCCACCAGCTCTATATCTATTACCCTAGCTATAACCGGTGAAAGTTATTGCCGAACCCATGAAGGTGAGGCAAATGATTTTCTTTGATGCAGGTCACCAAAGAATAGAATGTCAGTTCTATTTTTCTGCAGCAGCTTCCATTGGGTATGACTGATCATTTCTTGTTTCACAAATCCAATGATGGCCTGTTTTAAAAGACTCCAGTAGCTATAGTTCACTGATTCCACTACCTCTCATCTTTGTTTAATACAAGGTGAAATAGGTTAACTTGACATCCATCAAAAAAACTTACAAGATTTTCACAAGATTTCACTGGACTGAATTGTAGCATAAGACATAATATCTGCAAGCTCCTGAGATTCCAAGCTTGAGATAAATGATAACAGCACTGAGATTCATCACTTCAATAATTCTACATTAACCATAGCTAGGAAAATGCTTGAATTGTCATGCCAATAATCTATTTGAAATGCTTTTGTGGAAAAGGGTCAAAATATCAAATATTGAATATTGAGAGATCATATTGGGAAGGGGACAGCTATGGATATTTCAGTTTAACAAGTCTTTATCCCTTTTGTACTTTGACTTTCAATAGAGTCAATTCAATTCAATAAACATTTATTAAGTACCTACTATGTGCCACACACTGTGCTAAGCACTGAGGATGGAAAAGATAGTCTTTGCACTCAAAGAGCTTACAATCTAATAGGAAAAGACGGTACACAAAAAAGAAACTGAAAAGAGGAAGGTGGAGAGGAGAGAAGGAGTCATTAGGGTATCTGGCACTGGGTATGATGTTTGAGGAGGTTAAACTAAGCAGAACTGCTAAAGGTAAAGATAAAGTTACTTGAAAAGTTCTGACTCCTCTATAAAGAAAAGCTTTGGGGCAACCTATTTTTCTATCAATTCATCTTCCAATCAAAAGGGGAGAGGTAGCTGAAGGAGCTGATAAGGTGTTGGGGATCAAAGGCTGAATCAGTCATTTATTGTGGTGATAAATTTGTAGATGATTAGCTTATCCTAAGGGAGGCATGATGTTGTGGAGGAGAAACCAAGCAGAGTCCCCCTAGAGTTGGAAGGAACTTCAGAGGCCACTGATTTAATGCCTTCCTTTTATCTAAGAGGAAAGTGAAGTCAAGAGAGATTGTATCTTGCCAAAGTAATCAATAGAAAATTGCGATTCCAGTTCAGTTCCTCTTAGTCTAAGTTCAAAATTCTTCCCACTCTAACACTGCCTCCTTTTGAGAAGGAATTTGCCCTTCTTTCTTCTCCTAGTCATATGTCACTGTGAAACTCAGTTTCTCATAATAATGTCTCCATGTTTTATATTTGTCCAATGGTTTATATTGATATTTTATCATAAACATTTTGTTTTAATTTTCATTTTAATCGTTGTTTCGTAGTTACCCTTTTATTCCCTCTTTCATGCCTTCCATTCTTTGGGTAAGATATGATCCATCACTGTAGCTCTGGGGACCCAGAGACAGTGTTAATCTTGGAACTGTTCTCTATAATCCTTTTATCTTATTTCGACCCTATCCAGGTTTTCTTCTAGGTATATAGGATCACAAGACCATAGATATAGAGCTGGAAGAAACCTTAGAGGCCGTCCATTTCCATTCCCATTTAGACAAGGAATTTGAGGCCCTGAGAGCATATGCGCTTTACCCAGTCACACACGTAGTGTTAGAGATGGGATTTTAACCTTGGTCTGCTGACTCCAAATCCCTTATTGTGGCTCTTGTATCATGCTATCCCTCCATTAAACTGGGTCCTGTCAATAAGAATTCTCGGATCCCAAGCTAAAAAGAATACCAAAACAATGAAAAGAGGACATGCTTTATTGCAAGAAAAAAAGGAAAATAAATTTCATCAAAGACCACAAGCCATCAAGAAAATTAAACTTTTATCCCTCCTGGGCCTCTACCTTTGCCTCCCCTACCCCCAAATGTACAATACTATCTTGAAAACTCTATCAGCAAGCATTTTCTACTCACCAGGGATTGTGCTAGGTGCTAACGACACAAAAGCACCAATACAAATGAGATGGTCCCTCTCTTCAAAGAGTTTACGTTCCACTGAGGGGATATAGCATGTTCATAAGGGAGTAATACGTACAAGTCATATATCAATTGGTTTGGGGTGGGAGTAGGGGTAAAGTGCTAATAGGAAAGCCCTCTTGAAAGAAGAGGCATTTGAGCTGAATGTTGAATGCTTTTTTGTGGTTTTGAGAGAAAGAGGATGGAAGGAATAGAATTCTAGGCATGAGACACAACTTGTACACAGGCACAGAATGGGGAACTACACTGTTGTGTATAGAGAATGGCAAATAGGACAGTTTACTTGCTACATAGAGTGCCTGAGGGAAAGAAATATATAATCAGCCCTGCATGACAAAGTGGAACCAGACTGGGAAGGGCTACAAATGACAGAGAGAGTTATTTTTATTTTATCCTAAAAACAATGGGGAGTTCTTAAAGTTTCTTGAATAGGCGAAAGTAATGGTCAGACCTATGATTTTCCACAGGGATCAGAGACTCAGGGTTGCTAAAGAGGCAAATTACAATTATTTTTGGTCAGTTCTATCCTCAACAAGAACCTACATAGCTCTCAAGATGTATAATGATTTCATGGATAAGAGTTTTCTGCAAGTGGGAAGAACTTTGGATATCTAGGGAATCTAGAAACTTTTCACTCTGGTGGATCCCAGGTTCCTTTGGGAATCTACATAGGTCACAAGATAGTGTCACTGAACAGACAATTCTGATTGTTCCTCCAGATCATGACCTCTTGTATATATTTTATATGTACAAGTTGCCTACCCCATTAGAATGTGGAGTCCTTGGAGAAAAAGCCCATTTCTCTGCCTTTCTTTCTATACTTATTGCTTGGCACCATGCCTTGTAGGTTTTATTCTCCCTTAATGAAGACCACTCTTTTCCTGTCACATCATGTGTTTTCCCTTCTTGACTGTTTATTCATGTACATGGAATCCTGAAGGGCCATATGGTTCCATATCTCTGTGTAACCCCTCCCCTAGGATTATTATAATTTTTTAAGCCTTTTGGCTCCTGAATGAATCTGGGTTTTTCTCTTTAAGAAGAGATTGCCTCATTCACTCAATGAGAACTCAAGACAAGGGAAATTTATACCTTATCTAAGAAATTAATATTGTGTCAAAGAGAAGCAAAAGAGAGGAGAAGCTGGATACCTCTGGACTCCATGCACAATATTCTCATTACAACTTGGGAAGGAAAAAATGGTCAATTAAAAGGTCTCACTGTAAGCTAGCTTACTTTGTAAGAGAAATGACAGGTTTTCTTGATTTGTTACACTTAATCATATTAGAAGAAGATTGTGTATCTATCCTTTCTATATGTAATAGTTTATACAGTCTAAACATTCTAGAAATCTGACTTATTTTTGAGAGATGGAGCACTTAATAAAGGTTAGAGAAAGAGGAAAGTATCAGTACCACCCTTGTCTAGTGTATAGAGAGTTGAATTTTTATTATTTAAAAATATGCCCAACTCAAATACTGCCCACAAACCATCTGATCTCCTTGTCTTCTGAATTCAGCTCTTATGTTGATATCAATATCTAAAGTATTCTTTCAAGCTTGCAAATTTCTGAGATTTTTCAACCTCAAGTGGTTCTGAGCAAAGATCTACTCAGCCTCTCTTCTTGCATTCTAGTCAGTTATTCACTCTGAAGAAGGCTAAAATAGTGAAGATGTCACTTGAAGTACCCTGGCATAAGGCAGTGCTAGAAAATTGGTGCTGGATTCACTGTGTTTGCTTTAATTAATAAATCAATAAGGTTTTATTGAACTTTCTGCCTCTAAGTTGCTGAGGAAAAAAAGGATAAAATACAGTGGTAGTAAGACATTTCAAGCCTCTCTTTGAATTTAACTGCTGCTATTGAGATACAACACAAAGAACATTGAACTGGGAATTAGGAAGACTGGGTCCTGACTCTGATACTAATTATCTCTGGGATCTTGGGCAATCACTTAACTTCTGGAAAATGAGAGAGTTGAACTAGAAGATCTCTACGGTACCTCCTAGCTGCAAAATGCTGTAATTCTATGACTTAATATAATTGGCAAGGCCGAGTGGAATAGTGGAGGAAAGGTAGAACTTGGAATCAGGAGAGATCTGGGTTGTTATCCCTGTTGTGTCACTTTCTACTTAGGCGACCTCTGGCAAATCACTTAACTTCTTTGATTTTATTCTCCTGCAAAATGAAGATAATAGAACTTGTGCTCTCCAAAGTTAAAAGGTTGTATAAAAAGCACTTTGCAAATCCTAAAACATTAAGTGGATTTTTACACATTATCATCATCTTTATACCATCAACACCATTTTGTACAAATTTACAATTTCGTTAGCATGGGAAGATCCTGGGGTGCATATTATTCTTACTAAGATAGATCAGCGTTTCATCTGTGACTTAGAATATTTAAGCAATTCTTCTACACTTCCCTTATTTTATTCACCATCCCAATCTCTACAGCTTTGCTTCCAAACCATTTCATCCCTACTTGGATTCCCTATGGTTCCTTCTCTCCTATCCTCTTATCTAAGAACTTTGTCTTATGCTGTACAAAAGAAGAGAGAGAGAGAGAGAAAGAGAGAGACTGTGCATCATGAACTTTCTCTTACTAATCCCATATCATACAGATGCCAGTCAGTCAATAAACAGTGTTTAAGCAACTACTATAGACTAAGTGCCAAGTACTTGATTTACAAGAAGAGGCAAAAGACAGTTGTTGCCTTCAAAGAGATTACAACAGTGTAGGGGAGAGACTACAAGCAAGCAAATAATACAAACAAGCTACATACAAGATCAATAGTAGATAACTGATATAGGGAAGATACGAGCAGTTAAAGAGATTATGATCATTGCTTCGTAGATGATGAAATTTTATTTGGTAATTAAATGAAGCTAGGGAAGACAAAAAGCAGAGATGAGGAAGGAGAGCATTCCTGGCATTGGGGGCAGTCAGAAAAATCTGTCCAGAGAAATACCTGGAGTATTAGAGATGGAATTATTGTTCATGAAATAGCAAGAAAGCCTCCTTTCTTGCATGGAAAAGTGTGTGCCAAGATATAAGGTGATTTCTGCCACTTTCTCCTTCTTCAGGACTGTCTCACAGAAGAAATAAGCTTATTCCTCTATAAGGCAAAGCCCTTTACTTACACAAACAGTTCTGTTCTATCCCACCTACTCCAACTTATTGTTCCCTCTGTCATCCCCAATCTATCATTTACCTTCAAATTCTCACCATCTACTGGCTCCGTCACTGCTGCCTTAAAAACAAGTCTCTGTCTAACCCATTTTCAAAAAACCTTTACCTATTCCATCCATGCTGGTAGATCCTATAACTCTTCTTCTCTTTGTAGTTGTTGTTTTTTTTTTGTCCTTCATTCTCAAAGAGGACTGTGACATCAGGAAGGTGATGCCATGACTTGCAAGTGAATTGGCTTTAAGTGAGGGAGGGCTGTGCTAAGTCACCAGTCTTACTTTCTCCTCTGGAGCCATCTGGGCCTAGTGGCAAGATATAGATCAGGATGACTGGAGATTGCCCTGGATGCAGTGGGAGACCTTGATCTTTTTAAGCTAAGGTCTTTAACAACTTTGACTGAGTCAATGCCCATTCAGTGATTAAGTCTAGGTAGGAAATGAGGCAAAGGATGTTTTTTTTCCTCTCATTCTCTTCTAACCCTTTATATTCAATCTTCTTACCTCATCATTTCACTGAAACTTTTCTCTCCAAAGTTATCAATGATCTTATAATTGCCAAAATCAATAGTCTTTTTCAGTTTTCATTCTTCTTGATCTCTCTACAGCCATGAACATTAATAAACATCATCTTCTCTCTAGGCTTTTGGGACACCACTCAGTCCTGGCTCTTTTCCTACCTATAAGATCACTTTTTCATAATCCTCTTTGCTGGATTCTCATTGAGACCATGACTTTTAAATATAGGTACCACAGAGAATTCTGCCCTGGGCCTTTTTGTCTTCTCTTTCTATATGTCTTCATCTGATGATCTCATCACCTCCCATAAGGTTAGTTACCATCTCTGCTAAAGATTCTCCAATATACCTGTTGTAACCTAATTTCTCTATTGACCTCCAATTTCTCATTTCCAACTGCCCTTCAGGCAAGTCAAACTGGATGGCCAGCAGACATCTTAAACTCAACAAGTACAAAACAGAACACATTATCTTTCCCCCCTAAATTCTCACCACTTTTTACCATACCTATTACTGTCAAAAGCACCATCGTCCTCCCATTCCCCCTCTTGCACAAGCAAGGTATAACCCTCACTTAGCACCCTCCCATTTCCTCAATCTGTTACCAAAGCCTATCAATTTCACTTTTGCATTATCTCTTGAATACATATCCTTCTCTGATACTGTTCCCACTTCAGGGGACTTCACTGTCCTATACTTCAACTACTACAATAGCCTAGTGCTGGATCTGCCTGCCTCATATCTCTCCCCATTTCAATCTATCCTCTATTCAGTCATCAAAATGATTTTTCTAAAGCAAAGATCTAATCACATCACCTCCCATCTCCTATTCCTTAAACTTCAATAGCTTCTTGTTATCTTCAGGAGCAAACACAAAATCCTGTTTGATGGTTAAAGTGCTTTATATCCTATCCCCCACCCACACCTTTCTAGTTTTCTCACATTTTTTTTCCCCTGCCATGTACTCTTCAATCCAGTGACATTGGTCTCCTTGCTGTTCAATGAATCAGACACTTCATCTCTCCAATCTAATCATTTTCTCTAGCTGGCCCCCATACCTGGAATGCTCTTACTCCTCATTTCTTCTTCTTCAATTCCCTGGCTTCTTTTGAATTCAACTAAAATACCATCTTCTATAGAAAAAAAAAAGAAACAATTTTCCTAGCCTTCCTTAATTATTGTGCTTTCCGCCTTTTAAATATTTCCTATTTATCCTGTATATAGTTTGTACCGATGTGTTTTCATTTCATCTCTCCCATTAAACTGAGATATTCTTGAGGTCAGAAACTGTCCTTTATCCTTTCTTTGTCCCTTCCCCTTACCACAGTGCCTAGCATATAGGAGCCTCTTAATAAATGCTTATTGACTGACTGATTGAGAACATTGTCTTGGGTCATTCAGTAATGATGATAAAAATGATATTAATAATAACAGTACTGGCATTTACATGGTAATTTAAGGTTTTCAGAACACTTTACATATTTTAGTTCAATAACTCTGAAAAGTCAATATTACCATCCCCATTATACAAATGGTCAAATTGGAGTTGAAACAAGTTAAGTGACTTGGCTAGGGTCACATAGCTAGTGAGTGTCTGGGGCATGCTTTAAGATTAGTTATTTCTCACTTTATATCTAGCATTCTATATACTTGGCTACCTCTATGTGTCACAAGTAGCAAGTGGAGTCTTCTTGACTCTATGATCAGTCTTCTTCCACTATACTACATAGTCCTTCATTATCATCCTTATTATTGGTATTATTCTTGTTTTTGCTGCTGGAATTTTAAGAGGGATATATTACATTGATGATATACGTGGCCATTTATTTGATAAAGCACTACATATTGATGTCTGTTAAAAACTGATTGACAAAGCCTTCTTTCAGTCTCCTATAAACATTTCTAAGAATCTAATTCTAATGTAGAAGATGTCCTATTTATTCATTCATTTATCAAATATTTATTAAGAGTTGAGGTGTATGAGGCACTCTTCTAGGCAACATGCCAAATACAAAGAAGTATAATATAAGACAATTTTCTTAAGAAGTATGTAGTTTAACTAAGGTGATAAGACAATCAAAGAAATAACTACAATCAAAGGTAATAGTTGAATATCATAGGAGTGGTGCAGAGAAAGGCTATATCAGTCAAGTTCAAAGCTCACATATACATACAAACTCACACACGTATGTATATATCTATGAAAGAGAGACAGAGAGACATAGACATTGAAATAAACAGATTCTAAGGCAGATAAAATTAAAATATGATTTTAGGTGGAAGACTGATGTATCAGCAATTCAGCAATACAATTACATGGATTTTTTTCTGGTTACTGGGCTTATAGAATTAAAAGAATATTTTTGCATACCTGCCTCAAGTTCTCCAGTATTGAAATATATGTATTTCATGGGGTTCCATAAGACCTCTGATGGTGGAACAGGAGGAGCAGCTTTAGTAGTCAAGATGATGAATTGCTTTGGGGAGTATTGGCACTGAGAAAAACAGCAGCTATGACTATTGGCAGAAGCAGCCCTCATGCTGAACCCCACACCCTGTCACAGTCTGTTATACATTGCACTTGGATTGCTGATAATAAGGAATGTGTAAAGCCAATTCTCCAAATTAAAACTCCAACTGGAGTCTGGAATCCTTACCATCAAATTGTGCTCACATTTTGTACCAAGTGTTGGTTCTTTTGGATCAATTAATGATAAACAAGTAGTTATAAGTTTCAAAGAGATTCACAAGGGATTTCTGTCCCTCCTACTCTACTGATTCTTTTTTTTTCTTACACAGCATTTTTTTTTCTTTATTAATTTGTTTGTTTACTTTTAGTTTACAAGATTCAGTTCCACAATCCCTTGAGTTTCAAATTTTCTCCCCGTCCCTCTCCTCCCCCCCTTCATGGCAGCATGCAATCAAGTATAGCCTACTGATCCTTACTGTGGATGTAAGAACTATGAAATCAATTAGATATTTCTCTTCTTTATTGATTCCTCTGGCCAGTTTATTTTCTTGGTATATGAAGCTCTGGTTTCTATAGGCAAGAAAGGCAAAAAAAAAAATTAAATGTAGAAGTTCAAAAACTATGCCATAGGCCCTTCAAGTTATAATATTGATTTATTAGATCAAGTTCCAATTGAAAAATTAATTTTATCCAATGAAATAGGAAAACAATCCTCGTGGCTAGGGAAACAGATTGTAGATCAATAGAAGAAATTTCCTAACAATTAGAGATAGTCAAATACAAATTCATCTTAATTCTAATGCTTTCTCTCTGATATGTCCTATTGTTCCTGTATATATTTTTGTTTGTACGTAAATACTCACATATTGTCTTACCCATGGATTGTGATTTCCTGAAGAGAAACGACTTTCTTTTTGCCTTTCTTTGTATCTACAGCACTTAACCATAGGGCCTGCCACATAGCAGGTATTTAATTCATATTTACTTCCTTGTTTGACTGCCTGGAAGGGGTTGATCTATGAAGTGATAGCTATGCTGTTACTGGAACTTTTCAAACAGTGAATAAAATGAAGCCATAGATGAAACATAGTATAGAAGATTTCTAAGTTAACCAAAGGTTAGACTACATGATCATTGAGATCTCTTCCAATTCTTAAAACCTGGGAGTCCATTGACCCATATTGTCCCAAAAGCATGATCATTTCATGGATGAGGACAGGTGGTATGGTGTGAAAGATAGAATCTGGACTTGGAATCAAGAAACCCTAGACTAAAATCCTTTACGTCAGTGAGCAAAATATTTAAACTCTGCGGCTATTCATTACTATGGAATACATATTCATTTAATTTTATATATTAATGATAGTGTATTCCATAATAATGGAAGGGAGAATGCATACAAACATACACAATACATATACATATATATGTATTATGTATGTATATGCACATATGTCATGTCTGTCTATTATTATGGAATAAACATCCATTTAATTTTTGCAGAACATGCAAATCAGTCATCTAAATATGTGTAATGAAACTGATCTTTGTATACTGGTGCATACTAATATTGATAGATAGATAGAAAGACAGACAGACGGATAGATAGATAGAGAGAGAGAGAGAGAGAGAGATGTCAAGATATATAATAAAATAGGGGGGAAAGGCCTTTGGGGTACACATAAACTTTGTCTTTTTAAAGTGGCTTGAAAACACAAAGAATCTCCATGTACATGTGCATAACCAAAGTGCATGTCAAGATATTTAAATATAAATTGTTCCTGATATCTGGACTGTAACAGATATGTCACATTAACACTTCTTAATTAGCTCCATTACTAACTTCATTACTTCTTTTTAGCTGTGAGAGGACCCAGTGTGAGCTCATGTGGCTAGACTGCTGTGGGTGAATGAGAAATGAGCACCTCTCTGATAGCACAGTGCCATTTTTACTGATACACATCACACTCCAACCCCGGGTTATGCTAAATGAGTGTCTAAAATGATCTCTGGGGAGCCTTCTGTACATGCAGACTCCTTTAGCAATCACAAATGCCTAAAGCCAACCTTGCCTATCACAATTTCCAGTTTCTCCCTGTTCCTATCATCATGAATTTAAGAGCCCATGGTGCAGTGTTCTTCCTAGAGGGGCATTTTGCAGTTCTCAGATAATGCATGTGTTTTACCATCAACATCCTCCTTCTACTTCCCATTAAGTGAGCATTTCTATTCTAAGGCAATCTCTATGGTGCCATGTACCATCAAGTAACATGGCTTTAAATAACTGAGAAGTCCATAAAGTCCAATAGTTAGCACTGGAAATGGAGGAACCGCTTTCCTTACCTACTGATAGAACCAAGACAATTAGATCTGTCTTAAATGTGCCCTTTGGAGAATATTTTGGAGATAGTTGATCTTTTTTTTGTATAATGCCATTGCCAAAGTTTTCCTCTCTACAATCATCAGTAGATGATCTTGCAAATCCTTGTGCCCTTTTCTCTCTTTCCTGAGGGCAAGTAAGCACCATAATTTATGCTGTCATGAAGGATATTCACTGAAAATGTTTCTCAGAGATACAGAATTTATTTTTTTAGTGACTCTTTCCTTACAAAATGTTCACTTAATTTTTCAGAGGGGTTAAATGAGATTTAGTTAAATGAGATTTATATGTTGCCCCCAAACTGACTGGAAAGGGAAAAAAAATCCAGTTTGGCAGTTATTTAGAATATGAATATAATTTTTTAAAAAAAATGATGCTTATTTGAAATAAATTTTACTTTAAAATTGAATTTGGTCCAACCAGATTACGTGGTCAGATACACCCATAAAAATGCTGAAGAGTGTTAAAAGAACCAATCCTACTAAGTACAGAGAAGTCAGACTATTTTGTCACTAAACAAAAAATGTTTTTGCTTTTAAAAAAGAAATTTATGAAAAGTATTGTGATCCATACCAATGCAGTAAAATAATGACAAAAATTTGGATGATTGATATATATGCATAAATATGTATATATACATGTAAATATAACATGAAACAACATGTAACCTATGCAGGATCACTACAATAAAATATCTATAATACTACATACACACATAACCCTATATTGATATATAAATGTAGATGGATATAGATCTATCGATCAACCAGTACTTATATGTCAGACACTGGGTGAAACTCTGGGGATTTGGAAACCGAAATGATAGCATTCCTGTCCTCAAGAATTTTACATTCTAATGTGGGAACCACATGTAGACTTCTAAGCATGCACAACATAATAAACAGCAAATTCACCATAATTACAGGGGAAAATCAGTAGCTGCTACAGAGAGAGAAGGTAATATTTGTGTGAAGCTTTGAAGGAAACTAGGACTCCTGAGAGTTTGAAGTAAAACTAAGTTACATTCACACCAGTCTCTAAAAGAAACAAATGTAAAGTTTAAATTATTGTATGTGATGACTATAATGAATTAAGTAACATATAATAAAACTGAGAAGATATGTTGTAGCTAGTACGTGAAAGACTTTAAAACCCAAATGACTGGAGAGGAAATAGGAAGCCATCGGAATTTATTGTTGGAATATGGAGTGTAATAGATGTGTCTATTTTAGGAATATTATTTTTCCAGATGTGTAGAGGATGGATTGAAGTGGTAAGATTTGATGCAATAGAAAGCTTTTTTTTTCAATAGTCTAAGTGGCAGGTGATAATGGTCTCACGTAAGGTGGTAGTGATGCTAGTGGTGAAAAGAAGCCAATTGCTAGAGATGTTGTGGAGGTAGAATAAAGAAGCTGTGGAAACTAATTGGTTATGTGAAGGAGTTCAGAGAGAAGAGGCTAACAACAATGCTGTAAATCTGGCTAACTAGGTGGATACTGACACCATTCTAAACTTTAGGGAGGGGGAGCAGTTAGGTGGCACAGAGAATAGAGCACTGGCTCTGGAGTCAGGAGGACCTGAATTCAAATCCAGCTTCAGACACTTAACACAAAAACTAGCCATGTGACCTTAGGCAAGTCACTTAACCCCAATTGCCCTGCCTTCCCCTCTCCAAAAAAGCCAAATAAAAATAAAAATAAGAAGAGGAGGGGTAGATTTTTTGGAGGGGAAAAAAAGATAATTATTTCTATTGTATATATCATGAGTTTGAGAACAACCTATGCAACATCATGTTTTGTTCAATAGGGAGTTGGTGATTTGATATTCCGGATCAGGAGACAAAGGCTGGATATACTGATACGGTAGTCATCTGCACAGAGCTATTAAGCTGATGAGAATTTATGAGGTCACTAAAAGCAAGAATATGCATGTATGTATGTTCGTATGTATGTATGTGACAAAAGGGAGTCAGACCCTAACAAGACAGACACATAGACAGATACATAGAGAGAAAAAAGATAAAAATTATTTAGAAAGATAATGTCCACTCCTGAGGACAAAGCCAAGATAACAAAGTATAGAAAGCACGTAGTTGAGGTCTCCCAACATTCTGCTCCACATAACTTTGAAATAATGCCTCAAATCAAATTCTGGAGTGGCAGAGCCAACAAAAGCTCAGAGCGAAACCATATTGCAGCCCAAGATAATTTCAAAGGTTGGAAAGAGAAATTGTAGACAGAGGAGTGGAGGCTAAGCCAGAGCCCAAAAGAATGAAAAAAACAGTCATAGGACTAGTTGATGGAAACAGAAACAAAAGTAGCTTTTGGAGATCTCAAGCCAGAGACAGTGAGGGGACCTGGCGACTGGTCAGAAAGAGATTACAGGGGACCTCTATGTTAGTACCAGACATGGGGCTTTTTGGCAATTCCATTGCCTATGTCCACATCTGGGTAATAATTTAAAGGTGGAGAGGAGCACATTTCTTCAAGAGAGATTTAGCCCTGAGGGCGACATTGCTTTTATTCAAGAGGGACTAAGGATCCTGAGGAACAGTCCCAATTCCAAATGATTAGGGACCCTGAGGAACAGCATTAATTGTAATCCCATGGGATCAGGTTCCATTCTTGGGTAAGGAGTAGAATATAGACCTTGACAGCAATGACCATCTCTCTCACCAAATCGTAACACCTTGAAAGCACTGAATACTTCCAACTCCAGAGAACTAATTCTAAAAACAGCAGTGCAAAAAACTGAACCTTGAAACAATACTCCTCTACACCAAGCTGGGAACAGAGACCAATTTTAATATAAACTTCCAAAACAAAGAAATAGGGTAGAAAGATGAGCAAACAGTAACACAAAAGAAGCTGTCCCCTTAAAAAGCTAACTAAAGTGAGAGGGAAGTTCAAGACACTAACAAAAAAGAAAACAATGAAGAAAAGTTAAAAGAAGTTTTTCAAAATTAAGTAACAGTGATAAAGGGGGGAAAAAAACCTAAGTAAAGAAATAAGAGCAAAGGAAGAAAATTACAGAAAAAGACAATTAACATCTTGGTGAAAGGGGCACAAAAATACTGAAGAAAATAAAACCTTAAAAAGCAAAGAAGTACAAAAGATCCCTGAATAAAATAATTCCTTAGAAATTAGAATTGGACAAGTAGGAGCTCATGACTTCATGAGATATTGGAAAATAATTACACAAATTTGCAGATAATGAAAAAATAGAATAAAATGAGAAATAGCTGATTAAAAACAACTGAGATAGGTTGAAGAAAGATAATTTAAGACTATCTAAAAGCCATGACCAAAGAAAGAGGCTAACCATCATATTTCAAGAAATTTCAGTGAAAACTGCCCCAATATCCTAGAACCAGAGAGTAAAATAGAAATTAAAAGGATTCTCTGATCATGGCATGAGAAATTCCCAAATGAAAACTTCTGGGAATATTATAGCCAAATGTCCGAACTACCAGGTCAAAGAAAATACTTAAAGTAGCAAGAAAGAAACCATTCAAATAATGGGGAGCCACAGTCAGAATAACATCAGACTGAGCAGATAGTTATCATGTTGAAGCACCTGAAGGCTCAGAGTATGATATTCCAGAAGGCAAAAGAGCTGGAAATAGAACAAAGAATAACAAACCAAGCAAAACTGAATATAAGCTCTCAAAGGTAAAAATAGATATTTTATGAAATAGATAACTTTTAAGCATTCCTGGTGAAAAGTCCAGAGCTGAATTTTTTTAAAATTACCTTTAAATATAAGGAATCTAGAGAAGTATTAAAAGGTAACCATGAAGCATAAATTCTTTTTTTGTTAAATGAAGGAGAACTTGTAAGAGATGATCATAAAAATCTAACTCAACAGAGCAGTAGAAAAGAAAGGGAATAAAGAAAAGGGGTTGATAAATGAGAGGACAGATAAAAGAAGGCAATAATCAGAAGCAAACACACTTTAGATGAGAAGGAGGGAGAGAGAGTGGATAAATAGATGAAAATAGAATGCAAGGGATGCATACTTAGTAATTATAAATATGAATGGAATGAACTCACCCATAAAATGGAGGTGGATATCAGAGTGGATTAGAAAAGAGAATCCAACAATATACCGTTTACAAGAAGCACACTTGGAACAGAGAAACACACACAGAAGCAACATAAGCAGCTAGAGCAGAATCTATTATGCTTCATTCATGTATGTGTGTATTTGTGTATGTGTATAGATATACACACATATATACACATATATCCGTGTGTGTGTATGTGTGAAAGAGAAAAGAGAGAGAGACAGAGAGACAGAGAAAGAGAGAGATAGAAGGAGAGAAAGAAGGCTAGCAATTGTGATCTCAGGCAAGCAAAAGCAAAAATAAATCTAATTAAAAGGGGTTATCAGGGAAACTACACTTTGCTAAAAAGGAACCATAGTGAAGTAATATCAAGACTAATCAACACTAAACAGATGTGTATACACACACATATGCATACACATATATGTATATATATGTATATAAGCACACACACACAAAATGACAGTATCAAAGTTCTTAAAGGAAAAGTTAAATGAATTACATGAGGAAATGGCAAAAATAGATAAAGTTAACCATGAAACAAATAAAAAGAAGTCAAGGAAATAAAGAGAATCTTAGAAAAAGTTAGATAGGTTAAACTTCTATAGTAAACTGAAAGAGAATAGAATAGAATTTAACTTTTGTTCTTGGCTGTACATAACACCTTCACAAAAACTATGTATTAGGGCAGGAAATTCACACAGTCAAATGCAGAAAAGCAGAAATATTAACCACACCCTTTTCATACCATAATGAAATAAAAAAAAATTACATTTAATAAAGGACCATAGAAACAGATTAAATAAGAATCATAATTTAATACTAAAGAATGAGTTGGTCAAAGAACAAATCATAGAAACAATCAATAATTCAATTAAATAGGATGTGAATGATGAGACAGTCATCTAAAATTTGTAGAATATAGCCAAAGCGGTACTAAAAGCAAAATTTATATCTCTAAACACACACACACAAAACAAGAAAGAAGAGATTAATGAATTAGGTATTCAACTAAAAAAAAACAAATTAAAAATCCTGAAATAAAAGAAAATGGAAATCCTAGAAATCAAAGAAGAAATTAATAAAGTAGAAAGAAAAAAATTATTGAACTAAAAGTAGGAGCTTGTTTTAATTTAAAACAGCAACAACAATAGAATAGATAAACCGTTGCTAAATTTGCTTTAAAAAAAAAAGAAAGAAAAACAAATTACTAGTTTTAAAAATTAAAAAAAAATATGCTACCAATGAAGATGAATGTAAAAAAATATATTAGGACATATTTTGCTCAATTTCATATCAGAAAATCTGACAAACTAAGTGAAATGGATGTATATTTACATAAATATAAACTGGATAGATTAACAGAAGAGGAAATAGAATGTAATTGAATAAGCCATCCATGAGCTCCCTTAAAAAAAAAAAAATCCCAGGACTAGAACCAGGTGGATTTACAAGTGAATTCTACCAAAAGTGAATTCTACCAAACACTTAAGGAATAATTAATCCAAATACTATACAAACAATTTGAAAAAATTGGCAAAGAGGAGTTCTATTAAATTCCCTTTTATCCTACAAATATGGTTTTGATACCTAAACCAAGCAGAGCAAAAATAGTGAAAGAAAAGTATATCCTAATTTCCCTAATGAATACTGATGAACAATTTTAGCTCTTTGTAAAATATGACAAATAGCCTATACTAAATTATACTAGGAATGAAGTTATGGTTCAATATTAGCAAAACAATCAGCATCATTGATCATATCAGTAACAAAAATAAAAATCATATGTTTATAGCAACAGATACAGAAAAGTCTGACAAAATATGACAACTATTCCTATTAATAACACTGGGAGGCATAGGAACAAATGGAGTTTTCCTAAAAATGATAAATAATTTCTATCTCAAACCAAGAGCAAGCCTTATCTGTAATGGGAATAAACTTGAAGCCTTCCCAATAAAACAGTGTCAAGCAAAGATATCCATTATCACCAGTTATTCAATATCGTACTAAAAATGCTAGCAATGGCAACAAGATGGGGGAAAAAAAAGAAATTGAAGGAATAAAATTAGACAATGAGAAAACAAAACTCTCACTTCTTGCCAAGGATACGATAGTATACTTAGAGTATACTAGAGAATCAAGTTAAAAAAAAAGAAACAATAATGACTTCTGCAGTTATTATACAAACCCACATAAGTCGCCAGCATTTTTATATGCTACCAATAAAGCTTTTCAGGAAGAGATATGAAAAGAAATTCCATCTAAAGTAACTGTGGACTCTATAAAATACTTGGGAATCTACCTACCAAGAGAAACCCAGGTAACATATGAACATATCTACAAAACACTTTTCACGTAAATAAAGACTGGTCACAACAATTGGAGAAATTTTAATTGCTCTCAGGCTGAGCCAATGCAGTAAAAAAAAAATAAATTTTTCCCAAATTATTTACTTATTCAGTGCCATACCAATGAAACTACTGAAGAATTATTTTATAGAGCTAGATAAAGCAATAACAAATTTAATCTGGAAGTACAAAGTGATCAAAAATATCAAGAGAATCAATCAAAAAAAGGTGAAAGAAGGCAGTCTAGCAATTCCAGATCTCAAAATATATTGTTGTTGTTCAGTGATCTTTCAGTCATGTCTGACTCTTCATGGCCTCATTTGGGGCTTTCTTGGCAGAGATACTGGAGTGGTTTGCCAATTCCCTCTCCAGCTCATTTGACAGAAGAGGAAACTGAGGCAAACAGGGTTAATGATTTGTCCAGGGTCACACACCTACTAAGTGTCTGAGGCCAGATTTGAACTCAGGAAGATGAGTCTTCTTGAGTCCAGGCCCAATACTCCATCCACTGCTCCATCTAGTTTCTATATTCCAAAGTGATAATCATTAAAATAATGTGATACTGGCTAAGAAATAAAGTGATGGATTAATGGAATAGATTAGGTTCCCACATCACAACAGTAGATAGCTACAGTATAGTAATGTATGGTTTGATAAACCCAAAGACGCTAACTTTTGAGGTAAGAACTCAACATTCGACAAAAATTGCTAAGAAGACTGGAGAGCAATTTGGCAAACATTAGGCATAGATGAACACGTCACCCAGTACTCCAAGATGAAGTCAAAATACATAAATTATTTAGGCATAAAATATTATATCATAAGTAAATTAGGGGAACATAGAAAAATGTATCTATAAGATCTGGATAAAAGAAGAGTAGATGATCAAACAAGAGATAGAGAAGATCACAGAATGTAAAATAAGTTATTATAATTTCATGAAAATAACAAGCTTTTTCTGCTACCCTGACCTCCTCAAAAACACACGAACAAACAAAATACACTACTGCAACCAAAATTTGAAGGGAAACAAGAAACTGGGGAAAATAATTTTATATCAATCTTCTCTGATAAAGGCCTCATTGCTCAAATATATAGGGAAGAGAGCCAAACTTATAAAAATAAATAAATGAGTCATTTCTAGGTTGATAAATGGTCAAAGGATATGAACAGGTAGTTTTCAGGAGAAGAAATCAAAGCTATCCATGCAATTTTGAATGATGTGATAGGAAGTCAGAGTGTAAGGGATTAAGAACATTTACATGTGTGAAGACTGATCTAGGGTCGTCTTGTGATTATAAGTAAGCCTCTAGTACTTTCCTTGAATCTCTCTATGGGTGTGAGGACTTATATATCTGCCATTCCCTAGGTACTTCATTAGGGATGAGTGGTTGTATTGGCAATTGGGAATTAAATTGATTGTTTGAGCCTCAGATTTTCCCTTTGTTTATGAGCCTATAAAAGGGAGTCTTCATGAAATAGTCTTCTCTTTTTTGAGATATCCTGAAAAAGCTGAGCCCAGAACAGACTGAAGCACCCCTGAAGTGAAATGAGTTTGAATTTGTACATGACAACTGATGTTCTCTAGTGACCACAAATGACAATGGAAATAGTACCAGAGCTTTTCAACCATCTGACCCTAGAGAGGATAGAGCCTTAAGATGTAGATAACAGGACAGTTACTTGGAAAATATTGTATTCCTGGAGAGTTGAGGGACCCATTCTTCTAAAGAAAGGACAACAGTTTGTGAAAGGCTGGTCTCTTGAGAAAAGTAGATCATATGTATGACTTAGTTGCTGGAGAAGAGGCAAAGGATTGAGCCATGAAGGAAGAAGAAATAAAGAACTTGACTATCTCTTCTTGTCCTACTGTGAGTTATTGGTTGATAGAGATATGAAGGGAAGAGGGTTTCCTCTCTCAGAAGAGTTCAAGAGTTTGGGGATCTAGCCTTTTGAGAGGAAAATAGGAGCTGCCTTGCAATATCTTGGAGAGAAAAAGGTTGTGTATCTTGCCCTTGAGCTAGAGGAATTATAAGAGACTGAGTCTCCATGTGAAAGAATCCAAACCAAATTAAAGGGAGGGTGGAACTGTCAATCAAGAAGGCACTATAGGTCTCTGGCCCTGGAGGAAGAAAGGAGGAGAATTATAGTAGCCAAGGTGATTCTTATCTTAGGCGTGGGGGGGAATACCATACTAATTATTTACACCCCAGTCCCCATCCCAGTATCACCTTGACCTTCTTGCTGCCAGGACTATGCTCTAGCATACTTAACCATGCTGTGTTATTTCCATCCTGGTGCCCTGTTGTGAGCTACTCAGTGTCCAGTACTAAGCATGATCAGAGATGTGAATAAGAAATGACCAGGCCATGTGGGTAGTTCAAGGAAGAACCATGAACTTCGTTTATTGATTCTTAGAACAAAGTTTTTAAGGATCCAAAAGACAAATATTCAAGTATTCTTATCTTAATCATATCCTGGAATTATATTACTAATAGAATAGTCTGCCATACCCAGAAAGTAGCTTGAATAAGACAAGGCTTGTTATCAAGGACCCAGGAAGACATGGGGAAGGTCAGTTATCTCTTATCAGAATATATCTACAGGACAAAGGATGCTCCCTGAGAGCAGGCCACAATCTCAAAGACATCTGGATAGAAACTAATCTCAAAGACATCTGCATAGAAACCCATCTCAAAGAATCAAGTATTTTGACTTACAACAGTCTTTAGTCTGTTACATCTTGGAAGTAGCATAATATGATAAGGAACATGTCCTTTTTGGTGCCTGAAGTTTAGGGGCAAAAGTTTTGATGTCAGGATATCAAACAGGTCCTTTTAAGTGTTCCCCTGAGGTTCTTTTGAGGGAACCAGCCTTTGCAAGCCATGTCATCTCAAGAAGAATTAGAGTCCATTATTAGGGTCTCTATCTGAGTCCTAGATCAAGCCTCCCCACAGTGCCTTTTTCTCCTGATTGATGAATTCTTCACATAGTCCACTATTTCAGGCCAGGCTAACTCCAGACATGTTTCCCTTTATTTCTAGGTCATTGTGTCATATGCTTAATTTCAGTGCCTTTTATAAAGCAGGCATTTATTGCATGCTAAGTTCAATCATTAAATTATTCTTTTAAAAAGTAGGTATGAATTATAACTTATCATTTGAAACACTTTAAAGTTTGTTGAAATGAAAACTCCATCTATTTGAAGCTAGACAACATCTCCAACTCTGTATTTTTACCTTTGAGGAAAAAAGGTGATGGGGTACTAGGTAACATAGCTAGTATCAGAAAAAAAAAAAAAGACTTGAATCCAGGGTTTGTGACTTCAGAATCACTATAGTCACCTATACCACACTATCTCCTTAGTTTACCATGAAATATTTTCATACTTCAATATAGAACATGAACTTGAGGTAAATGAGAAGTTTAAACTTAGTCTTCCTGTACTTAACAAAACAGCTATACTGGCCTACTTGCTGTTTCTTAAAGGGCGTTGATGTGAATACGGAGGTGTCCTAAGGGTAAAAAATGATATTATTGGGAGGCCCTCATGAGCCTGAGAGCACACTAAAGTAAATTTCCCCCTAATCTTGGACCATTTGGAGTACCATAAAATTCCCCCATTATCCTGGATCATAACCATCCTGAGTCATAAAATTTCCCATCTCCCTTACCTTGTGTCATCCATCTTCCCCATCCTGTGCCTAAATCTCCAACCCCCATTAGAAACCCTAAAATTAAGTCATCATCCTACCGACTGGGTAGCTTTCTGGCTATATAAGTCTGGTCTTTTTCCTATATCAACAACTATGCTAAGTCTCAACATGCTTTTGCATTAATAAAGCTCCCTTTGGCTAACGAAAAGGTCTAATTGAATTCTTTCAAAAGTCTGAACCAGCTCTCCCAACTCTGACCCTCCACAACATTGTATTGCCCATCTCAGTGACTTTGCGGTAGCTTTCCCCCATACTTGGAATGTTCTCCCTTCCCACCTCTGCCAGGTAGCTTCTCTGATTTCCTTCAAGACTTAAGTAAAATCCTACCTGTTCCAGCACCCTTTCCCAGTTGCTACAATAGCTAATGTCTTCCCTTCTGAAGTTACTTTACATCTGCTTTATATACATCTGATATATATCCAGTTATTCACTAGATGTCTTCATTCATCAGAATATGAAATCCCTGATGTAAGGGAATATTTTTGCCTTTTTTTTTTCATTTTTTTATGTTCACAGCTCTTACTACAGTATCTGGCACATACTCAAAACCCAATCAATAAATGTGTGTGTGTGTGTGTGTGTGTGTGTGTGTGTGTGTGTGAACTTTTTGACCAACTCACTGTAAATATCTCTCCCCACCCTGAAGAAGAGTTATGGCATAAAATTAACAACAATGATGACTCTTTCTGGCTCCTTTGTAGATGTATGTGTAATAAAAGATGACTGAAAAAAAGTTTCCAGTGAAAACTGGCCAGTTCAAAGTGCTACATTGCTCCTAAGAGGAAAAAAAAAAAATAAAACCACAAGCAATTCCAAGTTCTACTTTGCTGGGGGTATCTGTGGCTTTGCTTTGGAGAAATTAATTTCACAGTTTCCTTTTCACTAGTGATCATGGTGGACCCATAAGCCACTGTCAATAAATAGGATTTAATTTATTTCTTCATAATAATCATTTTTGTGACAGAGAATATTGAGAAACCAGTTTTCACAGCCCACAGCTATTTCCTCTCTGCTGAAGCAATCTAAATTAGTTAATTTTAAGCAATTACTTATGTACCAGACCATTATCTTTCTAACCAATGAATTTACCTACCCTTTTATTACAAGCTAAGTCAAGAACTTGGAAAAAAAAATCTGTCTATTTAGATAACTTGTTGGGGTCAAATTTCAGTTTTGGATTTGCTCTTTTGATTTGTGAAATTTTATAAACAGAATAACTACTTATACTAGAATACCTTTCCAATGTCATCCTCTCCCTGGGGCTTGATTTAGTAGAGAAAAGACTTTTAAAATGTTTTAGATATGTAAATGTCATTATATTATTTAAAAATTTCTCTTGGTTGGAACAACTGAGCAGAATATGTAGAAGGTCACCTGCAACTCTCACTCCTCTAAGCAAAGTGACCCAGTAAGGGGAAGGTAGGATTGTGCTCTGCAAATTTGTGATGCAAATGGGGAAGAAATGGGAGGGAGTGCCTTGGTGTAGATGGAAAGGCAGCTTGTGAATCCGGACTGTTTCATTCTCAGATGCATCCTGGCTCTATGCAGCCTTGAGTGAGCTACTTAACATCTTAATGCTCCAGGCAACTTTCTTAGAATAAAAATTCCAGAGCAGGTTTAGAACTTCCTTGGGAAAATAAGGTCAAAATGGATATATAATCTAGACATAAAGAGAGATATCTTAAGTAAATTAGAAAAACATGGAACATATTACCTGTCAGATTTATGGATAGGAGAAGACTTTATGTATAAATAATAGATGGAGAGCATTGTGAGATGTAAAATGGATAATTTTAATTACATTAAATTAAAAAAAAAGGTTTTGTACAATTAAAACCAATACAGCCAATGTTAGAAGTGAAGCAGAAAACTTGGGGGTAGGGGGAATAATAGACAGTTTCTTAGATTAAGATCTCCTTTCTCCAATATAGGGATAACTTTGTCAAATTTATAAGAATATGAGTCATTCCCCAATTGATAAATAAGAAAAGGATACAAACAGGCAGTTTTTGGAAGCAAAAATCAAAGTTATATATAGTCGTATAAAAATGCTCTAAATCATTGATTAAAGAAATTCAAATTAAAAAAAAACAACTTTGAGATACCATCTTGTACCTATCAGAATGGCTAAAATGATAGATAGGGAAAATGACAAATGTTGGAGGGGAAGTAAAAAATTGGGACACTAATATACTGTTGGTGGAGCTTTGAACTGATCTTATCATTTTGTGGAGCAATCTGGAATTATGCCCACTTATAAAATTATGTATACTCTTTGACCCATTAGGTCTGTTTCTCAAGGTGCTAAAGGAAATAGGACAAGAACCTATATTTCTAAAAATATTTATAGCCTCTCCCTTTATGATGGCAAAGACTTAAAAATTGAAGGGATGTCTAACAAATAAATTGTATTATATGATTGTGACAGAATTTTTCTGTACTGTACAATGGATGAGAAGGTTAATTTCAGGAAAAAAAAAACAAAAGATGGAAAGGCTTTCATGATATAATGAAGAGAGAAATGAGAAGAACCAGGGGAACATTGTATACAGTAACTGCAGTATCCTTTGAAGAGTAACTCTGAATGACTAAGCAATTCTAAGTTATATAGATATTCAAATCCACTACAAAGGACCTATAATGGAATACGCTATCCACATCCAGAGAAAGAACTGATATTTGGAAGTATATATATTGTATGATTTTATACATACATACATACATACATATGTATTTGTGAAACGTTGGGCTCTTCTAGTGTGAGTTTAGGATGGATTTGAGATTGGAACTCAAATTGTAACCAAAAAAATAAAATAAAATAAAATAAATACTTATAAAAAGTAATTTTCCTTTTAAAAGGAGTTTTCACATTAGTAATTCCTAAGCCAATGACGTCAAGATTTGAGTTTAAAAAGGAGGAGATACTTATGGAGGCTATATTTCAAAAAATTTTGGGGGAAAAAAGGAGGTATCATTCCAAAGTCTAATACTTTAAAGTTGGAAGAGAAGTCTCCCAGGGAGAAAAGTCCAACGAAAAATCATAAATGATTTCTTACGAGCAATAAAAAGATGAGGTACCCTAAGAGATATCTGACTGAATGGGAAGCTTATCAATGAGCACAGATGCTTAAGAAAAATGAATGTTCCAAAGATGGAAATAAGGCCATGCAACCAAGGGTGAATACAGAAGAGTTTGATAGTTGTATAAGAACTGTATCAGGCAAACTAAAGCCCCATGTGAGCTGAGGCTTGCAAAGAATGTTAAAAACAAGGAAAAAGGACTTTTCAAGTAATGTTGGGGATAAAAGAAAGATCAAGAGACATATAGGGCCTATACTTTGGTTGGACATGTTTAGAGTTATAGATGACAAAAGGAAAGTAAAACTACCTAATTGATATTTTGCTTCTTTTTTCTCTATCAAGATAGAGTGAGCTTATGTGCCAATATCTGATGCAAATAGAGAAATGCTGTAAAGAATTTGAAAAATTATTCCAAAGTCAGGGTAGTACTCGATGCTCAGGTGACTTCAATGCAAAAGTGTGCATGGGGGAGGGCTTTGAAAAGCATGTTGAAAAGAGTTCGTTTATAAGAAATGAAAGACTCCAAAGGCCTGAAGATTGCCCATAGATATTAATCCTATTTTGTAAATGCAGTCTTTTGAAAAAGACTTTATTGTTTCTCTTTATCATGATGTCACAGTCCTTTCTGATAGCAACTAAAACCTTCTCTGCCACTATATTATAACTTCTTTTTTTGATAATTACATTAAATTAATAAAAATATCTGAAGCAAAGAACATTCTGCCTTGTCTTCTACTTCTCTGTTGTGAGGCAAGAGGTATGTTTCATTTTCTGTTTTCTGAGACTTACCATTTGTTGGTTTGCTTTTTTATTCAGAGGTTGGCTTCCTTTTAACAGTCTTTTCACTAATATTATTGTTATGGTAAATGATGGG
>CM053583.1:81911781-81961014 GCA_028627135.1 Pseudochirops cupreus | reverse complement strand
ATAAGATGTAATGTTGTGAATATTATAATATTTTGAATGTTTGTCTTGATTTGTAATGGAATAAACAGAGTGTTCACTCTATTTTGTAATCTGAACTATAAAAGCTGTTCCTTTGGGAATCTGCTGGTGCATGGCGTTACACAAATGGAGGATTACTTTTGCCCTAACACAGCAAGGATATGTAACAAGACTACAGGGTCATTTAGCTTCTCTGTATATAGCCCACCTTATCACTATATGGTGCCATGTCTAGTAAACAGGGAAGGATATTGTGACTTGCCAGATCTTCAGAAATTCACCTTGGTTAGAGGGGTTCCAATTCTATATAAGTGGAACTTTTGATGTTTTCAGTTGATCAGGATATGGAATCAAGGGAGACAGGGGTCTTTGATGATTTTTGATGATTTTTGATGATTTTCAGGGAAATCTAATTCTTATTTCAGGGATATGGGGAACTACGGTCTTATAATACAAAGGTATCACATAACTAGAGTACCAGTGAGATAGATCCATATCTAGATACTACCAGCTAGATCCAGTAGGTCCTTTTAAATGTGAAAGGGCCAAGATTTATTTCTGAAGAAGTTTCACATATAGTATGGAGGCTACCAGAAGGCTACTTCCCTTTGTCTCCTTTCTATTGATAGATTGGGTTAACTGTATTTTAAGGATGTAAAATTTTAAGGATGTAAAAGGTGACTTTTCTCCCATGAAATAATAGGGGTAACCATGAGGGGTTACAGCATCTAATTCTATTATTCAAAAACCCCAATTTACTATGTTTCTTTAAATATTATTAACCAGTTGTTATTTCTCCAATATAATTTAATATCTCTACAATATAATATTATAATTTACCATTTCCCTAATAAAATTTTACAAAGGGATATTTCCTGAGAAATTATAGCAGGAACCAAAGTACACCAATTTCCAAAATCAGGAGTACACTATCATCTATTACCTTCATCCGTGGGGAGAGTGGACTCAGACTGAAAACTGTTCACTTCTAGTCATGCCATAGATATTAGATGAGTTACTTCTTGTAAACCATGATGTCTTAGCTTCCAGGTCAGTTCACTCCTGATCTGGGTAAAGCAGGTTGTTCCTTGTGGGACTCAGCTACCACTTCTACCAGCCCTAGTTCTAGAGAGGATCTTTGATGGCTCTTCTGACCTTTTGCAATTCATATAGGTATAACTTATTTTGTTTGTCTCTGACATTCATTCACTGAAGATCAGGAAACAAGAAACAACGGAAAATGAAGAACCAGTGGCAACATATAGGTATAGTCATAGGTTATCTAGGTAGGGAGAAAAGGCAGCAAGCTGGTCACACTTCTTCAATTACTTCTACCTTTTCCAGAGGTTTAGAAGCTATCCTTGTCCAGCTTTCCACCTAGAAAGAGAAAGACTATATTTATATATATCTGTGTCAAACTATCCAAAATCATGCTCCTTTAGTCAATTAAAAAGGCTTTGCTTTAGCATGCAATAAATTGCAAGGATTAAAAGATCTTTGCTCAGAAATGGAGGGAGGCAGAACAGTACATCATACATTATCAGAAAGAGGGTTGCCAAACTCCTGCATGACTTTACACCACTCAAAGCACATATATAATGACTAAGTGACTTTGGTGTCTCCAATTCAATGATCCCACTTTGGGTTTTCTTGGCAAAGATAATAGAGCCATTTGTCATTTCCTTCTCCAGCTCAGTTTACATATGAGGAACCTGGACGGTAAATAGGATTAAATGGATTACCCAAGCTCGGGTAGCTAGTAAACATCTGAGATCAAATTAGAATTCACATCTTCCTGAGTCTAGGTCAGGTACTCTATTCACTGTGCCACCTGACTGCCAACTAAATGATCAGACTGTATTTAAAGGTACCTAATGGTTCCAAATTTAGTCTCATAGACATAAAGACATTTAATAATATAGATTTGAACAGGATATAATCACCATTTTCTTACCTGGATTAATTAATATAATTTAAAGCTATATAATTCATTTTGTTTGCATTGTGCAAGCAGAAAAAAGAATTAAGTAGTTGAGTATATTATGCTTATGCCACATACCTGAAAAACAATTATGAACCTCTAGACAAACTGAAAGGGCATAGAATTTTGGTCTATGCTATAATCACAGCTCTCCTAAAGTCTCTTTAAAAAGATCTGAAGTAGAAAAACGTCCATAATATCTATCCAGATCTGCCACATTAGAAGAGAAACTCAGGCTCCCCTTCTTCATTCTCCTTTCTGCCCATACCCCCACAATTCTAATCATGGTAGAAGACATAAAGCAGAACAATAAAACCCTCCCTTTCCCCAAGGACCTTACAATCTATGGAGGAAAGAGCAGACACATTTAAATTCCACCTACTGTTTTCTCATTCCACTAGTTTCTAAAGCCTTCCTTTTTCATATTTCCTTCATGTACTTCTTTTATGCCTTCTCTGTACCTTATTTATTTATATACCATATCCTGCCCATTGGAATACATACTCCATGAGGTTAGGAACTTTTTTTTTTGGTATTTCTTTGTATCCCTAGGGCAAAGCACATAGTAATTCCTTAACAAGTGTTTTCTTAACAAATTTTAACAACTCAATGACCCCAAATAGGGTTATGAATAATTGGATATAACTGAAATGATTTAACAACCACAAAATGGAGTGGCTACCTATTGCCAACTGAAAGGCTACCCAAGCACAAAATATTTGTCTAGCATTCCCCTGGGCTTCAGCTAACCTTCCCAACCGTATCTTATACTACATATCTTCAAGTAGTCTGTGTTACTAATACTCATCATTCCCTAGACACATTCTACATTTTTCTACCTTCTACCTAAATAAAACAGACCAAATTCTCCTGCCACCAATTTTTGCCTATTCAAATTTTTTCAAGACCACACTGAGATACCAATTCTTCCAGAAGGCTTCCTTGAATGCCAACTTTCCTCGACCCTCTATCACTCCTCCCCAGGTAGGAGGAGTCACTTTATCCTCCAATTCCTCAAGTAGTTTATTTGGACCTTTCTTTGTATAGTCCAAGTTCTTACTTGTTTCGTAACTATGCACATGTTCCTTTTTCTAGCTAGTTTGCAAGGTATCTAAGGGCCTTTTCACCTTCAGTGCCAAGTTCAATATTCACATAATTAATGATTGCTGAATGGAATGCAATTCACTCAAATTGATTGATGGGAAAGGATTAAACATACTTTAAAGTATCATTCTTTAACAAAAAATGCATTATGCAAAGTGGAGTAATCTGATGTACTTCTTACACGTGGTTGTTCCTGTTCTGAGTTACACTATTAATGTTTCTCAAATTAAAAAAAAACAAACAAATCCCTATGCCATACTCTGATGCAAAAGGACTGCATTCATTTCAAAAGTGTCCATCCCGTTGTTAAAAAAAATACTAGCGCTATAGTCAAACATCTGATGAAACAACACCAACTTTATAAGCATGTATCTTTTAAAATAAATGAAATTAAAATATTTTCTAGTTTTCTCAAAAGTCTAATGGCTCACAGTGTGATTCAACCATGAGCATAAACCCACATTCACTATATACTATTACAATAGTTATAGTTAAACCAATTTTATTAAATTTATCACAGATTCATTTGGTGCCATTCAGTGATTTTCTATCCCTCATCTAGCCTAAACTAGAGTGTGATCTTAGACAATTCACTTATTTTGTCTAAAACTCAGATTTCTCACCTATAAAATGGAGGTAAGGAACCTGTGCTTCCTTCCTTTCATTTGTGGTGAGAATAAAATGCTATAATAGTGAGTAAAGTATCTTATAAGTCATAATGATTTGTGTATGTGGAATATGACTGTATATACATACACACATACAAATAAGTATATATATATATATATATATATATATACTTACATATATATATATACTTATATATGTAGATATGTTCAGCAATTGTTAATTCTATTAAAATAATACCAAGTGGTACTAATTCAGGATTTATGGTCGTTTAAATGGCAGTGAACCCAAGATTATCCGGGGTTGCTTTTTTAAAAAAATTGTTTAACCAATTACCAGAAGAAACAATATTGTAGATGACACATTTAAACTGTTGAAAATAACTTTTAAAAGTATTTAGAAATAGACTTTTCTACCCAAATGACATTTCAAATCATTCTTATGTTCCTTAAGTTTCCTTATGTTCCATGGAAGTTTGTACAAGCTGAGTTTTTTAGATTAATTTGATTTACTGTATGTATATATATGTTAAATTAAACTCAATTTCATTAAAACAATACAGAATAAATAAAAATCCATACTTATTTTGAATAACAATTTATTCAGACATAGATTATAGGATTTAGGGCTAATGTCTCAGGTTCCTTCTAGAACAATGACTGTTTAACTCACTAATTCATTCAATTTAAATTAGTGAGGTTTTAATTGCAAGAATTCAGGCCTCCAGAATTGCTGAAAAACAGGCTTTTTCTTAGCCAAAAGCATACAGATTGAATAAATCATTCACATAATGACAGCCCTCCTCTTTGTTTTGCCTGTGTAAACATTGACACATATTGATTTTGATCACTTATAAAAGTAAAAAAAAAATCTGAATCCTCTGTGCTCTTCACTCTGAATGAATAATTGCAAAGACACATTAAGTGGTGATTTGGAACAATAACTTGAGTATGGCTGTATTTTAATATGTCCTTGTCAGTGGTTGCGGGGGAAAAACTGAGACAATATTCTTTTTCTATTTCATTATGTCTGTAAAGTTGTTATGAAATGCCCAGGTTATGTCTCTCCAGTGCCTTGAGCAGTTTAGTAAAAATGCCCATATGTTACTATAAGTGTTTGTTGGGAAAACAGAGATGTATTTTGAGAATATCACTGTTTGCTTAATGATGAAGATAAGAGGAAATACATCTTTTTTCCTGAATTGAGAGATTTTATAAAGTGATAATGTTGAAGGTTATGGTGCATTTCATCTCTAAAAAGAGATGCTAGCTATTGTCATATATGGTTAATTAGACCCCTATTTCATTAGACCCCTATTTCATTCCAATCAGTATTAAATAATTTGATATAATGCCTTAGGGGTAGCAATTATAAATTCTGAATATTAGATGCTAGAGTAGTAAACTGCACATTATAAGTCCACTTGCTTAGTCATAAGAAGCTAACTAGCAGATCTCCACCCTTGTTTTTCCTTGTTATGGTGAACAAATCCAGCATAGCAGAGGTGTCTTAATTACATAGAAAACCCCCAGCTATTTTGTTGCCCCTCCATCCCTCATCCTCCTTCTATTGCTCAACATGGAGGTATGACCATGAGCACTTGGTTACTGCATGCTCATTGGCTTGATAGGAGCTCCTGAAAGGTAAAGATAGATCTGTAAGGTATGCTCACTAGCCTGTTTTTCAACCAGTGGAATTTTGGATTTTGTGTAAACCTTCCTTGGGGGTCAAGTTTCCAGTGTATGAACCAATGAAATTCTGTATTTTTAATTTGCTTTACCTGTATTGTCTGGGTATCAAGCACTATAAAACTAAGGCCCTGGAGGAAAAGGATACTTCAGATTATTAGGAAGATCTGAGGTCCACTTCATTAGCGGGAACCATGGACCATTTAGTGAAATGCCATTGGCACTACCTCTGCTGCTTTTATTGTAGGTTGGACAATTTAAAAATTCTACATTGTAGATGAATAAATAAGTGGCACTTTTGATTGTCTACCCCTAAAATTGCAGAGAAGAGATTAAATCAGAGACCTTCTTATTTCTGATATTTATACTTGAGATACTACCAATACTGATCACTTATTTAATGATGAGAAAATGTAGAAAGAACTTTGGACTAGGACTGAAATCTCAGTTTGTCTTATCTTTGACATGTATCATCTCAGTAATCCAAGGCTAGTGACTTCTTGGCCCCCTATTCTCCGTAAGTTAACTGAGGCTGATAAATGAGGACTCTCTCCACTGACCTCCCAGGGTTATCATCAGGATCAACGGTGGTCTTGCTGTGGAAACTACATTACATTGATTAAATTTTTGTAAGAAATGCTGGAAATTTAGAACAATATCTCTGCCATTTCTTTTCCTGTTTCCACTTCTTAGCATTGATAGTTCCTTTAAAATGTCTTCTCATTTTTATCATTTCTCATTTTATATTGTTTTTGACAGAACACTAGTAAATGATCTCAGTTAACAGCTATGTGTTTTATTTAAGGACTCCCACATCAGTAACTAGCTCTTCACTTTTGTTTGAATATAGAATAATAAGAAGAATGATTATTGTGATTAATAAACTTGGGAGATTGATCTTTAGGGTTGTGCTTACCACAACTTCCATTCTTCTTTTGGAAGAAAATATTCGTGAAATATAGGTGGGAGGCTTCTAAGAAGTTCCTAAGCTTTTTAGTCTTTTTAATTTCTCAAAACTGAGTGGTATTTTCAAAAGTACATTTTCAAAAGTACATTTCATTCTTCTACAACCCTTTTACATTGATATTGCTAACTGTGAAACCATGTGCTGTCTTCGATTGGATGACCTTGGCAAGTGTTCAACATTTTGGCATATAACCTCAGTCATCTTTGTGGTGATGACTTTGCTTATGTTGATCATGAATAAACACCATTAGAAAAAATAACCAATACACCCACGGAATGATATTTCTTTATTGTGCTTAATCACTAAGTGAAACAAATTCACCCAACTCTATTTTTTAAACCTACCTAAAGAGAACCTTTGAGCTTTATTACTCATTTCCAGTTTGTCATCTGGTTTTATTTATTCTGACAGCAATATCAAAGTGCTTCCTTTCTTTGTATAAAATATTTTATGTGTGGATGGTTTAATGGATAGATTGCTAGGCCAGGAGTCGAGAAGACATGAGTTAAAATCTGATCTCTAATAATTATTAGTTGTGTGACCCTGGGCAAGTCACTTCTGTTTGCTCAATTTTCTCTTCTATATAATCAAATAATAATAGTACCTATTTCCCAGGGTTATTTTGAGGATCACATGAGTTAATATTTGTAAATTGCCTAATATGGTGACTGATACATAGAAAACACTATTTAAATATTAACTATTATTATTGACACCAATAAAATTATATCAAATATTTATTTAAAGGACAGCATAGTATAATACATGGTATAATGGACTGAGAGATAGGAAGAACACAGTGACAGGTTCAAGCCCTACCTCATAATTACAAGCAATAGGACTGAACATGTCAATGAATGTTCCCTAACCTCACTTTTGTCATATTTGGAAGAACTGTGCCTCCTTCACCGGAATTCTATAAGGCTTAAATAGAGTCATAAAGGGAAAAGCACTTGGCAAACCCTAAAATGCTATAAAAGATTAAATTATTTGTACATATCACAAATAAATGTTAATGGATAACTTAAAAATCCATAAATATAAAGACAGCAACAAAAATGGGGTCTGTACCATCTACATCTGCCACTCTGTTACTATTACTACAGAAGTAAAGGAGGCTATACAAGATTGAGCACCATACTTTTATTTGTCTCATGGGTTGCAATGGTCCCAGAATCCATCATCTGATAGCTAACATATTGGTAAAGGGCCTTCCTGGACTTAGCTAGGCTTTTTTTTTTCTTTTAATTCCCGGCATTTAGCACAATGCATCTCACATAGAAGATGCACAATTAAATGCTTACTGACTAACCGATCCTTTGAGTCTGGAATTTTGTCCATATTTAGAATCTAACTAAAGTGTTATTGGAACTTAAATTTCACTAGCATGGACTTTGAGAACCAGGGTTACCTCCAAGGCATGTTGACTCACAGGAGCCTGAACAGTTAAGCTATAAGTGCATTGATCCTTGTAGTTTTGGCAGACTCAACTATAATTTATTTCAGCAAGAGAAATAAACAGGATAGTTGGCTCTGTTCCCTGTGTTGATAATCTTAAGCCCTAGAGAGTAACCTGTGAATTTGACCTCTTTCTTTAAAGTTACTATTTTCCAGAGGAATAGATGAATAAATAATATGCTATAATTGCCCAATGTCCCTGTTGGGCCTCTTTTTCCAGAAACCTCCTAGCAAAAACCACTTGCCCACAAAATAAAATCAATGTCTAATCAAATGTTATCCCTTTCCTTTGAAATTTAGCCAGTCAATAGCCTATTTCTTCAGGAAACAAATTTCTGTTATTCCAAATGAACAATTAAAAATTTAATACATGAATCTGTGTGATTAAGAGAAGTCAATAAGAATTCTACTGCAAACTCGTATATCTTTCATTTTAGTAATGATATTTCACAGAAAATTACCTTATCTTTCATATTGGGTATAGAGGAGTACTCCTCATGTTGGGAATTTTAGGCCATCTGGAGAGTGAATACAGTGAAGGGGGTAGGTAAATTTAAGAAAGCAGGACCTTGCATTTCGCCTCAAATTCCACTATTTACACAGAACCATTTCCTGTATCAAGAAATAATTATAGTTAATTCCCTATGCTAAGAAATTGATAATTCATAGAATTTATATCTAGTAGTGACATCACGATAATGTAGTCCAGGTTTTCTTAACCTTTTTTGTGTCATGGATCCCTTTGGTAGTTTGGTGAGCAAAATGCCAAAAGAGAACTTTTGAGCTACATTACTAATTTCCTATTTAGGCAATTATAATAGGCAATTAATAAACATTGATTGATTCATGAAGCTCAGGTACCCTTTCTTAGAATGTTGCTTTTCCACACATAAAATAAAATGTATATGATTATAAAATGAACCAATTATATTGAAATATATACTTTTTTTATTTCAAAGATGCCTGTTTAAGAATCCTGGATCTCATCCAAAACTTTTATTTTTACAGATGATAAAATTTAGGCTCAAAAAATTGAAATTATTTCTCCAAAACAGAAGGGCAGTTAGTAGCAAAGCTACAAATGGGCCTTTTGGATTCCAATTCAATCCTCTTTCTATTATTAGCCATTACATTAAAGGAGTTAGACAATTGCTACTCTCAAACCACTTGCTGATGAACCCTATTTTAACATAAAATAAACTCATGTAAGGAAAGTAATTAAAATGTTCATACCCTTTGATCCAGTAATCCCATTATTCAGCTTATACGACATTAAGATCAAAAACAGAAAGAAATGTTCAAAACATTCAAAATAGTACTTTTTGTGGTGACAAAAATGGAAACAAAATGAGTACATCTCATTTGGTGAATGGCTAAAAAACCTGGGGTTTTAGAATATAATAAAACATTATTGAACCATGAGGAATTCAGAGAAACAAGAGAAAATTTGTATCAATCAATGCTAAAGGAAGTAAACAAAAATAAGAACAAAATTCATGATGATTAGAACAATGTAAGTGACAGCTCTATAAGATAAAATACTCATAATCAAATAAAAGACCAATGTAAAGTCCCGATGTCTGATAATATATATACTTCCTTATTGTTGTTTAGAAATGGCAAATTGTAAGTGTAGAATAGCACAAGTTCTGTCATTGCAGTCACTTTAATATTTGCTTTAGTTTTGGGTAGCAAATGTACTGTGATTTGGGTGATATTGTGTGGGTGGGGGAAAGGAAAAGACTTATTAAGAAGCTATTACTATATCAAAACAAAAGCACCCCCAAATATGTTTTCAAATAAAAAGGAATTATCCCACGGTCTGCAGCAACAACAGAAAGACTAAGAATATAAAATAATCAAAGAAACTGACTTTGTAAAGATTTTGGCTGATGCAATTTAGAGCAGCAGGTAAGGTTAATTCTGTATCTGACACACAACAAGATAGCCAAAGCCTTTATTTTCTTTTCCCTCGAGGAGGCTGAAAATGATTTATTTATAATAGCATTTTAAAAAATGGAATAGTAGTGCCAAATACGTTTCTTTTCCCAAACAACTGAAAAAAAAAATGTTCCTATTGATTGGGACGTACTAGCCCTATCATTCAAAGGCATTTTATTTAGTGGGAAAAAATATTAGTAGCCAGAAATAAGATCCTCCACACTGCGTGGCTGTAACTTGTTTCTGCAGAGCTTGTTCTATATGTACCGAGGATGGGATGGGCTTCTTTGAGAATGAACAAACAATAATCTCAATGTTACTGCCCTTTGGACTAGTATAAACTTGAGGAACTCTAAAGAAACATTGTTCTATGGTTTCTCTATCTAGAAGATCTTGATTTCAATAGCCATTAAAGTATTTCAAGGTCTACAAGGGATCAAAGAAGTACTCTGTAAATGTTAGCAACTGTCAACATTAGACAATAGAAGTTATGTCTTTTCATGATTTAATTGTACAACCTAATTTTCAATTTACATATATACCAGTGAGTCAACAATCATTTAATAAGTGCTTATTATATGTGAAACACTATGCTAAATGTTGGAGATGAAAACAGAATCTGAAAGACTGTTGCTTACATTCTAAAGGCAGAAAGGGGGAAGAAAAAAATATGGTGGAGAAATTCTTGTGTACATGAGTTATCAGTGAAGCCTGGAGAGGGGTGAAGATATCTTTGACTGGAGCCAATCCTTGTAACAAATCAAATTCCAAAATACCTTATTGATTTTGCCATATGTATATGTATGTATATGTATGTGTATATATATGTATATATATGTATATACACACATACACACACATATATTTATGTATATATGTATGTATGTAAACATGTGAATATGTATATATTTATGTGTGTGTGCATATATAATTCTGCATGACAATATGATGATACTCCCTGTCATCAGATGGATAGCATGGTTTATCACCATTCCTCTGAAATCATGGATGATCATTTTATGGATAAGAATCCTTAAAAGTTCAGAAGATTATATTTTTTACAATGTTATTTTTATCATAGGAATTGTGCTCTTGCTTCTGTTCATTTTATTCTTCGTCTTATACAAGTCTTCAATATTGTTCATTTTTGTAATTTATATTCTATTGTAAATTGTTTTCCTAATATGCTTACTTCTACGTGCAATGGTTCATATAAGTCTTTTAATATCTCTTTCAAGTCATATTTTTCCCTTTTTTCTTGTTCCACAATTGTATTCCATTATGGTCATACACCACAATTTTGTTCAGGTAGTTACCAGGTTGTTTTTTTAATACCATAAAAAGAATGGCTACGAATATGATTGTAAATGTAGGATGTTTTCCTCTTTTTTCAATGTTTTTGGTGTCTAAGCCTAGCAAGCACCTTAGAATTTAGGATAGGGAGAAGCTGGGAGAAAAACTAAATATAAGGGTTCTTAACATGGGATGTGTAAACTTGATTTTTTTCTTACTGAATTTCAATATAATTTGACTCCTTTATAATCACACATATTTGATTTTATACATTTAAAATGTTATTCTAAAAAAAAAGACAGAAATTGAAAAAGTTTCTATGCTCTACTCTGCATTGCAGAAGATCATATTTGTGTTTTATCAACTTTCTTTCTTCTTGCTACTATTTCTCCTTGCTATAGAAAGTTGGTATATTTATCATGTGGCTTATCTATCTATCCATCTATCTGTCTATCTACCTATGTATCTATCTATCTATCTCTCTACCTATCCATCCATCCATCCATCCATCTATCTATCTATCTATCTATCTATCTATCTATCTATCTATCTCTCTACCTCTCTATCTCTCTATTTCTCTATCTATCTATCTGTGGGGGGAGTACTTGGAAAGGAAACAATAATAACTCCTCTTAGCTGATAAAGATATCAAGGAACTCACCATGAATTTAATTACAGAACACTAGAGGAAGCAGGAGGACTCTGTAAATCCTAAATTGCAAAATGTTTCTTTCAATATGTAGTTTATTCACTTTGTCACTTCAGTGAATTAGTGATCATCAGAATAGGTGTTCCCTTCTCTGGTACATATTACCACCTATTCATGCCTCCTTATCCTGGGTTATTGTTTTCTAGGGTCTTCCATAAATCTTTGATAGTGTAGATATACTCAGTGTGCTGAGTGCCCATTTTCTGAGTGGATATGAGTATGGATCAGGCAATTCAGTTTCTATTTCATATACTCACTGAATCATTGGACCAATTCCCTCCCCCCCCAAAAAAAAATAATAAGAAAACCCCTTTCACTGTACATATTTCATAAAGAAAGCTTCTACTACTTGAGGTAGAATGATAGATTGGTGGGTAGTGATAGATATAAAGAAAAGAAACATCAATAGACCATTGTTGTTGTTTTTAATTCATAGAAGGATAGTCAATAAAATTTCCTTAAGTTCCTACTATGTACTTCACTAAGCAATGGAGATACCAGGTAAGACATAAGACATTCCCTGCTCTCAAGAAGCCCACAGACTAAGAAGGAAGACAACATGTAAATGCATATACAAAAATAAGGCATATGTGGGATAAATTGGAGCTCATCAACAGAAGGAGCTAAAATTAAAGGACATTAGGAAAATTTTCACATACAGCATAGTATTTTATTTGGGCTTTGAGCAAGGAAGCCAGGGGATGTAAACAGGGAGGTAGAACATTCCAGGCATATTGGACAGATGACAGATAGGTCGACAGACAGATGGAGAGAGAGATTTCAAAAACTATACAAAGTGAAAGTTCAACAAACAAATTAATAAAACATACCTAATAATAAAGTGATAAAAAAAAAACCATGAGTTAAAAGGGGACAAGGAGAGACATCTAGAAGAAGGGAAATAATGCCACTATATTTACAACTGGATCCTATGGAATGAGAGATGGGAACAACTTCAAGAAGCCCAAGAGTGTTAATGGAAGAGATGGGCATAGAATCATGTCTCTTTAAGAAGATTTTTAAAAGGAAATAGAGTGTTTGGGAAAAAAAAAGATGGATACACACACATATACACAGACATACATATGTATACATACATATATTTGTGTGTGTGTGTATGTGTGCAGACAGACAGAGAGAGAGAGAGAATGAGAATGAGTCCTGGGCACTCTATAAAACAAAGTGACAGAGACAGAACTAGACTCATCATGCACACCCATAGATTTATCATTGCCTGAACAAATTGTGGATATAATTTAATATTATTGCTTTATTTTTTTAAAGGCATATATAAGGAATTCAAAAAATGAGAAAAAGCTTTTTAAGGACAGAAAGAGATTGAAGAAAGCAATGTACAGAAAGTCTAAAATCACATCAGTGGAAACAAATTAAAAGGCAACTGAACTAAAATCAAATTTAGTATTGGTTCAAGAAAATGCTGATGAAGTAGATTTCCTTCTAGTTGATAATAGGTTGGGAGGACAATACTACATATGACAAGTGATGCTCATTATGAAAAGAATTGGTCAGTGTGGCAAAAACTTTTTTTATTTTTCTTTGTTATAAAAGATGGTATTATGGGAATAGTGCACCAGGAAATTAATATTGTGTTAAAAAAACAAAAAAGTCAATAAAACTTAAAAAAAATAAATAAAATCTTGTCATTTTACGAATATGTACTGTCAACCATGACCTTCATAGAAACATTAAACAAAATTCTGTTCTGCTAACTATTCGGAAACTTGAATGAATTGGTATTTCTTTTCATTTAAAAAGTCATGTTATCTGATGAATACTAGGCAGCCTAATAACAACATGACACAATTGTTATGTTTAAAAGTTAAAAACTGCAGTTTCTCAAATCACTCTAAAATAATTACAGTCCAGCTACAGGCATGCTTCTTCCTTCTATAATTCATTTTCTTTATTCCTATTCATTAAAAACTTTAAAGAGCTAGAAATTCAGGATGAAAACAGATGAAATACATTTTGTTATTACTGAACCTTATATAAAGAAAGCAAAAACCAAGAGAGAATACATTTGACTTTCCAGACACACACACAAAAAAACTTCAGTCATAGAAAAGGAAGTGAGACCATCACATAGGCACATTATGCGTGTTTTTTTTCCCCCTTGTTCCAATTTGGCCTGGCAATGTGCTCTGTAACATAATAACCTTCTATAAATATTCTAGTGGTAACACTACTATGGTCCTTAACACTTCTCCTCTCCTTTTCCCAGGAAAAGGTTCAACAGAGATGTAAAAGTATGGATTATACTAATCAACAATCATTCTACTCCATGGTGAAAATCTGAACCAGTTAAACTAATATATACATCGCATGGGTTTTTGGAACTGCCTTCCTCCTGATGATGCAGATACAAACTCTGTCTTGTAGTGTAAATGTAAATTTTATACATGCATATCTATAGATACATATGTAGATAGATAGATATGCATGTATAAAATTTGTTGTACACACACACACATATTTTTATATAATGGGTGATTTTAAGGCCCTGGAAACTCCTTCCTTCAAAGAAGGTGACAATATATTTATAATTGAGTCAATAATTCTTTGGGTATTGCCCAAGACACAACATGGTAAAGTGGTTTACCCATGGTACTATAACTATTTCATTTCAGGAAGATGATCTGAACTCAGGTCTTTTTGATTCCAAGACTAGAACTTTATCCATTATACCACATAGACTTTTAGCATACAATGGAAACGTCCTTGAAATATATCTAAACCAAATCATTTGTTAAAAGCAAACTATTTTAACAGAATATACAACATATTATCTTATATCCTATTAAAATAATTCCATTGCATTGTAAATGATCACCTCTTAATAAATTTTGGTATGTATCAAGATCTTTATGAATCAGAATTCATTAACACAAGGTGAGAAAAAGGAGTAGAAAGTTGGATTTTTATATGATATGAGAAAAAAGGGATGTCATTCTGAAGAGAATCATAGTTTTATCTAGGATGCCTATATTATAGTTTTCTTGTCATTGTTGTTGTTTAGTTGGATCCAATTTTCTGTGACCTCTTTTTTGGGGTTTTGGGGGAGTTGCTGACAAAGATATTAGAGTAGTTTACCATTTCCTTTTGTAGTTCTTTTCACAGATGAAACTGAAGCTAATAGGGTTAAGTGACTTGCTCAGGGTCACACAGCTAGTAAGTGTTTGAGGCCAGATTAAACTAAAGAAGATAAGTCTTCCTTATTCCAAACCCAGTTCTCTATCCACTGTGCCACCTTAGCTGCCCTAATATTCTAGTTTATCAACTCAGATGAAAATCAGCTAATTAAAACTGAAAATGATCTCATTTACCAAATTCAAAATGCCAGAAAAATTTATTCTTATACTTCCATGGAACCACAGGAATAAAAGACCACATTTTTTCCCTAAGAACTTCTAGATGGAGATAATAGATAGCCATACATCTATGCACCTCATTGTCAAGTTCAAGACAGAAAAGGCCTCATTGAACTAGAGGACATTCTACCAGCATGATTCCAGAAATTTTCTGTCTGTCAGGCTCAAACAGTGTAATGAGGTTTAATTATAGCTTTGGGGCATACATATCATCATTAACAAAAACAACAATAATTATTACCATTTCTATAATGCTTTATAGTTACGATATATTTTGTACTGATTATCACATTTTATCACAACAACCCTGGGATATAGCTTCTATTAGTCTCATTTCCCATATGAGGAAACTGAGGCAAAGGTTTGGCAATTTGCCCAGACCGAAAGAGCTAATAAGTGTCTGAGGCTGGATTTGAACTCAGATCTTCCTGACTTCAGGTACAGTTTACTATTGTGTCACCTGCCTGCGTATACAGAATTTTATATAGAAAAGATAGGTACATGCCTTACTTGTACCAAACTTTACTTATGTACAAATGGATGTGCAAGATTCTTTGATCTTGAAGATATTTAAATTACTTCATTATTTTTCTTAATACCTTCATAAAGATGAAAAAGGACAATGTACAAGCAGAGCAGCAACTGAGGTAGAGAATGACAAGTTTCTTGCCTGTTATTATCTAGGCTAATGTTATTTCTAGTCCAGATTATGCTATAGAACATTGTATTGGTTTCAATATCAATGAGTCTGACAGCTCATCCATTGGAGTACTCCCCTACCACAGTTGTAGAACATAGCACATTTGTGCCTTCTCTTCCTAAGTGACTTCTATTTATGTCCTCCTTCCCAGAAATCCTCAACAGCAGTTTGCTCTTCATTCTTTTGGCTGTAAATGGCTACTAAGGCACTATAGGGTCTGTTTATCCCTCTACACTATCCCCTTTTTTCCTCATAGGTCTCTTTTTATATCCCTCTGTAAACACTCCCCTTGTCCCATTGGTAAAATCCTTCTAGCCCTCCATTTTGTGGAGGAACCCAAGCCGGCCTCTCTTCCTCTCCTGACTCTGTTTCCAGTCTTCAGACTACACAACCACTACCACACACACACACACGCACACACACAGAACTGGGTACCTTCATTCCCCTAACTTTGCCCCCACACTTTTATGCTTTTTCTGAGCACATTAAGCATGGGTAAATATGGTATAGTCTATTTACATCTCATCATTTCTCCTTTTACATTTTGGTTGACTTATCATTTTGGTTCCTTGGGGACTAGGGTGTTTCATGATTTGAAAGGCTTACAATATTGCTAGAAGACTATTAATTGGGTGGTGGGAAAACAAAATAGGCTTCTGTTTCATGAAGAGGCTTGGAGACCGCAATTTGCCAAATATGATCCATCCACTTTCTTCTTCCTATTTATCTCTGCTCCATAATGTATCCATCTATTTTTACATCCAAGTCAGTACTATGAAGTGTCCATCAACCATCTATCATCCTCTGGAAAACAGGCATAATCTAGATAATAAGCATATCTAAACTAGATAATAAGCAACTGGCATAATCTAGATAATAAGAAATGAAACTGGATTCCTTGTCTAGTGGTCTTTCTCCTATAACACATAATTCTCGGCCCTAAATTAGTCTGGAAATGGTTAACGAGACTTGATTACAGTCCTGGTGCTGCACCCCAAATGTCAAAAACAGAACAAAAGACAGTATGGGAGAAATACACCTTGCCATCTTCTGCAGCTCAAGTAAACTATATGGGAAGGCCAGAGCAAATATTCTACCTTCCAAGGAATGAAATTGGTTCCAAAGAAAAAAGCATTCAAATGGAGTTTGAAATTGAGACAAATTCATTCCTTGGGCTATCTATGTTCTAAAGCACTAGTTTATACCTGCTTGCTTCCTTTCATACCACCTTATCATTTAATTATTAAGAGTCTTTGTTAATCATCTATTATGCATCATAAATTATGCTTACATTATCATTTTAAATAGATACACTATCTGATTGATTTGATGAAAATAACCTGCTTATTTGTCAATTTGCATAAACTTGCATGCAATGAGGTATAGTTCCATGATTCATTAGTCACTGCTGGCAGAGGGAGCAGGCACAGCCTCAAACAACAGGAGGCTCAGTATAGCAAATTATTGTCATCTTCATCAGAGAAAAGATCCCATTAAAATCAACTTCACTCATACCCGAACAGTTGAAAGGGCTCATGAGCCTAAGGCTTCCGTGGGAAGTCGTATGTGCACATAAACTTAAGGAGGACACACACCCACTGCAACTGGCGATACATCTGTCCTGTGAGCAATTGAGACACTCACTGGTGCTGGTCCAGTGACTTGATGGCAGGGCAATGCATTTCTGTGCTGCTGTGCTCGTTACAGTGATGGCTTTCAGAATGTGTTCTCTGGGTCAATGGAGCTGGATGACTCACCTTCACCGTTGGATGTTAAGTTGGGCTGCAGCTGAAGGTGAGTGAGGTGAACTAGTCAGAAAGTTCCTTTTGACTTCATCCTAGAAGCCTGAAGATCATGTTTTTAGTCTGAGCCAGGTCCCTAACTGATTCTGTGGCCTTAAACAAGAAAGTTGGCCTCCTTGGGCATCTGTTTCCTCATCTGTATAATAAGGTATATAAGACAGATAATCTCTAGGGTCCTTTCCACCTCTATTGACCTCACAATGATGATGTTGACCTTTGCGTGCTAGGATTCCACAAGCATAAAGGAACCATTTGGATAATTCCTTGAATTTTTTTTCCTAATTAAATCGAAATTATTTCCCTACAAGGTGTTGTTACTTTGATGATACCTCAACTGAGATTGGCTCTAGACAAAGTTCTTTATTTCCAAGATTTATCAAATTATAGATATGTAGCACAAAGTTTCGGAAGTGGCCTTAACAAAAATCTTTTATGATAGATGAGTTACAGTGGAAACAATGATAGATTTGGAGTTAGAGGTTTTGTTTCAAAAATCACAGTTCTGAGACACATTAGTTGTATAATCTTAAACAAGTCATTTAACTTCTCTGTACCTCAGTTTCCTCACCTGTAAAATAAGGGGGTAGGATGAGATTACATCTAAGGTCCCTTCAAGATCTGAATCAATAATCTTATGATTCTTCCTCCCTTTCTCCTTCCTAAGTTATCTGCTCTTCATTTGCGTAGATTTATTTTCTAAGGTGCTACAGTATAAAGCCCTCTGCTTCCTTTTTTTCCCTTTTAAACTTCAAGCTCGCGCCCTCTTCTGGTCTCTTAAACCTTAATTCCCCACCTCCCCATTCCCTGAAGTCTCATTTTTTAGCTATAGATTTCAGTAGTACCTCTGGGAATGGGAAAATCAGTCTCTCAAAATTTAATTCCGGAGGGATATGGTATGTGCCCTTTTATGGACTTTGAGTTCTCCATGGTGGACTCCATTGATGTATAAATGTAACTGAGAACACAGTTTCCTTCACAATCGGTTTTTCACAAATCTGAATCAGATGAACTATTTGCTCTAAGGGAAAAAAGGCATTTATGGTTTTGAAGGTCAGATATGATCATTTATTCAAGATTTCTACAAACTTTCTTCCTTGGGGTTAAGGATTTCAATTCAAGCAGATAGAGATGATAATTTCCCATCTTTGTTTTCCTTGGGGTAACAATTTTAGTTCTGGAAATTATCAAATATATCCAAATGTGGAATTAATTGTATGAGCAGAATTGCTCCCTTGTTCTCTTTTCCCAAGTGCCATTGACCAATATTTGGTCAAACAAGGACTGTTTTAATAGAATGCACTACCATTATATTTATTGATAACTCTTGATGTTGATTAATAGTTCAATTAGCCAGTAATAGGAGTAAAATGCAACTATGCATGTGTCCCAAGTCATCTTCTTCCTTTTGATGGATCAACACAAAAGAAAGCCATTGCTACTCCAGCAATGGAAGAACAGCAGTGGACATTAATTACGAAACATCAGACTGATACCCTTAGAAATTCAAAAGGACCTTCATAAAGGGCCTAGCCATTCCCTAAATAGTTTAACACTTTTATGTGCTTAGGCATAGTTATAATCTTGGGCCACTCCAACCCAGTAGAGTTCTGTGTTTGTGTTCTGTGGGCATTTATAACATCAGCTCAATCATTATTTTATTAATTTTGGCTGAGGAAATATGGTCCTTCATATAACAGATGTGTTCCTGAGACATTGCATGCAGACTACATTTTTATAAAAGGTAATCTCTTTTCCCACTGATTTCAGAAAGACCTGAATTCAAATTCTGCCCTAGACCCTGGACAAGTCACTTCATTTCTCTTGGCCACAGTTTACTCATGTTAAGATGGTAATAATAATACTTTCCTCAGGGTTATTGCAGAAATCAAATATATGTATATATATATGTGTGTGTGTGTGTATATATATATGTGTGTATGTATATATATATGTGTGTGTGTGTATATATACATGTATACATATATATATATACACATATATGTGTGTATTTATACATCATAAAAATACACACGTATATGTAAACATTAAAGTTCTATACAAATGTTCATTATCATCACCATCAGCAGCAGCAGCAGTTATTGACAGTAATTGTTAAGAGCAATGCAGCTTGAAGACAAGAGTCAGCCATAGAACAATGGTGAATACATTGAACCTTAGGTCTTAGTTCAAGACCCAGGCCACTTGGGTTCTAGAGTCAGCACTGACACTAACATCATATTGTCTTGTACAGTGACTGCTAAAAGCAAAAGACAATGTAGGTTAAAAAGAGAAGAAGAGAAAAAGAGAGCTCGACTTGAAGGAGTTTAACCTTCTTTTATTTGAAAAGGTACAGAAATAAAAATATTTAAAATAATTCCCAGACAACTTGGGAGTGTCATGAAAAGTACAGGAAGTGGTGTTTGAGCTATTTGGTGAAAGAAGCTGAATGATATATGAGGAGGAAGTCGGAAAATGTTACATTTTAGATCCAGAAACCCTGTGCAAAGGCACAGGGAGGGGACATAGAATGTCACTGCCTGTAGGATAACACATAATCTCTTTTGTTTAGCATTTGAAACTCCCTGTATCCTGCCTATGATTTCTGAGCTATGTTTCTAGGCTAATTATGTGATACTTCCCCTCATCCTCTCAGGCAAAAAACCTGATTTACTATACTCTATACGTTGTGTGGTGATAGTAATAGATGTATATGTGCGTGAAAATGTGATTTCTTTAGTTATTTCCACTGATAAGACCATATCCATTTCTGATTTTCAACCATTTGATGATGCCAAGGATATTGGAGGGAAGATTTTCTTTTTTGGGTCTTCAGTAGCTGTGACTGCTGAAAAAGCACCAGATCATATCTCTCCAGAACTACTGCTTGCTGAGATGATGATGTTGGGTGGGGGCTGTACTAGGAACAGGACTACTGGTCCATGGGGCATTACTTGGTAAATAGTAGGTGCTTTAGAAGTTCTTGTTGATTGTTGATTAACTGATTATAGATAGGAAATAGTTTCCTTCTCTGGGCCTGTTCGCTCTTCTGTAAAAGTGAGCTGGGTGGATGAGATTATTCTAAGGTTTCCTCTTATTTCTAACCTGTTCCATTTCCATCCTGCCCACCAAATTACTGACAGAATTTTAGAGCAGAAAGTGGCCTCAGAGATCATTTAGTCTAACTTTTACATTTTTACCTTACATTTAAGTGGGAGAAGAGAAGTTAAATCGACTTTTACAAAGCAAAAAATGAGATTTTCTATAAAATCCATTAGATTGGAAATTTGAAATCTTGATTCTTCCTGTTAACTTCCTTTGTGAAATTTAATAACTTCCTTTACTTCTCTGGACTTTAATTCCTGCTCTCTCTCTTTTTTTTTTCCACCAAAATTAAGATCATTGAGATGATTTCTAACCTATCTTATAGCTCTAGATTCTAAGGTTTCATGGAATGTGCCCAAGTAGCAGCTATTTAAAGCAATCGTATGGCAAATGTCCAAGGTAAGTGCAGGATATTTTTATTAAAATAGTAATAATAATAACCAAAGAAGGCAGAGCATTTTGAAGATTTCCACCACTGCCATCCCTCCTCCACTCCCCTCCCCCCCCCACAATATGATCTCTCTTCCTGAAATCTTTGTCCTCATAGTTTAGGAATGACTGGTAAATTATGGACATTTCTGTCTTTGATAAAGTAGCCTGAAATCAAAATCAAAAAAATAATTGATATAATAAAAAATAATGTTTTTTTTTCTTTTGAGTTTTGAGTTCTGAGTCTGTTCCTTCATGATTTTATGACTTTCAAAGATATTATGGATGCATAGGAACTGCCCAGTACTCTGCCAGATGCCAATTTTCTTCTTTCTGTCTTCCCTCTGCTTTGCCTTTTCTCCCACTCTTCCTACTCTTTCATCTCCTTTTCATCTTTCTCCTTCCACTATGGAAGGGAGTATGTATATCTTATTTACTTTTTCTTCATGCCTAATAGTTTACAAAATTTCCCTTGCTACCAAATTATAATTGTCTAGACTCATTCTCAGGGGAGTAGGTTAGTGTAAAAAAAAAAATACAGGGCAGAGAATCTCTAATTGTGACACACCTGCTGTTTGCATGAAAATCCCATGTGAGAACAGGATTTATTCTAATTCTCTATATAAGAATAATGCTGTTTCTTAATATGCTTGTATAAACTGTGTTTATTTTTACTCCTTTCATTGTGGTCGCTTTAAATAAAATATTTTGAGTGTTCAAGTATTTCTAATTCTGTGATCATATTTCTGTACCAAATTTAAGTTTTTTTCTGCCAGTCTAATATTAAAACTTACATTTTAGCTATAGCTTGTGCAAAAATGTCAGCATTTTTGCTGTTCTTGTTAATTTTTTTTTCCTCTTAGAGAAAGAGATAAGTAATGAAAAAAAAGTAGAAAATTAGAAGTAGACTGTCCTCAGAAATATTTGACTACTCAAATATTTTAAATATTTAATCAGTCAGAATTGCTACTATAGGTTCTTCAATTGTAAAATCTCAAACAAGGCACTTGTTCTGTTTTTAAATGCATTAAAGGCTAAGGTTATGCAAACAAAATTAATTTTTTGACATTCTTAAATTATGGAATGAAAAGACTCTTAGAACTGCATTTGCAATTCAGATTTTACAAATAGGCAATGGAACCTGGTTAGATGAACACATTCTTCATTCCAATTTACTAACTTTAACACACTGCAAAGTTTAAAAAAAAAATAAAGGTTGGCTGATAGGTCTGCAATATCATTTGAAATATCTCATATTTCATAAAAAATCATTTTGGTTCCTCTTAGGGAGAGGCAAAGAAGAGTAGTCTTCTTATGTGAAACTGACACCCAGCTTGATTTGTTAAGTTTAGAATATTGTTAAGTGCCATACATACATACATACATACATACACACTCACATATATACATATATGCATGTCTTTGGAACTTAACTATATGTATATGCTCACATGTATGTATCCATATGTGTGTGTACATACATATATGTATACACACTTACACATAAAATAACACTCCATTTCCCATGTCCATGATTTTGTGCTATTTTGACATTATGCCGGAATACTTTCCCTCCTTTCATTTCTACCTCTCATAATCCCCAGTTTCCTTCAATGTTCAAGTAACATCTGCAGGAATGAACTTTCCTGATCTCACTTCATCTGACCCTTCAATTTATCTTAACTGTATTTTGAATATATCTGAATTTGAATATACCTTTGAATATTGTCTCCAAATTATCATATATGTAAATGTGCACATTTATATGTTGGTTGGTATATGTTTGTGTATGTATACACCACTAGCTCCCAACCTTCCCCACCAAAAACAAAAAAAAACAAAAAGAGTTTTATAGTAGTAGGACTGTTACAACATTTCACAGAATAAGAAAGTGAGAAGCCCTATAAGACTTTTGAATTAACACTAAAAAAGGGATCCATTCACTCAGCATCCTTTTCCATCAGCCTCCATATTCAAAAAAGAGTACATAAACCAGCCCACAGATTTATGCCTGGGACCATCATAGGAATTCCCCTCCAGTTACAGACTTGGCCAGTACATTTCAACACAACTCCTTCATCCTATGGCAATAAGCAGTAGACATTAATCTGTCCACTGAGGAAGAGGAATAAGGAGGAAGGAGGCAGTTGTTTTACTTCAGAATAAGGAATAAGGCTTCAGAGACTTGACATAAAATATCCACCCACTGTCCTTCATGCTTCTAGCCATCACAAAGCAAAAGAAGCTTATTTAACTCACTTAGAGAAGGAAATGATGAGAGGAAAAGAACTGTGAAAGACTAGCAATTCTTTAGTGGTGCTCAGAGTGTAAACTAAAGCAAAGTGGGATTAGAATTCATTTGAGACCAGTCCTATCCCTCACTCTTCTCCTCCCTCCAGGAGCTATCAATATGACAAGAGAAAGAAATTAAGGGCATAAATATAGACAAATCAGGAGCAGAACTATCTCCGTTTGCTTGTTTGCTTGGAAAATGTAAAAAGAATAATTGAGACAATAGCTTCTGCCAAGTTCAAGGCTATAAATAAATTATACATACAAGTATGCATGTGCATGTGTATATATATATATATATATATATATGTATCTAATGTTGTATATATAGTATATATGTATGTGTTGTTATATATGCTTATATAAGTGAATATAGAAAGTACATACGTATGCATACATATACAAACACCCAATCTCAGAGACAATAATAGAATAATTGATGTCCCCTTCAAAATAGTGTTAAAATGCATAAAATTCCATGTGTAATACTTGAAAAGATCCAACATAAACATTATCCTTAAAGAAACAAAGAACATTTAAATAGCTGGAGGAAAATTCAATGTTCATGGCTGGACCATTCCAATAAAATAGAAATGACTAATACTAGTGCATTTAATTTATAGATTTAATGTTATGCCAGTCTAATTTTCAAGGAAAAACTTCCCAGAATTAGGCAAAATAATAACAAAATTCATTTAGAAGAACAGAAATGATCTAAGGCAGTAGATCTCAAAGTATTGTCTGGGGACCTCTAGTCATTCTGGAGAACCTTTCATGGAATTTATGAGGTCAAAACTAATAATAATACTAAGTTCTTTTCACTTCTAATATGATAAATGTCATTTGCTCTAACCAACACAAAAAGAAGCTGTTGGGGGGTAGGTCCTCAATATTTTTTTTTCAGATTTGGGCAGCTAGGTGGCACAGTGAGTGGAGTACTGGCCCCAGAGTCAGGAGGAGTTGAGTGCAAATATGGCCTCAGAAACTTAACACTTACTAGCTGTGTTACCTTGGGTAAGTCACTTAACCCCAATTGCCCTACCTTCCCCCCTCCAAAAAGCAAAAAAAAAAAAAATCAGATTTGAAAAGGGATTTTTCAGACCAAAAAGTTTGAAAACAATTGATGTAGGATATAAAAAAGAAAGAGGAATAGCACTTCTGTACCTCAGATTCTAAAGTAACCCAGGCATCATCACAGCCATTTGGCATGGTTATGGTGAATAAACAATTGGATAAAAAAAAAAAGTATATCAATGGAACCTATTAGATTACAGAGAATCTGAAATCATGGAAGTCAAATATCTTGTCTTCAATAAACCAGGAAGCATAAAATACTGATGAAAGCTTTATATTTGATGAGAACTGCTGGAAAACTAGAAAGAAGTCTGGCCAAAATCACACTAAGACTAGCATCCTATATTCAATGTTTAATTAAAAATGAATAAATGATATGAATATAAACAAATTGGAACAAATTAAATAATTGATTTTTAAAAATGAGAGGAGCAGATCATGTGCATTTCATACCTAAGAATTAGGAATGAATTCTTAACCAAATAGGGGCAATTCCAAAAGATAAATAGATGATTTTGATTATGTGAAATTGAAAGGATTTTGCCCAAATAAAATAAATGCATATAAGAAAAGAAGAGAAGTGGCAGACAGTGAGAAAAAATTCTTTACATGACATTTCTATATAGGTATGTAGTACCTAAGACATCTAACCAAAGTGTATAAGACCAAAAGGCATTTCTAATTCATAGGTGGTCCAAGTTAATGAACAAAGAGTTCTCAAAAGCGTTGCAAATGGTTAACCACCAGATGAAAAAAATAATGCTCCAGATCACTAACAAAATGAGAAATGAAACGCAAAAGAACATTGAAGATTTCTCTCACCCCCCAGCAAATTGAGGAAAATGACAATACTTGTTTATACTCCATATTGGAGAGGTTATAGAAAGAGAGGAATACTAATGCGTTGTTGATTGAACTATGAATTGGTACAAACATTCTGGAAAAAAAATAAATTATTCAATTCAAACCACCCGAGAAATTCTGCTACTTGGCATGATATAATCTAAGGAGGTCAAAGACAAAAAAAAAAAAAAGGTCCACATTTCAACAAAATATCTTAAGCAGAGCTTTTCCTTTTAAGAAAGAATTGAAAATAAATTAGATGCTTCTCAAGTGGGGAATAGCTAAACACTTATATGATCTTGTGCAAGTGAAATAACCACAACAGAACAACAGTATACAAAACAGTAGTAATGTAAGTGGAAAGAATAGCCATCAATTAAAACTAATTGGGAACTTTAATTTTCATTCAAGTCCCTTAGGAAAAGATGAGAGAAGATATCTCCCTATTTGCAGAGGTAGAATTTGCTCCATGATTATGCAACATTCCACATAATGTCAGAATTTTTTTATATGTTAATTGATTTTTTTCTGATTTTTTTCTCTTTTACCTCATTAAAAAAAAATAAGGCATGCCTCTATGGTAGGGAGAAGGGGAAAGATTCAGGAGAAATATGTGACATGAAAATCTAAGATGTCAATAAAATATATTTTTTGAAGAAAGAACATAAACTGCTTAGAGGCAAGTAATGTCTGTTTTTGTGTCTGTGTCTCCAGCAATTAACACAACAATTGGCACATAGTAAACACTTAATTTTTTTCATTCATTTATTCTGGAGTGATATTGAACTGAAAGAATTACAGGAAGTTAATTTCAGAAAATTAAAGCAGCTTCATATTAGTAACTTAGCCATTTCACCAGGCTAGTTATTTAGAGGACGGAAGAATTGTGGCATTATTTAATTTCTGGTCTAACCATTGTATATTCTAAGGAGAGAATGAATTGGTTGGTGGGAAAAAGTAACCCTGGGGAGATTGGTTAATTCTCTGTGTAATTTTTTTTAAGGATGGATTAGAGTATTCTTTTCTCCCCTACCTTATTCCAGTCTCCTGCCATGGTTTTATTAGAGAAAGGACAAAAACCTTTAAATACACTGTGGTTGTGCAGATTGGAAAAAGTCCTGGGGATATGGACCAAAATCCAAAGGTTATTTAAGCTTTGATATCATTTTGGACTAGAGCTCAGAATGAGCTATCAAGTAGCCCAAACAAGCTTTCTCCATCTCCAGGAGCTTAGGCAAAAGCAAGTATTTGTTGCAGGGGAGATTGGGAGAAAATAGGACAAAAACAATACCTACAGAAAATTTCAATGGATACATCTTCAGGGAGATAGTCTCTAAGAACATTGTCCAGAAAGTAAACAGATGAAAGCAGCAATCATGATTTTGTTGATGACATTGACCAACTGTAAATGGATTTATTCCTTTCATCTATTCAGAGTCATTTCTATACTTAATTTTTTTAAGCTGATTTATTCCTCCTTGCAGAAGAGGAGAGGGATGAAATGCCTGTGAATACTAGGTTCTGTAAAGTGATATATAGGTACACTTTCTTCCCTTTTCTAATCTATTCCAGTCTGAATGGTGAAATAACATCCCAATTGAAACATTACTTGGGGGTTTGGGAATGGTTATGTTTTACTCATCTGTATTTTTGGTTGACATTTTAGATACACAGTTTTGTATATTTTTAGCTTAATAAATTCTTGGGTGAAACATGAAAAATGAATCTATAACAATTTGTATGTATAAATGAGAGCAATCATTCTGCCCTCAATGAGAAGTTTGAAGCATTTTTATCATTTTATTGTATTTTATTATTATTGTGTTATGTAGGAGAATGGGCACTAAAATTGAATTTAGTTTGAATTTTAATTCCAGCTCCATCCTTCTGGCCTTATGCCAGTGACTCAACTTTCCTCAGCCTCAGTTTCCTTATCTCTAATTTTAATACAATGACTGCCTCCTAATATTGTTCTGGGGATAAACTGAGATAGCATATGAGAAAATACTTTGAAAACTTCAAGTTTGACTCCCATTGAACTAAGTGCCCTCATCTGTAAAATGTCTTTACTATTTGCTAGCCTACAGAGTTGTAAAGCTCAAATAATGTCATACACTCGAGGACTGCACAAATGCAAATTGTTGTTATTACTTTATTACTATTATTATAAATGTCTATTGAATTAATTAATAAAACTTGGTAACACATATATGAAACAACTCTTTGCTTCAGTCTGCAGATATGTTTGTAAGTTTTTTGCCATGCAAGAAAGCTTACATGAAAGAGCTGAATGGAGAGAGAGAGAGAGAGAGAGAGAGAGAGAGAGAGAGAGAGAGAGAGTTGCAAAGAGAAAGAAATACATAGATAGAGAGAAACATAGATAGATAAATAGAAAAAAAAGAACATTGATCGAGTGGTTACTAAGCCAAGCACTCTGCTAAGTTTTGAGGATACAAATAGAATCAAAGAGACAATCCTTACTAATAAGGAGCTCACATTCTAATGGCAGGGGGGGGCGGGTAGGGAATAGACAACACAAAATGGGGACATAAAAAGAAGAGAAGAGAGGGTAAAAATGTGAAGATGTCAGGCGAGGGAGCTGAGTCAGGAATGAAGTGAGTATAACTAGGTTCCTCATCATATCATGATCTGGATTAGGGCCTTAGAAAAGAGACATTTTTAAGGTGGGAAAGCTGTTGGCAAGGATGTGGACAGGAAATCCAAAGAGCTGAGTCAGGAGTAGGTCAGGGGTCATTCTAAAAAACAGTTTTCAGAGGTCAAACTGGTCAATCTAACTAGAAGATTTCTAACAAGAGATGTAATATTGTAATAGAAATGTCAGTGGGTTTTTTTTTCCCCTCACTGCCTATTCTAATTCCTTCAATTTCTTTTTCTTTTCTTATTTCTAAAACTATGACTCTTTGCAGATGATATGATGGTATACATAGACAGTCAACTAAAAAAAATCTACTTGAAATAACATCTTTAGCAAAGCCACAGGATATAAAATTAACCTACATTAATCATCAGCATTTCTATATATTACCAACAAAGCCCAGCAGAAAGAGATAGAAAGAGAAATTCCATTTAAAATAACTGTAGAAAATATAAAATAGTATAGACAATTGAGTCAAATTTATAAGAATTCAAGTTAAGATGTGGGTAAATTGGAACACTAATTCATTGTTGGTGGAGTTGTGAGTAGCTCCCTCCATTCTGGAGAGCAATTTGGAACTATTTTCAAAGGGTTATAAAACTGTACATATCCTTTGATTCAGCAATACCAGTCTGCATCCCAAAGAGATCACAGAAAAGGGAAAAGGACCCCCATGTACAAACATATTTATAACAGCTCTTTCTGAGGTGGCAAAGAATTGGGAATCAGGGAGATGCCCATCAATTGAAAAATTGTTGAACAAGTTGTGGTATATGAAAATGATAAAATACTATTGTGTTATAAGAAATGATGGTTTGGCAAATTACTGAAAAATTTGGAAAGACTTATGTGAACTGATGCTGAATGAAATGAGCAGAAACAGGAGAACATTGTACATAGTAACAGTTACGTTGTGTGATGATCAGATGATCAAGTATCATAGACTTAGCTCTTGTCAGAAATACAATGATCCAAGACAATTCCGATAGCCTCATGATAGAAAATGCTATCCCCATCCAGAAAAAAGAACTATGAAGTCTAAAATACAGATGGAAATGGCCTATTCTCATGAAGATTTCTTCAGAGTCCAATACCCTTTTTCTCTCATCTTTTGTCTGCTGCCCTTCTCCATGCTCCAATCCCAACCTCCTGCCTTAGCTGAGCTGACCATTCTCTGGAACTAAAACTCCAGGGCTCCTCAGGCAACCAGGTTCATCATGTATCATTCTGATAAGGATGTCCTATTTCTTTTTTTTTCTTTCTTTTTTGTTTTTAAAAACTGCATGCTTCTACAGAATTTTAATTGTGTGCCTCTTGTCCCTCTGTATACCTGTTTGTTTGTTTGTTTTTTTTAATTTCAGGCCTTTATAAAGCTGAAACTGCATTCCTCTGTAACTGTGTTCCTGTGTATGGACTGTGACTATACACTTTGTTAGAACTGTTTGTGTCTGTCTTGTTATTTTGTCTGTTTATGCCTTTGTAAAACATCGATGTCATGTTGGTATTGTTTGTTAACTTGTAAGATTGCAAATGTAGTCAGCCAGAAAACTTCTAAAGATTGTAGCCAGAGTTTAGAACATTAGGAAAAGATTAATGTATTTTCATACTTGAAGCAATTGTGCCAGTGAGAAGGACTAACTCCCCTCTTAGACTTTCTGTGGGAGATCAGGCTATAAGAAAAAGGAAAAAAAAAAGTCTATAAGATATTTTGTTTTCCCCAGTCATTTCAGCTTTTATCATGTTGGAATTACAGAAATAAAGTCAGATAATCAAGGTTTGTAGAAATGCTTAAAATATCTTCCCATATTTTGGAGATTTGGAGATTAACCATTTTAAGATTACAAAGAACTCTTAAGACTTAGGTATAATCACAGGCACTCACTCCCTTCTGAAATATCTTAGTAAGTTTTGGGGCACTACTTTGTAGAATTTGTTTTAAGGAAAAATGAAGCTTAAATTTTATAAAAGTTAAAAGTAATTGAAAACATTGTTCCAGGGTAATAGAGGAAGGCAATTAGTTTCAAAGTAATCCCTGAGTGAAGAAAGAAAAAAAATAGGTAAAAAGTTTGTACTTTATAGTGATTTCTTGTTAACCCTTCCTTGAATGATTGTTTAAACCTGAGATCCCCTGTGACTATCCCAGTTCAGAGACCTTCTCCCTGTTAACCTCTGTCGTCTCTTATCAGATTCCCAAATACAAGTGTTGAAAAAGATTCTGGAAAAATGTGAGGTGTCCTCTAATATCTTGACATTGTGAAAATGAATATGCTAATATCCTTGATTTGCTTGAGCTCCGCAATTATCTAGGTAACTGAGAAGAGCTGTTTGGTACTGATTTGACCAGTTAGGAGACAGAAGGACTCCGCAAACCAACAATCTTTTGTGGTTACCAAGAGCAGACCCAGCTGGAAGTGTAGAATCAACGATCCAAAACTAACTAGTTTAGCTCAAACAAGCCTTGGGTAATCCCTGAGCTATTTGCTAGCCTCCAACTCTTGCAGACATCTCATTGTCTGTACTTGAGTGTTGGACTCTGCCTCACCATGTTTATCTTGTCTACTGTTCAACACACCAAGAAGTCAGAGCCCTTGCTTCTGGCACTCTCCATCTATAATATTCCCCTTTCTTCCTGGGATCAACCCATTTCCTACCTCCTTTTGTTAGAAAATTTCACAAACCACTCCCAGCTTTCCCAAAATTGAGTTGTTTCAGTATTAGGTTGTCTGCTCCATTTGTACATTTCTGTACTTTCTTAACAATGATTATTCTTGATTTTTATAGGCACAATCTCCTTCTGGTTTTCTTCCCTTTGAAAAAGAGAGATGCAGGAAAGAAGGTTCCTTCCTCAGTTTACAACAAAATCTTGTTCACTTGAGGGGTAGCTTATTCTTTTTGTGATTGAGTTTTCAGTTTAGTAGAACATTCAATATTTTTTTGTCATATTTTTATTTAAACATTTAGATTTTCTAAATATAAAATGAGAATTAATATTATTTATTATCATAGAGTATGAACTCCATGAAAACAGAATGGCTTTTCCTTTTTCCAGTTGTTCCAAATCAGTATTACACCAACATTTGTATTCTGTCCTTGCCTCCTTAGATTGTCAACTCTTGAAACTCCCTGAGACCATGGTATATGATTATGTACTCTTATTAAGATCACTATAACTTTTCTAATGTCTAGCTTATCACATAAGACAGTCTACCATTTAACTTCTATTTACTTTTCCTGACTAAATTCTTATGGATTTCTTAAAGTTTGCATTCTAGAGAAACAATTTCTATTTCACCAGTCTATATTCCACCCTTCCCTCACCCCACTCTTTTCATAGACCCACCTCCTTGACTGGATGACTCTCTCTCCTCATCTCAGCCTCAGAGTACTGGTTTTCCTTAAAAGTTTTCCCATTTGTTTCTATTCCCTTTCATGTTAGTATTCTCTACTTTTTTGTCTACATCTCGAATCCTGCTAGTGAAAAGTGCCTTTAGATTAAGAACTGCTTATATTTTGTTCTATTTGCCTTTGTGTTCTCACTGCCTAGCATATATAAGTGCTTAATAAAAAGTTCAGCGAGTTGAAAAGAAATAATTACTTAGAATTTGCTTTTCTTTACATTAAAAAAGAGGTGACAGTATCTCAACTCCCTACTACTTGCCTCACAAGGTGGGAGTGAGTTTCATATACAATAATGTATACAAAGTACTTGCTATGCAAAGAAATGTATTTTCTAAAAATTCTGATTTGTTGTTAAAGTTAATTGATGATCATAGGTCACTAATGAACAAAAATAAGATTTTTAGCTTAATCAAACCTGTGCTCAGAAAACCCTTTGTTCCATAGAGGCTATGAATTAATGGTATGTAATAGATTTTAAGGTTAAACCTTAAAACACTTGGAAGTTCTAAAAATACTCTGAAGCACTTTCGAAACAATCTGAGATAAGCAATTGATATGCAAATTGAGGTCATTATTTGATCATTAAAGAAGTCCCTTAAGGACCTCTACTGGACAGTACTTTGTTAGCCTAGTTAAAGGTACTATAAATTATCAGAAAAAAAAATATTTTAAAACTTCTTGTAATTCAGACTTATTCCCCTATTTACTCCAGATTAGTAAAAGATTAATGCATATATTATCTCTCATCTTTCTCACTAGATTATAAGCTCATTGAGTTCCTAGAGACCATGTCTTATATTGCCTATATTCAACAAAGCTCTTCTCACAGCGTGGGTGTTCAATAAATGTTATTGACCCACTAACTGAGTCATAAAAGACATTTAAGTCTTCTTGAAGTACTGTAGTTACTTATAGAGAAAATGGTGTTGAAATACATCCTCTGTAACCAATCTAAGAAGTCTCTTTACTATTAAGAACCTCCAAGTCTATTCAGTATTTAAATTTCAGTTAAGTTAATTTTCACTATTGTTGAAAGGAGACACACTCATATAAAAGCTCTCCAGATTCTTCTTTGACTTGCAGCACATTCTTCCTAGTGTAGCTGAATCATTTATTCTCTTGGCCCTCTCAATTATCCCTGGAACAGACGGGTGATTTCCGTTTTTGGAGAATTAACCTTTTACCGACCACTGGGGCTTTTCCAACCCTTTTGCTATTGTTGTCATCTAAATTACTTGAGAGTGAAGAGAATGCAGAGAATATGTAAGGAAAATTCCAAGGGGAGGTCAAAGTCTTATTTTTCAGTCAGAAAGAAAGCTGGTATTGTAAAGCACAACTAAATTTGCCCTGAGGGGGAAAAATCCAAACGTGAACTGCATTTCAATAAGATACATAAGATGATTATGTATCTTCCTCACCACATAGTTGGATAGAAATTTTCTCATTTGTAGTGAAGGTTATCCTCCCAACATGGGGTAGTGTAAAAAGACAGCCACCTGGACAGGACAAGTCTGAGTGACCTTCATGTTTTAACATTCCTCAACCAATGTGTGTGATGCTCAGTCAGCCTGCAGGAGAGGGCTCTTTCTCTTTTGGATTAAACCCATCTCCTGTAGACTAGCCCAGGAGTGGGGAACCTTGGGCCTCTGGGCCGCATGTGGCATGGTCCCCATCCCTAGACTAATCCCAACTTCCAATAACATAGTAAAGGGGAGAAGCTAAGAAGAAATTAATTCCACCTCCTCACTGATAGATGTACTAATCAAGATTGCCTTATCCTCATGTGTAAATTGCTTTACTCCTATCTAATAAAAGCAGCTTAAAGTTGGAATTTGGTAGCCTTCCCCACTACCATTGCCTGATGCCTTAGGGTTCTCAACCTGTGGGTTATGTTCAATTTAAATACATCCTGCATATCAGATATTTACATTACGATTCATAATGGTAGCAAAATTACAGTTACGAAGTAGTACCAAAAATAATTTTACAGTTGGGGGTCACCACAAAATGAGGAACTGTATTAAAGGGTCACAGCATTAGGAAGGTTGAGAACAACTGCCTTAGGGTACCAATAAACTTTTTTTTGTCTTATTTCCTGAGTTTGTCTTTAATTGACCAGGGCAAAGACTGAACACCAACACTTGTCCAGCCTCTTCTCCCTCACCCTTTTCCAAGGAAGAATTTCATTTCTTCACCAAGGGGAAGCAGGAAGTTGGGGCCAGAAGCTTGACCACTGTGCTCTCCTCAGAGAGGGGAGAACTGGGATAGAATTTTATCTATTAATTTCCTTAAATATTCTTAGTCTTTACTCCTTTTGAGTCATGTCTGACTCTGTGACCCTGGATGAGGTTTTCTTGGCAAAGATGCTAGAGTGGTTTGTCAGTTCCTTCTCCAGTGGATTAGGCAAACTGAGGTTAAGTGACTTGTAAAGGGGTGCCACAATTAGTAACCCTTTGAAGCCATTTGAACTCAATTCTTCCTGAGTTGAGGTCCAGCGTTCTAACCATGGAGCCACCTAGTTTCCTTATTGGTAGTTTAGGGGATGTGGTTTTTATGGTCAAGTCAAACTCCTGATCCCTATTCACGAATAGGGAAAGGACTCCCACCTCCATGCTTGTTCCTAGGTTTGACTTTTGACTAAATATCAGTTCCACAATATACATTCATGCGAGATAGCAAAGGAATCCACTTATGTAAGAGTATAGCAAAACAAATAAGAAAAAAATAGATAGGAGAATATACCCCAGACAATATGCAAAGTGGAAGTTCTTATTTGAAGGAAAGTAACTCAGCTCAATTAAGAGAGTCTCCGATATTATATGAGGGGAAACTCCTCCAGGTTTCTAGCATAATAACCCAGAAACATGCTAGAGATTACAATCTCCACTCCTATCAGCTTCTTCATAGAGTCTTTACCTTTCTGCAAACTGCAGCCAGGGTAGGTATTGCTCAGGTTCTGGAAGCTAAAGTTTCTGAAGACTTAAAGGAATTAAGAGACTGGGCTCTTGTTCAATTCTAGCCTCATCCCACCCCTCAAACACCAAGAAGAAGAAAGTCCCATACCATTTATTTCATTGATAAGCAAACATTTAAAAATACTTCCAGTTGTATAAAGAAAAACAAACAAAAAAGGAGGAGGAAGAAAAATAGTCTAGTCCTGAAGAAACTTTTGTCTTATAGAGAAAGTAGGGTGAGGTAAGAAGTGATATATGGACACTACTTTAGGTTTATAGCTTAATGAGACAGATTTAAAAGAATACCTATTTGTAGTAATACTGTTGTTTTGTTGAGATTTGGGGTTTAGAGGTGCACAAGACCCCAAAATACCAACATGCCAGGTCTTGCCCAATGAATTCGACTCTAGCTTTCTCTCAGCCAAGATAAAACAAAGTTTATTAAAGAATAACCATATTGGGTAGACTCTTAATGAGCCAAAGCATTTGTGAAGCTTGTCTGAGCTAGAATGAATCTCAGCGCCTTCATGGAGGCCAAATAGAGCTTATATACAGAAAGATTCTGGGAGGGATCTAGTGGGTGGTCTAGTAGTCTGAGAAGAGTAGTCTAGGGAGAGTCTTGAGGAGGAGTCTAAGGAGGATCTTGATAGGATTGATGTCAGACTTCAGGAACCAAGAAAATGGGATTTTGATGGGATCTAGGGTGGGAAACAGCTGGAGGTACCAGAGAATGGATTTCTACCTAGTTTAAGTATAACAGAAATTCAATCATAGTGATAATGGTAGACTTATGGCTTCAGCAAAGGCCAGATCCAGTGGGAAGATTCAGAGAGTTCAAGGGGGTTCCCAGATCCTGTATCCCATCAGGTCCAAGAAGTTATGAAATATAGAAATGGCTCTTCATTGTGCATCCAGTTAGAAAAAACTCTCTGAAATCAACTGGGAAGTTGGAATAGCAATGTTGCACTAGGAAATGTCCCTCTCTCCCACAAGGTTCCTGCAGCTAATCTGGTGCCTTTTATCCCAAAGAGGGGGACACAAAGAAATTCAAAGGATTTGGTCAGATAGATACTTGAGAGAAAAACAAGATAAGATCAGTGAGAAGTAGTCTTAAACAAAATTAAAGGACATGATTAGAAATGATGCCTGTTGTACCCATCTGAAATAAGGTATAGAGGGGTGGTTCTCCTTGCTCCAGCTATCTGAGAGCCTTTCTCTCTCTCCCTCTCTCTTATATATCTATTCTTATTTATCTATTCAGGACCAGAAGACAGGGTTTTTTTTTTCTCCCTCCTTCCCCTCCAAAAAAAGTTTTTAAGGATCTCAAGAGACAGAAGAAAGGGGATTTAAGGCATCTGGTAATTATGAGGTGCAGGCTCTGGGAACCCTCTTGAGTTCCCCTTGAATCTTTGAGATACAGGCTCTGGGAACCTCCTTGAACTCTGATTGAATCTTCCCACTTGATGAGGTATTAGCATGAGGCCCTTAGCTTTTCACTGTGGCTCTGCCCAGAACTCTGTTACTAGTCTAGCCCTTCCTTGTCCATCTACTTCCCACCCTTGAGTCAATCAAAAATATCATTCCACCCTTGAACTGGCCTAACCCACCATTGTCTGTTGGCTCCAGGTAACCACCAGCAACTTCCTACCCTTAATCACTCATTTAACTCTTTAACTCCTCCTGAAAACCCTCCCCAAACTCCCCCTCTAGACCACCCCTAGATTCCTCCCACAACTTTTCTGTATATAAGACCCTATCTTCCCCACATGTGTGAGAGTACAAAGGATTTTCTAGCACAGATTTGCTCTGTGTCCAATACAGGCAAACTTTTAATGAACTTTGCTTTTCTTTGGCTGAGAGAAGATTCATTTGGCACGACCAGGCATGTTGGTATTTTGAGGTCTCAGTGATGGTGATGCTGACCCTCTACATTTTATTACCTCTTCATTAGCAGTAACATCACAATTCTTCTCTTAAACCTAAGCTTCCAAGAGAGACTGAGAGATGAAAGATGAGTGAGGGTGAGGTATTGTTGAAGTTTAAGATTTAGATTAGGGGTGCTTGAGACCTCAAAATATCAACACACCAAGTCCTGTCCAAGGAATTTGACTCATATCTTCTCTCAAAGAAAAACAAAGTTTATTAAAGATTTGCCTTAATGGATTGATTCTTAAGGAGCCTAGGTACATGTGAAGCTTGTATTTACAAGCTGGCCATAATAATCTGACACGTAATGAGTCTGTGCTACATTGAATTCTCAGCCCCCTCCTGGAGGCAAGATGGAGCTTATACACAGAAATATTGTGGCATGATTCTAGGGGTGGTCTAGAGGAAGAGTTTGATGAGGGTCTTGAGTAGGAGTCTGAGGAGGGACTTTGATAGAACTGAGGTTAGACTCCAGTAATGAGAAATTAGGGTGGGAAATAGCAGAAGGCTACCAGGAGATGACAGACCATGGAGGGGTAGGCTAGTCTAAGGGTAACAGATTTGAGTACACACATTTTGATAGTATCAAGGATGGGAAGTAGCTGGACAATGGAGGGCTGGGCAAGGTTAAGCTTAACAAAGATCAGGCCTAGCTATAATGAAAGGCTTATGGCCTCAGCCTCATTAAGTGGGAAGATTCAATGAGAGTTCAAGGGGTTTCCCAGAGCCTATACCCCATCATTATGACAGTACTTTTTAAATCAAGAGCACTCATTTGAGTAGCTGGAACACTGGGGTAAAAACAAAAGCAGAGGAGAACTTGTGGTCCTTACCTTCATGCCCTACCATAGATAGATAAACACCCCCACACACATACAAATAGGAAATATACAGATATAGATATGATGGCGTGATGGGATGCACACTCACCCACCCCGCAAAGGAAAAGATCATGTCTTTGAAAGCAACCCAGTCCCTGAATGTTTCCACACATTTCAGCAGCCCAGATCATTGGAGCCTCCTCTGAAGGGAAGTGGCCCACAACAGCCCACCTAGATCATCTAATTAGCTTACTTGATACTCCTTTTACTGTCACTCTGGTCATATCCCAGACTACTTGCTTATACTGACCACTCCCTAATCCCATCTAGGTCACCTATGTAGCCCACTTCATAGTCCCTTTACTGTTGTACCTGGTCATCCCCCCAACCCCCCCCCAATACTTAGCACTATCCTTTTTTGTATATAAGCATCAGTCCCTCCCCATTAAATTGCAGGTACTCTAGGAACCCTGCCTGCTTCTATTGTTGTTAAAATAAACCTTGCCACTTTGAATGGAAGATCTTTGAGTGCATGAATTCATGTCACTCTGAACTCTGACATTTTGGGATTCCTAGCAACCTTAAACCACATTAGACATAGATTGGTTTATTTCATACCCATACATATATGTCTGTGCCTATGTTTATATAAACATATATAGAAATATATTTATTCATTTATAATGCCATATGCAAAAAACAAGAAGTTTTATTAGAAAAGAAAGTGTGAGAAAGGAAGGGAGGGAGGGAATAAATATTTCTTAGGCCCCTACTGTATGCAGCCACTCCATTAAACGCTTTACAAATATTATTTGATCCTCACAAAAACCTTGTGAGGTAAGTGCTATTATGATCCCAATTTTACAGTTGAGGAAAAGCAGTTAAGTGACTTGTCCAGGGTCACATATCTAGTAAATGTCTGAGAATAGAGAAGGGGAGTGATGTGACATAAGAATGTGAAGGCACATGGGAGTCACAAAACAAAGGCCTTCAAATGACCGGGTGAAGATATTTGCATTTAAATTCCGATGCAATCAGAGTCACAAGAAATAGATGCTGATTAGCAGCTCCTTTTTTTCTTTCTCTTCTTATGTTTGCCTTCAGGGTCCCTCACAGTCCCAATTCATCTTCCTGCCCAACTTTATTTTATATTACTCTCCAACATTATAGTAAAAGACGTCTCAATCACACTTCTTTCTGTCCCTCGAGTACCATACTGTATTATTTCATTTCTATGTCCTACCTCCTTGTGCTTAGAATGTTCTCTTTCCCCACCTTCACCTGATGAATTCATACCTGGTTTTAAAATAGCTTTTCCAGTACTAATGATGGAATCCCAATAAAGCTGCCCCCAACCCCAATATTCTAACTTCCTTATAGGCCCCATTGAATAGCAGGCCTACTACTCCTACCTAGTCACTCCCCTCCTTCGCTCCCCCTCAGTATCCTGACTTTTTCATGTATTCTGCTCACTAGAACAACAGGTATGCCTGTCTCCTTACAGAGGGACAATAGCCTAGCATTCATTTCACAGATAACCCAGACAGTGGGAAAGACACTTAAAATCACTTACCACCTCCACTCAGCCTGGAATCCAAAATCCTCTGGTAAACAAGAGAAAATGAATCATACCCTTAAGCAGGTCCTTACTAAGCTATGTATAGAAACCCAAGAATATTGGGTTAAGAATCTCCCAATTGGGTTGCTCAGAGTCTGAATCACACATCAGGAAAATATCAAAATTAATCCCTTTGAATTTATATATGGAAGGCCATTCCTAACCTCTGACATCCTGGTGGACCCAGAATAGCATTTGATTACCCAATTTGCAACTCAGGAGTTGTCAAGAATGCTCTGATTGAATATGCCAATAAGTATCTTCCAAAACCTCTTGGCAATGAGAATGAGTGTCCTGTTGCAGTACAACTTGGAGACTGGGTCTACTTAAAGTCATGGAAAACCCAAAAGGGAGAACAGTTAGAAGTCAAAGACATGGGACCCTATCGAGTCGTACTCACCACTCCAATGGCAGTAAAACTGGAAGGTCTCTCCAGCTGGACTCATAATTCTAGGATTAAACTAGTACCACCTCTTGCTTCCCATGCAAAGACTCTAGAATATACCTGTGAGCCACTGGAGGACCTCAAGCTACTGTTTAGAAAGGCTCCAGCCCCGTCCAGCAAAAAGTATAAAAAGAGGTGAAATTATAGCTGCCCTTTTCCTTTTGGCCTTGCCATAATCATCTGTAATTCCAATCAGGAAAAATTATCTTTTGTACAAGGGAAATTGTGCTTTCTCTATTTTTCTTTTTCTTTTTTTTTTTTGGTGCCTGTTTGGTCTTTGCTTAACCTTCTTGACAGGTTTGTCTCCTTCAGGGTTCAAGCCATCAACCTCTGGATGACCACTAAGGCTATGAAAATCTCCAAGTTCTCCAGCCCACTGGACCTGGCATCATTCACATTCCAGAGTCTGATCCTTGAATGTGAAGTCTGACCCCCTTGAACGGGACCCAGAGAGACAGGGACAGCTCTATGCCCCTTGCCATCAGGAAGCAATTTCAGAAGCTGAGATTTTTGCCCTTTACCCCAAAGGAATTTGGGTCCCCTTTGTTTGAGGGGGGAATGAGGAGGTGCAGGCTCTTGGGAACCCCCTTGAGCTCTGCTTGAATGTTCCCACATAAAGCATTTGCCTGAGGCCATAGGCCTTTCATTATGGTTCTGCCAAAAATTTAGCCCTCGTTTGTCCAGCAATTTTCCACCCTTGATCCCCCTGTTCCACCCTTGAACTGGCCTAGGCCACCATTGTCTGTGGTCTCCAGGTAGTCTCCAGCAACTTTCCACCCTTAATCACTCATTACTGGAATCTGACTTCACCTGACTCCTCCTGAAGACCCTCCCCAAATTCCTCCTCTAGACCACCCCTAGATTCCTCCCACAACCTTTCTTTATATAAGACCCCATCTTGCCTCCATGTGTGTGACAGCACCATAGAATTTTCTAGCACAGATTTCCTCTGTGTCCAATACAAGTGAACTTTTAATAAATTTTGCTTTTCTTTGGCTGACAGAAGACTTGAGTCGAATTCATTTGGCAGGATCAGGCATGTTGGTATTTTGGAGTCTTGAGAACCCCTAACCCTGACCCTCTACATTTTATGGGTAACCTCTTCATGCCCATGAACTCATATTTCTTACAGAATAGTCGGCATGTTCATGTGATGGTATCGTAGCCACTGCCTCTAGCTAGCTGCTGCCCCCAGATCCATTCCTCATATTTCCCACAGAAACAGAAGGTGTGTCCATGCACTCAAACACAAGCACATCCATCTAATCTCAGACAGGACCACAATAGTCAACCATTCAGAAAACAGCACCACCAGGATGCCCAAGCAGCTTGTGGACCCCAAAATAATAGAAGAGACTTTCCCTAAGTAAGTACCTGTGCAGTAACAGTAAAGAACTGACGTAGAGTAAACGTATGACATAGAGCGGTTTATTATAATACCATTATCTTAATACAATTCCCCCTCCCCCATGGGTTTTTCTGTATGCATGTGGGGAATAGAAGGCACAGTTCTACTGTGGCTGGGACCCCTCCCCCTAATACCTAATCCCTCAACAAACTCTTCCTGCCTTTTTAATATTCATAATTTCTGCTATGTAATTGCATCTTTACTCTGTAAAAATCCATCTTGCTTTCTTTGAAGTTGCTAGTTCCTCTTGCAATTTAGCCCATTTCGTGAGAGACGTCAATCTCAATAAATGCCTATCCTTGTATTAGAGGTGGTCTGACTCTGAATTCTTTGAGAAAGTTCCACCACAACACATCATGAAACCAACAGTTTTTGTCATCCTTGGGTGGGCAGAGTCTAAACCATAATACTAACTCCTCCATAAATCCTTCTCTGATCCCCTCATCAGTAATGTTCTCCCCTACCCTGGACCTCAGGTATGATTTTGAATGTACTTTTCATCTTAGGATGAAAAGGATTATGTGTGTCATGTGATCCAACCACTTCATTTTATAGATAAGGAAGGAAAAACTCAGAGAGGTTTGTGTCATCTACTTGTAAGACCTTCAATTTGCAAGAGAAATTGTTTCACACTTTATGTAATATTTACCTTCTTTAGTGCCTAACGTGGTACTCTGCACAGAATGGATATTTTATAGTTGTTATATTAATTAGTGAAGTAATTGATTTATCTTATTTATTCAAATTGGAGTACCTCAGTGGCACAGTGGATAGAGTGCTGGGCCTGAAGTAAGGAAGACTCATCTTCCTCAGTTCAAATCCAGCCTCAGACACCTACTAGCTATGTGACCCTGGGCAAGTCACTTAATCCTGTTGGCTTCAACTCCCCATATGTAATATGAGCTAGAGAAGAAAATGGCAAACCACTTTCATATCTGTGCCACCTAAACCCCAAAAGGGTCAGGAAGTCAGATATGACTGAACAACAACAAAAATAGTATGGTCATAGGAGAGCTGATAATAATGTGCCGATCAATGTTTAACAACTGACCTTCTCAAAAGTATAGGTATGACACTTCTAAGTTTTATCCAAATTGTTATCATTTTCTCTTTCACTTTCTTAGGTCTAGTCGGCAAAACAATGGATCAAACTCTAATTTGTAGTATTTGCCAATTTCCAAAGTGCTAAAGATCACACTGAAAAGTTAATAAACTTCCAGATCAGCTGGCTCTAGCATAGTCTGCTTGGCAATGATACATTTACCTCTGACCATTATCACTTTTGAGGGTCTCAGCAGAACCAATCAATTAGCAAGGATTTATTAAGTAGCTTTTTCTTCTCCCCCTTTGTCCTGACTTGTGAATTCATTCAGTACAAGAAAGAGTTGGTGTGAATACAACTCCTTGATTCAAAATGACTGTTCTCTTCTAGTTTTAAGGAGGTGCTTGGGGCTTAGTTAAGTGACTTGTCTGGAGTCACATAGTCAGTATGTGTCAGTATGTGACTCTACGGGCGTTCCTTTATCCATTCTTCCACTGTTGCCTCCTGAGTATCTCTTAGATACTGAAAGCATATAGTATATAAACAATAAAAAAGTATAGGATAAGCTTCCTAGCTTAGGGTAGCTTACAGGAACAGGGCTAAATCATCCAAGTTCCTCATTTACGTGAATTGTTGCTGTTACTTAGTTGTTTCAGGTTTGTTCAACTCTTTCTGATCCCATTTAGGATTTCTTGGTCAAGATACTAGAGTGGTTTTCCATTCTCTTCTCCATATCGTTTTACAGATGAGGAAACTGAAGCAAAGAGGATTAAATTACTTGCCCAGGGTCACATAACTAGTAAATGTTTGTGGCCAGATTTGAATTCAGGAAGATAGATCTCTCTCCAGGCCTAGCACTCTATCCACTATGCCACCTTCTACCCCTACATGAACACATAAATGTTTTTAAAGTATTGGTATCTAGATTTATCCACTCTAAAAGGGCGGTGTAGCTGTTTCAGTATAACTTCTAACTGCTTTGAGGTTTGCCATTATTTCTGGTCTCTCTACTTTTATAATACAACTTTTTTTATTATTTGTATAAGATTATATTTCTGCCTGTTTAAAATTTTGTATTTGAAAGTGCTAGCTTGGGGCAGCTATGTGGCACAGTGAATGGAGCACCAGCCCTGGAGTCAGGAAGACCTGAGTTCAAACCCGGCCTCAGACACTTAACACTTAACTAGCTGTGTGACCTTGGGCAAGTCACTTAACACCAATTGCCTTGCCTTCCCCTCCTCCAAAAAGACAAAAAATAAGTAACTAAATAAATAAATAATCAAACAGATAAATAAATCGATAAATAAATAAATGAAAGTGCTAACTCTCCTCACTTTAAAACGTATAAATGAAGCAACATTGCTTGCTATAGAACTGGGATGAGAAAAACATATTTACGCATACTTATGCTAATAAGTCCTTAGTAGGATTTTTTTTTAATTTTTGCTTCTCTTATGAAATCCGAGGCAGCATTCCATTTATAATTCTAAAATTGTGGCAAGAAAGGAGTGCTGAGAAACAGACAATGCTATAGGGTCTTTGATTACTCAATAGCAAGAATAACTTAGTTCCAATCTCTGGACATTTCCTGTGGCAATTGGCAAATATTCCCTGCTAATTGTCTCTTGCTTTTCCTTTTATCTCTAAATCCAGCTAAGAAGGTGGGCAATTTAATTGAATAAAGTGGCTCATCTGGGCTTAGGTCTCCCCATAGTCATTATAGATAAGATCCTAGATATCCCACTTGTTTGAGGAAATCAGAGAACATTCTAATCCCATCCTCTCATTTCAACCCAGGCAATGACTCCATTTAATGATCCCAAAGCACAGATCTGGAATCAAAGTTAGTACATAACACCCTGCTACCCATCAGCCTCCTTCCTGCAATCCCTCGAAAGAAAAGAGCATCTTGAGCACACACCACATATGGAATTTTTCCTACAGCAAAAGAAAAAGCTGTGAAACCATCTTTAAAGCTGTTAGACCCTTAGAAACTGAAGAACTGCCATACAACTTCTTTCTCCCAATCTGGATGGCAATTAAGTGATCTGTATGATCTAACTCTCATCTTTAGCCACCTGGAAAGAATGTCCTTTAATAAATCTCCTTTCAACTCTCATTTATGTATAGATTTCCTTTGACCCTATCCTGTTCAGACATTTGCATTACTGTGTAATTGCTCAATTGGAGAGCCAGTTATCATAAATGAAAAATCAAAATGAAAGGAGAAACTAATCAATGATCATCCTCATTTCTAAAGTTCCCACACCCAGAGATTTCATTCCTATTTCAGCAGTGAGTGGCCCTACAATTAGTGGCACCATCAAAATACCTACTTTGCAAAATTTAAGGATCTTCTTCAGCAATGGAACAGTAGCAGGAGTAGACACTATTTTTTCTTCCCTTCCTCCATAGATGTATGTGCATCTGTGTAGGTATTGTGGCTTATTATCTGGGAATATATGGAACCACAGCATGGGCATCACTCCTAGGACAGATGGTTAATTTGTAAGCACTGCAGTGCTTGACTCTTTGGAGCAGAAAACTGTGCAAGGTTGTATGAACAGGTCAACAGAGTTGGGAAGGATATTTGCCTTCTATTGTTGAAGAATTATGGATGCAGCTTAGTGGTTAGGTCTTAAGCAAGGTCCCAAAGGAAAAATTGCTTAATAATCAAAAAAGGGGGAACAAGAATTTCTCCAATCTTTGACTATTTAAGTATAAGCTTTAAAAAGAAAACAGCAGCACATGAAAGCATGCTCCAAAAACCTAAGAAAAATGCAAATAAAGATGAGCGTTATGCCCTGCAAGTTGGCAAAGAACAAAAATAGCAATGCTCAGAGTTGGAGGCAGTGGGAAAATGGTAGGCACTCTAATATGTTTTTGGTGGAACGGGGAGATGGCATATCCCTTCTGGAAAGCAGGTTGGAATAATGCAAATAAAGTGCCTAAAATTACCATATCCTTTGAACCAGAGTCTTCACTATGGGGCTTATAACCTAAAGAAGCTATGAAAAAAAAATAAATCCCCATGTACACCAAAATATTTACAGGAAAATTTGAAACCAAGAACATGCTCATCAATTAGGGAATGGCTTAATAAATCGTGGTACTTGAATGATGGACTATTATGGTGTTATAAGAAATAATTAAGTTGATAAATACAGAGAAGCATGGAAAGCTCTATATGAACCAATGGAAAATGAAGTAAGCAGAGTCAATGAAATCATATAAACACTAGCTACAATGTTAGTGGAAATGGCACACATGAATCAAAAGTGATTTTAATGAGATCAGAAAGAGCAAGGTGGCTCAGGCGAAGAGCTATGAGAAGACGCCTGAGATTCAGCCATTTGTGGACGTGGCAGATGCACAGTGTTTAGACCTTGTACATGTTTTCAGAATTTGTCAATGTATCTGTCAGTTGTGCTGATATCTATTTCATCTTAAAAAAACCCAATTTGTTATATGGTTTGGCTCTCTGGGTAAGGGAAGGATACTGGGGTAACTATGATGTTGGAACGAACAGAACATTAATGCAAACTTTTTTAATGGTAGAAAAACTATCTTAAAACTCTTTTCATATTCTTGCCTGGTCCTAATTATTTTTTCCCAATCCATCTCTTCCTAAACCTGCCTTCAAAATCAACTAAATAAAATGTTATTCTCTAATGTGTATGTGGATGAAAGTTTGTGTAAAAGTGACATTCTAGGACCTTAACAGACATTTGCACACAGCTCTCTTGACTACGTTTTCCTCCCGAGATTTGTAATGGCACATGGAAGGAAGAGATGGCAATTGGTGGCTATCCCAAACGTTGTGAAGGTAAAAGATGGGGATTAATCAAGAGACAGTAGTAATTGAAAGGTGGGAGGCAGGCTGTCCTTCCAAAGCCTGTGTTAGAATTGTAACAACCAGGAGGCAAGTAAAAGCATTTGAACAATGTATGGGCTGCACATATAGAATTATAAAATCATAGGCCGAAGAAGATTTATTCCAACTAGTTCATTTTACAAATGAGGAAACATAGGCCAAGAGAGGTAAAGGGTCTTTTTCAAGGTCTTACAGGCTAAGAATTAGCACAAGCAACATTCAAACCCAAGACTTCTGACCCTACAATTGGAAATGCAGACAATTTTGTACCATTTGAAATCACAGAAGATGGCAGCATAGAAGCAGCAAGGTTCTGCAGCTCCCACATAGCCATCTCAAATACCCATAAAATATGACTCTAAACAAATTTTTGGGCTCCAAAACTCACAAAAATACACAAAAACACATCTCCCACTGAAGGCAGCTGGGCTCAAAGGGCTCATCACAGCACACTGGGAGCCAAAACCAGCCCAGCCTGAAACTGCAGCTTGGCTCCAGGGTGGCCAAGATTAGCCACAGCTGGAGCCTTCAGGAGAGTGGATCAGTGGCAGCTGTTGCAGTTTCCAGAATTATCAAGCCATAAGGCACAAGGACAAAGTGAAAGGTCAGTGGAACACAGCTAAATTTGGGGGAGAAAAGCAGTCAAGCTAAACTGCCTCCAGGGCAAGGAAGCAGCAGAAGCAACAGCCCTGAAGCCATCTCCACATGGCTGCTTCAGAGCTCCCAGCCTGCAGACTGCAGGGGGGCCAAGAGATCGTTCAGAGGCTAAGTGCTCCTGCATTGAGCTGACTAGATCCGGATCACGATCTTGGGTAGTGGTCCTGGGGTGTGTTTTCAGTGAGCCAAATCTGGTGGTGGCTGCAAAAAAATGGCAGCCTCCTAATAGCTCTGGCAGCTACAAAAACCCCAGCAATTTGGGACAGAGCTTTCCCTTCTGAAAGCAGAGTTCCACAGAGCTAAAAATTCAAGTAATTGACCGGCAACATGAGCAGTCAAAGGAAGCAAAGGAAGAACAGCAATCGAACTCTAAATTCCTTCTTGGGGGTCAAAAAGGATCAAAGCATGGAACAGGAGGAAGACAACACAGTCAGAACTCCCACATCAAAAGCTTCCAAGAAACATGAAGACTTCCTATAAGCCATAGAGCAGCTTAAGAAGGATTTTGAAAACCCAATAAGAGAAGTGGAGGAAAAATTGGGACGAGAAATGAGAATGATACAAGAAAATCATGAAATCAGAGAGATGTAATTAAACATACAGAAGTAGGGCAGGGGAAAACAAGTTATTGGGATAAATAACAATCTAATTTGACTAGAGAGCTGAGTACAAGAAGGGTTATAGTACAAAAGAAGTTAGATCAGTATTTGGTTATAGATCGCTTAGAACTTTGAAGCCTAGACTAAGAGAGAGGGACTTTATTCAGCTGAAAATGGCAGATTGCCAAAGACAGAGGCATGTGCACACTCTGACATGAAATTTGTGTATTCTTATGATTGGAATTTCAGTAGCATGGAGTAAGAATCCTGTGATCTTGTTAACTTATGCAGATTTTGCCATAAGAATCAACAAGATGTCTATAGGCCCTTCTAATTCAGTTGTCAATTTACTTCCTGTATCCAACCCTTGGTTCACCATAAGAGAGTAAGTCTATTATAAGACAGAGAACTTCCATTTAGTTCCCTCTCATTCTCCTGCTGTGGCTATGACACTGAAAAGAAGGAATGTACTCCAATCTACAAGGAATTGAATGGAATGCATGGTCTATTTTATGTGCATTAAATTATTCTCCTTTTACTAAACATTTTATATATCTAATTACCATACTTGTTTAAATCACGACCTTGAATAAAAGTAGAAAACTGAAGCAATATGGATGCAAAAGAAAAGAATGGGCATTAGCAAACAACTGAGTGCAGAAAAAGAGAGTCAATCATTTGTACTCCTAAATGAGAATGTGAGAAATAACTACAATCTGACAAAAAGAGTATAGTAATTAACTGTTTATTGAGCACAAGTTGCTAATCCTACTTATGCTAATTACTTTAGCAAAGTGTGTCCTGATATTTCCACAGTATATATATATATATATATATATATATATATATATATATATATATATATATATATATATTTGGGGGTGGGATGGGGTGGGGGTGAGTGTATGTATGGGTGGATGCATAGTTCCATGATATTTTGGGCATATTCTCTCACAAATTTATGGTAAATTATTATGCATTAATGGATTACTAGTTAAACCATTATAAACTTTCATTTTGTTCATGTAAAATCAACTGAAATATAAATAGACCATTTTCTACTTTCTAGATCAAGCACTATGTATATGAGAGAGAGAGAAAGACAGAGAAAGAGAGAGAGAGAGAGAGAGAGAGAGAGAGTAAATACATAGTCTGTTACAGGTAATTTTCAATCCAAAGTGCCTGGATATGATTAAAAGTACACTTTTAATGAAATAAACCTGCCCTTTTAAAGTTAATAACATTCTGGAAAATAGCAACAGCCAAGACATTGGATAAGAAAATTTAGCAGTATGAAATTTAGACACATCAGACTGTAATTTTTATATGGCTTCATTTTATGATGATTATGATACTTATACTTATGGCGCTTACAATGATGCTAGGCTGACTCAGAAGTCTGACCTTAAGCAGATGAAACAAATTCACCTACTTTTACTTAATTCTCCATCAATTGAGTGCTGAATTTAATGCCATACATATGTGTTTCAATGCTTTCTTTTGTTGTATATTCCACTGTATGATTTTTAAGAATGAATCTTACACCAAGGAAACTGTGAAAAAGTTGAAACTCTTAAAGAGCACACTTTAATGACTGCTGCAGCTTGAGTGGTTTGTTCCTTGTTCTCTAAGATGACCATTACATCAAGGAGATGATGACATGACTTGCAATTAAATTGGATTTGAATGAGGGAGGGTTGTGCAAAGACACCAGCCTCAGTGTGGGAAAAGTAAGCATTTCAGGTATTATTGAAATTTACAAGCAAACAGAATAAGTTATACTGAAGCATAAAGGAAAGTGAAGTCAAATAACAGAAATTACAATAAAGATCAAGACGTGATTGCTGAAAACTATCTGAATAAATCCTCAGGAAAAAAAAAACATAAAGACTGTCAGAGGTTCAATTATCTAAATAAAGTCCTACTGATTGCTCTACAACGAGGTTAAACCTTTCTAAAGTTGAAAGAACAGTGAGAAGACTAGTAAAACAACTAGCTCCTAGCTATGGTGATAAAGAAAAATTACTTGTAAATTGCAGTATAAAAGGAGAAGCAAAGTACCAGAGATGGAGGAATTTTCCTAAGGAAAATCATTTTTTCATTCAAGATTCCATCAAAATAATTTTCTTTTTTTATTAATGTATATATTTTCTTGTTTACATCATTCATTTCCATGAGATTTGGAGTTACAAATTTTCTCCCCATCTTTCCCCTACCCATCAACTCAAAACAGCCACCCCACTGTATAACCCCACCCCCGGTCTGCTCTCTCCTATGTTCTCCCCCTCACCCCTCTGACTTTTCTGTAGGGCAGAATGGATCTCCCTACCACAGTGCCTGTGTATCTTAATTCCCAGTTGGATGCAGTTAATAATAATAATAATAATAATAATAATAATAATAATAATAATAATAAT
>CM053583.1:81888161-81911281 GCA_028627135.1 Pseudochirops cupreus | reverse complement strand
TTGGTTTTGAAAATCCTTCTTCAGCTCATCTCTAGCTTTAAGGCATTCTTCATGTTTATTGCAGGCCCCTGGTGGGGGTGCTATCGCTGCGCTCTCCTCCTCCCTCTCTCTCCCATGATCTTTCTTTTCCCCAAAGAAGGAATCAAGAGTTTGGGAGATGTTCTTACTTTGCTTCTTATGCTTATTCTTACTCATGGTTGTTCAGACCATGATCTTTTTTTTAAATCTCTGTGGGGCTCTGCTTCCAGAAGGGAAAGCTCTGTCCCAAATCGCTGGGGTCCTCCTGGCTGCCGTAGCTCTCAGGAAGATGCTGGGAGTCTTCCTAATTACTTCCAGCTGCCTGGATAATGAGGACTCCAAGACAGAGGCCCAACACAGGGATCCTGATCCAGGCCTCTCAACGCGAGAGCACTGGCCTGAGAATAGTGGCTAAGTCCCCCTGCTGTCTGTAGGCCGCGGGCGGGAAGCTACAATGCAGAGGCGGGTCCAAAACCTCTGCCTTTCACTTTTCCGCTCTGGAGGCCTTTCGCCGGACTGCTTATCTCCCCCTTTCACAGTCCCCACTCGCAGCTGCTGCTAATCTGCTCACCTGAGAGGCTCCTCCACTCTTCCCGTCCAGCCGCTGCCAGGGCACAGCCGCGGCTTCAGGCCAGGCTGGTTTACGGTTCGCAGTGCTGATATGCTTCCTCGTAGCCAAGCTGACTTTAGTGCGAAGTATCTTTGTGTGTGTTTTGGAGTACTAGGATTGGTTTAGAGTCCTGTTTTATGGATATTTTGAGTTGGCTATGTAATAACTGCAATATGTTGCTGCTGCTATGCCACCATCTTGGGTCCGCCCCAGTGTACACATTCTTTATTGCAAGTATATAATGTTTCTTTACTGGAGTTTAAGATTTAAACTACATTGAAAATCTATTGGTTGTAATCAAGACAAGGCTTGGAAAAGTTCCTGGCTCATTAATGGTGTAGTTATTAGCCAAAGTGATAGAAATGTGTTTTCATGATGAAGATTTAAAGAATTGGTATGAGACTCTCATGGGCTCAGTCATGTATTTGGAATTCTCCCTAAAAGAGAATATATTACCAATTATAGGGTTTTTAAAGATGTAAAAACCTGGAAGGGAGATCTTATCTCAATAAATTTATTGTGTCCAAAGTAATTCACACATCTGTCAAGAAAACTGAAATTCATCACTCAGTTCTGCCATCTGATACTTTAGTTTGGTATTTGTTTTTGATGGTGGTGACATCAGGACAAAGAAACTGCTAGGTGATACAGGATATCCACTGTCTTATTTTCCTTAATAATTTACCATAAGCTGCTTTGGAAAAAAAAATGTAGTGTCAAAGGAAAGGGCAAGGACTGAAAGTTAAGAGACTTGAGCTCTAGTGCCAACCCTGATATTAATTAACTATGACTCTGGAAAATCACAACCTCTGAGTTTCTTCATTTTAAAAACTGAGATTGTAGTAAATGGTCTCTAAGGTCCTTTTTAGTTCTAAAATTACATAAATCTCTAAGGTCCCCAGGATCTGAGAGCATCTTTCTAGGTAAAATTAAACTAGTTCTGTAATCACTAATCTTAGAATTTCATAAACTCATAGAACTTTAGAAGAAAAAGGAATCCAAAGACATCTAATTCAATCTGGTCATTTAGCAGATGAAATAACTGAGTCCAAAAGCATGTGGTCACTTGCTAAGATTACATAGAAAATTCATGGCAGGGTAAGGACTATAATCTATCTCCTGACTCCCAATTCCATGCACATCTAGCCTGTATCTTTATTATATTGAGGAGACCATGACACAGTGAAAAACGATCATTAAACTTGATATCAAAAGACATGAATGCAAAACCCAGCTCTGCTTCTTGCTACCTCTGTGCCCTTGAGCTAGTCATTTCCTAATATTTCAAATGATAGGGTTTGATCCTCCACAGTTCGGTCTTGCTCGAGATTCTATGAATTATTTAGGAAGAGAACAGATTGCTGCATCTGTGTATTGTATTTTAACATAAACATGGTTGAGATCCACAACACTCCTAAAACAGAGGTAGTGAGTTCCCATGATGACCTTGTGTCTTTCTGACTTTAAAATCGCTGTTCTGTGTACTTGTTTTTTTTTTTGTTCTGTGTACTTGTTAAAAGACAGATGCATCTATCTTGTATTTTAGGATACTTCTCATAGAGTTGGTATCTCTATGTCCTTCTACTATTAAAAGGACAAAATATATTCATGTGTTTTTTAAAGACAGGCAGGAAAAATGATTCTAACTTTTCTCCAAAAAAGAAAAGATAGTTATAGGCATAAAAAGAATATGATGGAAATTTTAAAGGCATGAAACCTAACATGTTTTTATTAATCTTGATCAAATAAGCTATTGACCATACTACATTTATTTTTAAATAACAGAAGGGCAATTGGATGAAAACTAATTACTAATGTGAAAACTCCCTTGGGCTAAATGCAGACCCCTTGATAGAATCACATTATTGTCTTGGGTGGATAGTCATACATTATTCTGTTTGTTCATTCTGAAATCTGGACTGTATATTTTTACTTCCTTCTAATTATCTACCTCATGGGGTTTGTGAACCTTAATTGATATTTTAAAAGGGGCTTAAAAGCTGTAAAAATAAAAGTGCTGTTGAAATCACATTATATGGGGTGGGGGGGGGGGGAATCTGGTTTAGCGGTCATTCTACCAATCAGAAATATCTACTAAATAATGTTTTAGTGTGTTAGCAGCAAAATGATCAAAACTCATCTTGCAAGTAATATACCTTGTTCATAAGAAAGACTGTAGGATAAAGATTGGGAGTTGTGGAGAGAAGGAGTGGTTATGAAGGGTAGGAAATAACACTGTATCCCAAGAAGATCTGCTCAAGTGAGGAAATTCAGAACAATAAGTGGAAAAGATGGATGAGAGGAGTTGTATGAAGTTCAAGAGAGACAGAAAAACAGAAATATTATTTTGACTAGAGTATACCATATAACACCTGGTAGAAAGAAATAACAAATGAAGAATTTGAGAAAGTCATAAATCAGGAAGAAATATATAATAGTAATGTTCAATTTAAATTATCTGGAAGTCTGTTAGATCTCTTTCCGAGCCTTCAGACAGATCAGCCAAACATTTCTTGATTTTTCCCTAATCATAATTTCATGCTCCAAAAGCTGGAAAAACAAAAAAGGGGGAATATTTCTATGGATATGATTCTGGAAGAAATCGTGGGAACCTTAGGAAAAGTAAACATGTTGTTATGGGAATCTGAAGATCTTCCCTGCCCCTAGGCCCTTTGATAGGCTTCAGTGGCTCTGAGAACCTTCCCTGATTTGAAAGTATACTCTGCCCCCTAATAGGCTGAATGTGATCACGTGGAGCCTGTGGCGCCAGGCTTGTTTTCCAGGAATGCCCGTGCCTTGTAGCTTTGTGATTGGGCAGTAGGTCTAGAGGGCTGTGACATTCTCCAAGCCAGGAGAAGGCTATATATACGCCCTGATGTGAGGTTTTGGTTTGGGGCTCACTTTGAGAAGAGTTGTGTGATTTGGCCAGACGAGACTCTGGGCAGCCCTTGAGCCCCCCGGCTGTGAAAAACCCAGATGTTGGTGCTTCCCTCTCTGGTAACTGAATAAGTATGGATATAATAAGTCAGATAGTTAGAAGCCCATCTTCTGATCTCTTTCTCTATCTGCTTATAACTTGTGTTTTGTATTCTGTTTCTATTCTCTGAAGTTCAGGGTGCTCACTGTTTCCCCTAAACTAGGTAAATGATATTCGTTTGATTGATTAAAGTAAGACTGTTAACCCATTTTGAGTTGCTTTCCTTTAGAAAAGCAGACCTAAGAACCTGTGCTAGCAGCTGCCCTGGGCATGCTAGGGTGCTTGCTGATATACAGGTAATCTTAGAATTTGTGATAGAAGAGGGAGAAAAATTTAAGAACATGGTTAGATAAGAACATAGATGGATGGATGGATGGATACAGAGAGAGAGAGAGAGAAAGAGAGAGAGAGAGAGATGGAGAGAGAGAGAGAGAAAGAAGAGACAAGAGATAGACCGGAGTTACTGTCCTCTATTGCATATCTATTTTTTCATCTTTTGAATGTCAAAATCTGTATAGCTTTATATTTTAGTTTACAGGTCTATATCCACATCTATCTTCGCATTCAAAAGATGGCAACATTCAGTTTTATAAGAATAGTGTTAAAAGTAGCGAAGTTCAGAATGAACTAAGCCTAGCAAAGGAAGCTAGCTCCCTTGCCCTGCTATTTTTTTTTTTACCCCAAAGGGCTTCCAAAGGAGAATAGACAACAAAGAAGAGATAGAACTATTCAATTTACATTGCTCCTCTTTTCTCTGCCCAGGAAAATGTCCTTTGGACTAGAAAGGAGAAGATCAAAATGGCTAATAGGGAGTTAAAACCCTAAGTCAGTAATGAGAGAGTAAGACCACATGTAGCTGCAATTAATGAGCTCAACTTCCCTGGTCCAGATGAATGATACCTTGGAATTATGAAAGAATGGCAAAGTGTTCTTGCTGGGCCAGTTAGTAATCTTTCATAACTAACAGAAAATGTAATGGTTATCTCAAGACTGGCTAATGAGAAAATGTGTTTCATATTTTCAAAAAAGGAAAGAGAATAGAGTTTTCAAAATATTGGTGAATCAGCTCAATTTCAACACTTGACAAAATTTAAGCAAATGTTATTAAAGAGAGCAGTGTGAGTGATGGATAAAAGTCCAATGGAATGATGAACTTGTAGTAATAGGACCTGAGTTCAAATCCTGGTTCTGACTATTCCTGTCTGATCATAGTCTTATCTGACACAACCTCTCTGGGCCTTAATAACATCATCTGTAAAATGAGGAAGTTTCAATAAATTACATTCAAGTTCCCATCCAGCTCTACATTTATGATCCTACATTCTAAAAATATATTTAGTGAATAGGTAGAAAAAGAAATAGAGATCAAAAAGAACCATCATGGTTCCATCAAAGATAGATCATTTCAAACTAACTTCATTTACTGACAGAGGTATTAGACTATTAGTACTAGAGAATGTGTTACATGGGGCTTATCTGAATTGTTTGTTTGTTTGTTTTTTGCTTTTTGGAGGGCAATTGGGATTACGTGATTTGCCCAAGGTCACACAGCTAGTAAGTGTTAAGTGTCTGAGGCCACATTTGAACTCAGATCCTCCTGACTTCAAGGCCAGTGCTCTATTCACTGCGCCATCTAGCCAGCCGATTTATCTGAATTTTAATGAAACATTTGATAATATATTTCATCTTATTCTTATAGACAATACAGAGAGATGTGACCTAAATTATAATAAAATTGGGTGGGTCCAAAACAGGTTGAATGGTTGCATCCTAAAAGCAGTCATTAATTATTCCTGTCATCTTGGAAGGAGGTCTACAATGACCTTTCCTGGAGATGGAATATTTTACAATATATACAATTATATTCTACCATAATCATGATTCACAAAATTCTAGGGAGAAATTCTGTCAATTTTGGGTTAGGTGATAAAGCCGATGAAGAAAATAGATAACTAGACAAATTTCTTTCAATTCTTTACTTTTCAGGGATAGTATAATGAAAGAGACTATCAAGAATGTATAATGTGCTTATAGCCATACCCAAAATTGTAGGATGCTAATAAACTGTCTTGGTCTCCACCGGTAGGGGTTGAAAAGGATTAAACTAACAACTTTTGACAGGGCTGGGGGAAAGGGTGAAAATGAGACACCAGAAATTGAAAGTGTTCTGCTAGCAATTAAGTGAAGGAATAGAGAAGAAAGTGATTTTTCAGGGGGAAAAAAGGTTAAATAACATTCCCTTTAACTCATTGCATCATTGGGTAGAGAAGAAGAAAAAAAAAGGCCTTCTTTTCAATTTTCTTATAGTCATTGGTCTGTATCAGATCACACTGACCTGGGCAAAGCTCTAATTCCCTTTATTTTCTGATAAGGTATTTATCAGATGTGCTGTCTTCACATTTTCCTCTTTTTCTGATACTTAACTGTTTTTTCACATTACAATTAATATTGGACACAACTAACTTTTTTAAAAAGTTTGAGCAACTTTGAAATGTACTATGAACATGTTTTGAGCAAGTCTTGGGCAAGTCAATGTACTTCTCCAGCCTCAGTTTTACCATACAGAAACTACTGATATCAGATAAGACAATTTTGAGCTACCTTCTAGCTCTAAAATTTGATGGTGCTATATTCATTCCTCCCCCTCTCAGCTCTATGTCATGTGGACTAAACTTGTTAATCAATATTTGATTGTAGTTTGTATGAAGAGTTAAAATTTAAACTTCACAACTTCATAATACTGAGCCAGTCAGTCAATAAACATTTATTGAGAGCCGACTATCTGCCAGGCAATATGTTAGGTAATGGAGAAATACAGAAAAGGCACAATACGGTCCCTGACTTTGAGGAGTTCACAGTCTAAAGGGGGAATACAACATGCAAACAAATATGTTCAAATAAGCTATATATAGGAAAAATAGGAAATAATCAACAAAGGGAAGGTTTTAGAATTAAGGGGAAAGGTTTCCGGCGATTTGACATATATCAAGTAAGGCAAGAGGAAGGGATAAAGAGGAGAGATTTCCAGGTATGGAGGACAATCAGAAAAAAAAAAGAGATCAGATTGGAGAAATGGAGTGGGTCATTTGTGGAATATCAAGGAAGGCAGAACCACTGGATCAAAGATTTCAGGGGGAGGTATAAGGTGTAAGAAGACTGGAATTGTAGGAGGAGAGACATAAGTAATGAAGGGGCTTTGACTGCTAGAAGATTTTGTATTTGATCTTTGAGGTGAGCTGGAGCACCTGGAGTTTGAGTACTAGGATGATACGGTCAGATCAGTGCTTTAGGAAAATCACTGAATTTGGCTGAATGGAGGATAGAACTGAAGTGAGGAAATATTTGTGGAAGGCAGACAAAACAGCAGGTTATTACAATAGCCCAAGTGGAAGGTAATGAAGGTCTGCAGCAGGTCAAAGGCAGTATCAGAAGAAAGAAGGCATTGCAAAGGTAAAATCTATAGACCTTGGCAACAACATATTAAATGGAGGGGAAAGATTCAAGGTCAACCTTTAAGTTGTGGATCTGGAAGAGTAGGAAGATGGTGGTGTCCTTAATAGTAATAATGAAATTTGCAAGATGGGAGGATTTAGGGGGAGGTAGGAACAATTATTATCCCCATTGTATAAATGGGTTATTAAATGTGTGATGCAGTAATTACATTCAAGTATCGCTAACTCCATGATTCATGCTCTATCCACTGCATCACCCGTAGTCTTAAAAGAGTTGTTTCTCATTTATTGGAGGGGGAGTGAAAGGGTAGACAGCTAAAGTTAGGCTCCAAAGTGGTTGTTAAACAACAGTCGTGAATATCCAAAATATGAATGGAGGGGCAAAGAGATAGGGGATGTGCTCTATTTAGCATCAGAAAAATAAAACAAAACAAAAGGCCAGGGTCTAATAGATGCTCATGTCCTTTATTACTGATATTCTGGATATGCTTTACCATTAAATGGTATAGATTATAATTAGCAAGAACTCAAAAGAAATAACCACCTCTATGGCTCCTTTCCCAACTAAATTCCATGAGCCAAGGCAAAGGTGACAAAAATATGTCTTCACTAGGCCCCGGAACCACCTTCACTAACCCATTTTTGTTAAACAAGCTAGTATCTGTATCCTATAATAGATGGAGAAATGCAGGGCGACTCTAAAACGGTATTGCGGATAAAACACTAGACTTAAAATCAGGAAGCACATGGTAATGTGACCTTGGGTATGTAAGTTTACCTCTTTACCTTCAGTTTCCTTATCTGTAAGGGGAGAAAATGTAATCTTTGGCCTTTAAGAACAGGGGAGGGAGTGAGGGAATATCTAAAGATTCCAGAGGAGAGCTTTCCAGATGTTCTGCTGCTTTAAAGGCACCTAGGAAAGAACGTTTTTGAAGTTGGTCATCACAACGAAGCCCAGCTTCTTGTTCCATCATTTTCATTTTTCTTTGAAGTTTTGCATGTAGTTGTTTTGACTTTTTTGTTATTTGAGTTTGTATATGGCTCTTTTCTGTCACCATAGTAACTTTCTATGTTCAGGTTCTTTGGTTGTTTGCTTATTTTTTCACCATATTTTTTGACTTTTAACTTATTGTTAAAGTTGTTCTCTGCTTCTGAGGTACAAGAGACACTGTCAAGTTTTAGGCCTTTTGTCTGTTCTTTTCAGAGCTAGCTCTGGGGATCTTTAGTTTTTTGGTTCTTCCAAGGTGACATCATTTAAGTAGAGTGGTCACTGCTGTCCTGGTCTGTGTTCTAGTCTATAAACAACCTCAGACACTTTTCTCTACCCTGGAACAATCAGGGCCGCTGCACTCCTGCAGCCACAATTGCTAATGCTCCACTTAGTACTGAGACTAAGTCAACCCAAAACTGTGTATGGACGATGCAACAGAGTCCTGCACCTAGTGGCAGGAAAGGATCATTACTAACCTCCTTCTGACCAGTTGTCTGAACCCCTGATGGTATAAGAGCTGAGAACTCCTGAAGTTTCTACTGTCACTGCCTCCAAGACCACCTGCTGGCACATTTTAGATTCTACCACCATCCTGGCCTCCATTAAGAGAGACCTGTTGGCCTGGTGGCGGCCGCTGTAGCATCCAAACAAGATGGTGGCCTCAGTCGCTGTGGTGGCAGTACCCTCACGCCTGCAAAGGCGGGCAGTGGCTGTGGCTGCGCTAGCAGCTGTGGCCCCAGCTCAGGCTTGTGCCCTTGCCCAGGTCTTTGTGTGCACGTGGATGGTGACTCTGCCATGCGGCCCAGGACAGAGCCATATTCAAGACTTACCTTTGCCCACACATCGAAAGCCGCAGCCGCAGCCGCAGCCACAGCAGGGCCCCAGCTATGCCAAGAAGCTGGCAATCTGGGTGACAGGGCTCCACGGGGCTGGGGGGCGTGGGGGGCTGAGCATAATTTATGTCTTTGGAAACAACTCTGTGGATGACAATGGTGTGAAGATTCCAGATGAGTTTGACAATGATCCGGTGTTGCTTCAGCAGCTCTGGCAAACATAGAAGTATTTTAAGGATTATCAATAGATGATCATTAAGACCACCAGCCCTTGCCTCCTCCTGGACCCTCTTTGAGAGCCGTTATTACCAGCCCCCATATACGCTTGTCCTGGAGCTGACAGGCATCCTGCTGCACCCCGAGTGGTTGCTGGCCACAAGTTGGTGGTTCAAGAAGCATCCAGGCATTGAGAACCTTTTTCAGCAGCTGGCCCCACTCTATGAGATTGTGATCTTCTCCTCAGAGACTGACATGACAGCCTTTCCCCTCATTGACAGTGTAGACCCCCATGGCTTCATATCCTACCACCTCCTCTGGGATGCTACAAGCTACATAGATGTCCATATCAAGGACATCTCCTGCCTGAACAGAGACCCAGTGCGTGTCATAAGGAGGCCTTTCACCTTCAGTCTACCAACGGTGTGGCCCTGAGATCCTGGGATGAGAACTCTGATGATGGGACCCTGCTCTACCTGTCTGCCTTCCTCAAGACTATTGCCCTGAAAGGGGTGGAGGATGTCCCGACAGTCTTAGAGAACTATGCCCAAGACCCTCTGGAGGCCTTCAAACAGTGGCAATCTCCATTGAAACAGGAGGAGCAGCAACGAATGGCTGGCCTGGCCAAGACCACCAAACACAGCCTTTTCTTTAGTTCTCTTACCAGCCGCCTCTGTCCTCACTCCAAACAGCCCTGACCACCTGTGTCCTTGCCTCCCTGGCCCAGGGGGCCCCCTGCCCCAGCTCTGGGGCCATGGTTAACCTGACAAAGTCTGTCCTAGAAAAAAAGAGAGAGAGAGAGAGAGAGAGAGAGAGAGAGAAAGAGAGAGAAAGAGAGAGAGAGAGCTGTTGACCTCCTAAGTTGTCCTGGGCTGGAGAATTATTTCACTCTGATCTTCTGTTGGTTCTGCTGCTTCACAATTGAATTTGGAGCATTATTTTAAAGTACTTTGGAGGGAGATTTGGGCTGAGTTCTGGATGGTGTCTACTTTTACTCCACCTCCCTCCAATCTTTTTAACAGCAATTAGCAATGTATTCTTGATGTTATATGAAACAAGCAACATAGACTCAATCTACCCTGATGTAGTTGAATAGTGCTTTAAAACATAAACTTTTGGAGCAGCTAGGTGGCAGGTAAATAGAGCACTGGCCTTGGAGTCAGGAGGACCTGAGTTCAAATTGAGCCTCAAACACTTAACACTTATGACCTTGAGCAAGTCAAACCTAGTTGCCCTGCTTGCCCCTCCAAAAAAAAGAAAAAAAAAAACCCTCTTTTTCCAAAACAAATAAACAAATGCATGAACAGATAAATAACTGAATATTTTTTAAAGAAAATGGAGTGAGTCTGCTACCCAGGGTGTGTTTGTAATTTTCTTATTTATTCTCCCCTAACTTTGGATGGAAGTGTTCGAGATTTTGCCCTCTTAGGAACTCAAAAGTCCTTTGATGAACGTGTAGTAGTAATTTACTTGATGAGAAACTCAGCAAGTCTTGGCTTGTTGCCTCCAACAATCTGTTTCATGGCATCCTTAGAAGCCTTTCCAAACCTACCATTTGTTTAAGGATGATGAAATATTATGGTGAACAGATTGGGAAAAAAAAATATCCTTCATACAAATTACTGGAAATCATTTGTCAGAGATTGAGGTGATAATGTCTGATCCCCCATATTTTTTAAAATAACTAGCATCAAACTGTGACTGTTACAGCTGAGGATTTGGAGAGAAATAGAACTCTGAGACATTCTGAGGATTCTTCAACAATTACAGGTTGTATTTTTTTTTAAACATGGAATAGTCCTTTGAAATGAATATGGATTCCAGACAAAGACTTTTTATGACTTCTCACAAAAATTAGGATTCTTTGTTGGCATCTTCCAAGTCTCTTGGCTGCTCTATTTTATAGTCTTTTCAAAATAGCAGTTAGATGGTGCAATGGATTGGCTATTCTGCTTTCCATTTTACACACACACACACACACACACACACACACACACACACACACACACACACAGACATACACACATATACATGTATGTAGGGATATATGTATATATCAGAATAAATTCCAAATCTTCCCACATAGTCAATGATATAATAAGAACAGTTTCCCAGTGTGATGCATATTCTTTTACCAAGTTAACATGACAACTACCCATAAAGCTAACAGCATTATTTCTACATAAAAGGAATCCTTTCTGGACAGATAATTCATGTTAATGGATTGAGGATTGTTTGAATGCCTGAGGCAGTTCAATGAAGGATATTAGATTAAAAAAAAACTGCTGCACTTATAATCGGGAGAGACCTAGCTTTGAATTTTGCATCTGATACTTACTAGGTGTGTGACTATGGGACAATTATACAATCTAAGATGATTGCACAACTTTTTTTAAGGTCAATTATTATAAACATCATTTATTCACATATGTCCATGTTGGTTTCTATGATGAGAATTTGGAGGCAGAAGGGGGCAATGGACAGTCTTAGAAGAGATATATGGTATCTGAAGTCTTCCTTGAGCAAATCTCACAGGGGCAGGGGTGGAGCCAAGATGGTGGAGTAGAAGCACAAACTTGGCATAGGCTCTGGCTCCCAACATTTCCAATACCTGTAAAAAAAAATGACTCTAAACAACTTTTAAAGCCACAGAACCCACAAATGGACAGAGAGAAACAAATTTCTCACTGAAGAGAGCAGGCAGGCCAACAGGAAAGGTCTATCACAGTGTGCTGGGAGCAGAGTGCAGTCCCACAGGAGCCACGCAGTTCCAGCCACAGGGAGGGATCAACCAGCAGTGGCCAGAGCAGACTTCAGGAGAGTGAATAACCAGGAGCTGTGGTGACTTCCGGACTTTTCAATCCATAAACACCAAAAACAAAGTAAAAGATCAGTGTGGAACTTTGTTGGAATGGGAGGAGGGTCAGAGATGGAAGAGTGTGGTCCACCTGCTGCCCCTAGGGTGAAAAGCAGCTCAGTAGCTGTGCCACATGGCTGCCTCAGGAGTTCCTGGCCTCAGATCGTAGGTGGACCCAGTGACCATTCAGAAGGTAATTGCTCTTGCTATTAATAGTTCAGAGAATAAGAGTGAGCCAAGACCTGGGTTCAAGATAAATTTAGGTGTGAATTTATTGATTAAGCACACGACTACCAGAGTGTTCATTCAAATTGGTAGTGATTCATTGGGGTACCACTTTGGTTATAAAGGCTAAAACCACAAAAACCACAATCAAGGAGGTGAGCTAGCAGAAGCCATGACATATAGAAGCAAAAAACAGCCAATGGTTAGATCTATAGCTCAGGGCTAATTTGGGAATATGGCACCAGGGTACAAGGGTGCAATATTCCTGTGACTTAGGGGTCCCTCCTAAAACAGGATGGAGGGTACAGGGTAAAGGGTTATAGTCAGCACTTTCTAGAACAGGGTGGAGTGCCATGGGTTAAGGGGGACTGGAATTCCCCAGAACAGGCCAGGGTCATGTTCTAGGCAAAGGATGTGGGGACCCTGCTTGGTCAGTGGAACAGGACAGGGTGGTCTCTATGTTACACCATAACCCTGAGTTGAACCTTCTACACTTATGTTAGTTTAAGGAGAATATATAGAATGCTGATTTGAGGAAGGAGAGGGCAGGGACTATGCCTTGAGCAATGCTCAGGCATGCGTTTAAGCCATTTCAAGCTATGACCCAGTGTAAAATAGGGATGGAGACAAAAATATAAAGGAGCTTAATGGTGGGTCACAAATCAGGCAATGTATAGCAACCTGGAATTTGGGTTTCGCTACAACATTGTGTTAATCTGCTTGGATCTGGATCCTGGTCTTGGGTAGTGGTCCTGGGATGTGTGACCAGTGATCAAGAGCTTGTGGGGACTGTAGAGATGGCACCCTCCTAATAGCTTCTGCAGCTGCAAAAACTCTAGGGATTTGGGACAAAGCTGTATCCATGCTGGAAGCAGAGCTCTACCATGGAAAAGAGCTCAAATGTCAAGTAATTGGCTGGCAATATGAACAAGCACAGGAAGCACAAACAAACCATACAATCCTTATTTGGGGACACAAAGGATCAAGGCATGGAGTGAGAGGAAGACAACAAAGTCAGAACTCCTGCATCAAAAGCCTCCAAGAAAAATATGAACTAGTTACAGGCCATGGAGGAACTCAAGAAGGATTTTGAAAATAAAGTAAGAGAAGCAGAGGAAAAACTGGGAAGAGAAATGAGAATGATGCAAGAAAATCATGAAAACTGAGTCAACAGCCTGCCTAAGGAGACCCAAAAATACACTGAAGAAAATAACGCCTTAAAAAATAGAGTAACTCAAATGGTAAAAGAGGTCCAAAACGCCAATGAGGAGAAGAATGCCTTAAAAGGACAAATTTGCCAGATGGAAAAGGAATTTCAAAAATTCACTGAAAAGAATAATTCCTTCAAAATTATACTGGAGCAATTGGAAGCTAATGACTTTATGAGAAATCAAGATACTCTAAAAGAGAGCCAAACAAATGAAAAAATAGAAGGCAGTGTGAAATATCTCATTGGAAAAACCGTTGACCTGGAAAATAGATCCAGAAGAGATAATTTAAAGATTATTGGACTACCTGAAAGCCATGATCAGAAAAAGAACCTGGACACCATCTTCTAAGAAATCATCAAGCAGAATTGCCCTGATATTCTAGAACCAGAGGGAAAAATAAAAATTGAAGGAACTTACCAATCACCTCTTGGAAAAGATCTGACAAGGAAAACTCCCATGAATATTTTAGCCAAATTCCAGAGTTTCCAGGTCAAGGAGAAAATACTGCAAGAAGTCAGGAAGAAACAATTTGAGTATTATGGAAACGCAATCAGGATAACACAAGACCTAGAAACTTCTACATTAAGGAATTGAAGGGCTTGGAATATAATATTCCTAGGTCAAAGGAGCTAGGACTAAAACCAAGAATTACCTACCCAGCAAAACTGAGTATAATGCTTCAGGGGAAAATAGGGTCATTCAGTGAAATAGAGGATTTTTAATCATTCTTGATGAAAAAACCAGAGCTGAACAGAAAAATTGACTTTCAAATACAAGAAGCAAGAGAAGCATGAGAAGGCAAACAGGAAAAAGAAATAAGGAATTTATTAAAGTTGAACTATTTACATTCCTACATGGAAAAATGATAATTGTAACTCATAAGACTTTTCTCAGTATGAGGATAGCTGAAGGGAATATATGTGCATACATACATACATACATATGTATATATATATATATGTATAGGAAGGTGTATGTGTATATAAATATATATGTGAGTGTTAGCATATGTATGTTCATATATACATAGACAGAGGACACAGGATGAGTTGAGTATGAAGGGATGCTATCTAAAAAAATTAAGAGTTGAGAGGGGAATTTATTGGGAGAAGGAGAAAGGGAGAGATAGATTGGGCTAAATTATCTCATATAAAAGAGGTGAGAGAAAACTGTTACAATGGAGGGGAAGAGCAGGAAGGTGAAAGAGAATGGGACAACCTTACTCATTGAATTTGGCTTAAGGAGGGAATAACATACACACTCAATTGGGTATCTTATCCCACAGGAAAAGAGGGGAGTAGGGGATAAGAGGGGGGATGATAGAAGAGAGGGCAGATTGGCAAAGAGGGTAGTTAGAAGCAAACATTTTTGAAAAGGAATAGGGTCAAAGGAGGAAATAGAATAAGAGGAGGGGCAGGATAGGATGGAGAGAAATAGTTAGTCTTTCACAATATAACAATTATGGAAATGATTTGAGTAACTACACATGTACAACCTATCTATATTGAATTGCTTATCTTCCCAGTGGGAGTGAGGGAGGAGGGAAGAAAGTAAAAATCTGGAACTCAAAGTTTTATTGGGGGGTAGGGGAAAGATGGGGAAAAAAAGTGTAACTCAAAATTTTGTGGAAATGAATATTGAAAACTACAAATAATTAATTTTTAAAAATGAAAAAATAAACATAAAAAATTATCTTACAGGGGCAAAGCATTTTTTCGTAGAAACTCAGCAATTCATTTCATCAAGAATATCTTGCCTGAAAAAAAAATGACTAGGGTGAAAACACTAGTTGTAAGCTCATTAGGACTTTTCCTTAAATAAAAACTGATTTTTTAAAACAAGTCATTAACTTAAAAGGAAAGAACTGATAGAGGGCCTTCAGGAATGTTGCTTTAAATCTTTGGGATACACCTCATTAAAAATATTTTGCAAAACTAAGGATATGTCAGGAAAGCCAAAATAAAAGAGAAAAAAGACAGAAGGAAAGAGAGAGTGATAAAGAGACCAATAGACAATTGACAAATTTTAAAATCTTATGGTCCTTCATTTATATTCCTTGCACAATGAGGAAACTAGAAGATCAGAAAATACTACATAAATTACAGATATGATCAATGCTAGTATATAGTAGCCAATAAATTACTCCCAAATTATTCTGTATATGTCTTATTCAAACATACTAGTTTGTATGTTGTCTTGTCCACTCGACTGTGAGCTCCTTGAGAGCTGACAGTGGCTTTTGCCTTTCTTTCTACCCCCAGTGCCAGCCACATAGTATAAGTGTTTAATAGATGCTGGTTGGGCAACAGCCTCACTAATCACTTGCCTAAATTTTGACCTGTCTCAAAAATTCCTAAATAAATGTTTTAAAAATTCCTTTGTTAGTTCTTCTACAAATATGACTTTGAGTTACCTTTGCAAATTGAAGGCATTCCACAAGAAAAAAATTAGTAAGGGAATAAAGGGAGAGGGGTGGAAATAGATAGATGTACACACTGTTAGTTTGCTCCTATCAAGAAAACAGATAGTTGGCTGAAAATGGAAACCTAAGAATCTTGGTAAGGGGTGATAATAAGATACTTTGTGCTTCTATAATAATTCTATTTCCATTATCCTGGAGTTATATTAAAACCCACTGTTTCATAACACAGACTCCATGAGAGTACTGACTGGAGGAAAGTGATTCAGTTGTCTTCATTTGGTTCAACTGCACAGAGGATGCAAGATGATCTTGGCTTCAGTATATGTTTCTTCCAAATTATATAACTTCCCAAGACTTTATATGTCAAGGGATAATGGAAGTGAGACCAAGACAGTCCTTGAAGTAAGGCCCGGGAAAAGACCACAACACTATAATGATGTCATCTATCGTTTAAGAAGAATAAAGATATAATGGTTGAAAAATTCTTTGTCCTGTTGTTAGTAATAAATCTATTGCTTCTTGCAACAAAGGAAGGAATCTACTTTAGGACTTCAAGTATGCTTTGCATATAGCCATTATCCACTGGATATAGCCATTATCCATTCCGTTATTTTTTCAAAGTTTATTTTACACCCATGGATTTTTAAACTTCCATGAAACCATGTTAGAAGCTAACCTCTCCCTTGAGTTTGATAAACTAAAAAAAAAAAAAAATTAAAAAGGATTTGCAAATACTAAAACATATGCTATTGCCAAATCTTCATTTGGTTGTAATAGAAGAACTGTAACAAGAAATTTTTTACTTGAAGTAATACCACAGCTTACAAAAGTGATAAGGTGTACACATTGAGCTCTTACTTTTGTAGAGATCATAGGGAATACTCAGAGACTACAGAATAGACATACTGGTGGCTAAGGGTGAGATTAGGGCGGTATTGTGAAAGCACTCATACTGTCTACCTTCTGGAAGGTTTCATTTTACTTAGTTATCTTGGCTAACTGTATAGGTGCTAAACTCTATTGTTTCTACTGAAAGACTTAAAGTAGTAGCTGTGCATTGTAAATTTAGAATCCTTAAGAAAAGCCCCATTTATCTAATTTTGCTATATCTCTGCTAGTCAGCAGAAGATGTTACATATCTGCGCATGTAAGATATAAATATTAAAGTGTCTAACACATAAAAGGTGCTTAATAAATAAAAGCTCATTGATTGGAGAGGTAGGTCATGTAATGGATAGAGCACCAGGCCAGAAGTCAGGAAGACATATTCTTGAGTTAAAATCTAGCCTCACATTCTTACTAGTTCTGTGAGCTTGGGCAAGTCACTTAACCAGGTTTGTCTTGGTTCATCTTTAAAATGAGCAGGACAAGTAAATGGCAAACAATTCCAGTATCTTTGTCAACTACAAATTGGGTCATGAAGAGCTGGACAGGAGTGAAACAACTGAACAACAAAACTTTTTGATAAAGGATGGGTTGTTTTCGAGTTTTTTTGAGCTATACTATTTTCTGAAGTATACATACATATACACACATACATACACATGAAAAATCCTCTCTCGTGTTTCTCTGAGGTCACTAGAGCAAAAGACTTATGGAATTTGGAGGCATTGTTACTGATTACATTGGTAACTGTGAGAATTTAATACTTTTGAGTTCTAATTTCTGCTTGGTTGCTGATCTGGTAGCTAATTAACGTAATTTCAGCTAGCTCATTCAACTTTTCTTATCTTATTTTAGAAGCTACAAAATAGTATTGATTTTAGAGGCCAATGTTAAAATTCCTTCAATGCATATGACAAAATATAAAGACCTATGTATGAAATGTGACCTAAATGTCACTAAGTTTCTGAGAAACAAAGTAGAGTTTATATAGCTAAATTTAATAACATGTCAATAACAGCCCAGAATTTAATCAAGAGTGTAAAGATAATGTTAAAAAAACTCCCTTAAGGCTGTACATGATTAATTGCCAAGTGAGCTATATACAGACAATAATGGCTACGGAAATTTCAAGGAGGATGGGAGAAATCTCCTCGGATTGCTGTAGTCAGGAAAGCAGGATGCTTTGGAAAGAAGACTAGAAGTGTTTTTTCCCATTTAAATTCATAGATTCCCTCCAAACTATCTATGAACCTATTGGGATTCATTGCCCCCAAAGTTTAGAGCCCCTACCTTAAAAATATCATATTGAAGGGGTGGCTAGGTGGCACAGTGAATAGAACACCGGCCCTGGAGACAGGAGGACTCGAGACACCGGCCTCAGACACTTAACTCACTTACTAGCCATGTGACCTTGGGCAAGTCACTTAACACCAATTGCCTTTCCTTCTCCCCTCCAAAAAAAGCAAAAAAAAATATCATATTGCTATCATCATCATCATCATCATCATTTTTGTTAATAATGTTGGTGATGATGATGTTCAATAGATCTTATGGCTATTATTATTTTTATCTGTAAAATGTCAACGAGATACTCATCTACCTAGGTGGTAATATGAGAGAACAGTTCAATCTCCTTTTTGGAATTAGAAGAGCTGCTGACATACATACGCTAGTAACCGTTTATGAAGAATGAAAGTGTCTTTCTGAGTTATTTGGTAAGGGAGCCTAACCTATGACATCAATCCATCAATCAGTCTTTTTAAGAACCCATTCTGTACCAGAGACTCTGCTAAGCATGTATCTGTGTATAAACATGTGTGTATACATATGTGTATACTTATATGCATTCATACGTGTGGGCATATACATATACACACACATACACATATATTCATTTAACCTGCAAAACTAAATTGGAAAGTACTTTTATATATATTTTTGGTGTCTGCAGTAGTCTTATTTGGATAATTTTTGGCTTAGTTTTTTTTTTTACCCAACAAAAATTTTACTGTTTTCTTCCCAAAGGTAGATAGTCCATGACTGACTGATTGATTGACTAATAGCTATGTTAACTGTGACTTCATAGAGCACAAATGTACTTAAGTTAAGTGTTATGACCTCCCAAGAGAAAGCCCACAGGGTTGAATGGAGCAATGTCAAGCAAAACAGATTGGGAAGAAATATCAACCAATTTTCACTCTGCTTTTAATGATTCCTGAGAGAACTGTTCTTTAAGAGAAGGCTTTGTTGCTTTTTCTCTAGTAGTGTGAGGTTTTAGCCTAGCTTGTTATGTGTCTTGTCTCTCTCCCCAGTTCAAAATCAGAAAATAGATGGCAGCATAAAAATCTGAGATAAATAGAATGAGAAGGAAAATCGGCCTGCAGCCAAATGCTAAGCATTTGTTAAACATGTCTGTGTATCAGTCCCAATACTATTCTCAACTCCCTGTATACTTCACTACAGAGTTTCCCTCATTGTCTTCTTCCCCTTCCCTACTCACCATCCCTTAGCTTGCTGGGCTGAAAAGATAAGGACCCATTTTCCTTTGGGGAATCAGTTCCTGTAACAGCTAATCAGCTTGCTGAGTGCCAGAGCACCCAAGGTAAAGGAGACTGTATATCTGGAAAGAACAAGCAGCCCCATGAGAGACATGCCTTCCAAGACACACTTGGAAGTTTATTGATTTCAAGAGAATTGAAATTTGGGAAACACTGGCTGTTTTCTCAGTAGAGCTATTTTAGAACCTTGTGACCTTTCTGAGTTTTCTGTTGCTGTTTTGCGTAACAAAGGAGAGCCACCATTGTCACTTTACAATTATTCTTGAATTATAAACATCGCCTTGGAGAGTACAAATATCATTGACATTGAATTCAGTGTCTCTAAGTCTTGGTTTACTCTTAGGAAGTGATGCTTTGTATTCATGCATTCACATTTATTAAGCATCTACAAATTAGTATTGTACTAGGTGTACTACTATGCTCTTGGCCACCCAGATTCACAGTGTTACAAATTGGACTCCTCAGTCTCTTTCACCCTCCATATAAAATCTGTGGCCAAGTCATGTCAATTTTACGTTCTTAACAACCCTCCTATATACCCTCTACTCTCCTATGACACCACCGCTGTCTTGGTGCTTTATTAACTCATGCCAGGACTATTGCAATAATCTTTTGTTTGATTTACCTGCCTGAATTCTTTTCCCATTCTAATTCGTTCTCCACTAAACTGTCAAAATTGAGTTTTATAAAGAATAGGTTTGACTGTGTCACTCCCCCAGCCCCATTCTGTAAATTCCAATGGCTCTCTGACACCTTCAGGGTCAAAATTCCTGTTTATTGTTCAGAAACTTTAATAACTTGTCTCTCTCCTACCTTTCTAATCTTCTTACATCTTCCCAGTACCTTCCACACATGCATCCCATTATTTAGTGATACTAACCTTGACATTCCTTTAAAATGATACTCATCCCTATTCTGTGAAATTTCACTTGCAGTTCATCATACATGGAGTTATCTTCCCTTTTATCTCTACCTCCTAGGTTTTCTGGCTTCCTTCATGTCCCAGCTAAAATCTCACATTCCACAGAAAGCTTATCCTGAATCCTTTTAATACTAATGTCTTCCCTCAGTTGATAATCTTGAATTTGTCCTGTAGATACGTTGTTTATACATAATTGTTTTCATATTTTTTCCTCATAAGATTGTGAGCTCCTTCAAAATGGGGATTTGTTTGTTTCTTTTTCTTTTGCTTTTCTTTGCATCTCCAGTACTTAGCACAGTTTCTGGCACATAGTTGGCTCTTAAAAGATGCTTCCTAACTAAGGACACAAAAACACAATAAGCTGCAAGGGAAAAGACAAGTGTATAAATGAGTGCAATTATAATTCATCTGGGTAAAGTCCACAAAACAGTCCCAAATAGAGTAGGATGAGAATTTCAGGGAGGCAGGAAGCAATTCATGCTAAGGAAATCATTTAAGGCTTCATGAATGAGCTGGTAATAATAGCTAACATAGTCATTATGAAGGGCAACTAGGTGGGGCAGTAGATAGAATTTCAGACTTGGAATCAATAAGACTCTTCCTGAGTTCAAATCTGTCCCCAGATTTTTACTTACTATCATTTATACATGTTAAGTCTCATAAAAATGTCTGTTCTATTGAGGTTCTTAAGAATCAATTACGGAATTTACATATATTTCTTGTGAAAAATGAAATAACATACCTAGGATTTTTTGTTTGTTATCTATGCTATCTCTCTTCTTTCACCCAAAAGGGAAGATCAATGGTTGATACTGTGAGCGATAATTTATAGTGAAGTTTCCCCATTCTGAAAAATCAAATCTAGAATGGCTTCAGTATTCACTAGGCCTGTTTAGAAGTCACCTGACCTTCAAGCAATCTGGGGCTTAGAGCAATGGAGACCCTCCCCTGAAGCCAACTCAGCGGAAGATATGCCAAATAAGGTTAAGACTGCTGTCATTGGACACCCATACGTTTCCGGGTTCTTTGTCTCAGAGAGATTCCCACACTTAGGTTGTAGGTCAGCCCCCCTACCAATAAGAGTGAAGGCCAGTTGGGGGGGGGGGGGGTTGGGTTTCTGCATTGAAAGATTACATAACCATGGACTGTCTTCTACCTGTCGCTGTCTCCCTGCAGATGGCATGTTGGGCAACAGGGGGTAGAGTCCTTTCTCATGAGAAAGAATAAAGACCTTTTCTGACCTTAGATTCAGACTCTGAACTCTTTCATCTCACACAATACAGTTAGTTTTTCACATATATAGGTCACACACAGATACACAGGAACACTGAGTAGTACTTGAGATTTCAACATTCTGGCTGTTTTAATTGTATAGTATTCTTAGAAAGCAAGAGTATTATGGAAAGAAGAGTAGATTTTCAATCAGATGAGTTGGGTTCTAGGCCAAGCCCAGCCATTTAATTCTTAAGTGATGTTTAGATACTTAATTAAAAATTCAAGTTCTTAGTCTTTGTCTGTAAATAACAGCAATGCTGATTTTTGCAAAGAAAAAAGTGTTATGAGGATCTAAAGATGTAAAGCTTCACAATTTGAAAATTTCTAGAAATAATGGATTCTCCTTTTTGGAGATCTTCAAATTGTAGCAGAATGGCCACTTATGGAGGTTATTAAAGAGGATTTTCTAATAAGGTACAAATTAGGTTAAATTAAAACTGAGGCATTTTTCAACTGAAATTTTTTATTTCAATGACTATTGCTGCAAAATGAATATGAGTTATTAGTATTGTAGTTTTTTAAACCTCATATTTCTCTTTTTATATGGAGTCTGGATATAAGTGACCCCGGAAAGTCCCTATGCTATTTTACTTACTTATTTCATTGACCTGGGAAATAAAATACTGTTTTGTAATTTAATAAGAGAATTAGAACATAATCTCACTGGGTAGAGATTTTGCAGGGTTACTTTCAATAGGTTCATTGAAAACATCTTTGGGACTACTCTAGTAGGACTGTGATTTTTATTTCTTCTTTAGTTCTCTCTATAGACTCATATTTTGAGGGTACAAAGAAGAAAAGGTTAATTCTAAAGAAGTAGAACTAAGAACATCTACTTAGGGCAAAAAAGTGATTAATTTAATAGATCTAGTTTTTTGGGTTTGTTTTGTTTTTTCCTTGAGGTTCTATTTGCTGATAAGACATATAAGACATCTTTTTTTTTTAATGATGGCTAGTCAAAGGTCAAGATTCGCTGGTATTATGGTCTTAAAGTTATTTTTTTGTACTACAGATCCTCCCCAAAAGCAAGGTTGAACAATTTGAATAACACAGGTAGGGGAAACTTTCAGGATTTCAGCCATCTCTGCAAAATTCCAAGAGTGACATTCCACTGCTATGAGATTCCTTTATTGAGCAGTTCTCCCAATATCTAGGTTGGTTCTGAAAACCACTTGACAAATACTCCGGTATTTTGGGGATAGTTAAGAATGAAATTTTGCTTCTGCAATTACAAATAATCATGATCAGATCAAGGGATTGCAGCGATTGTACTAGGGACTCATGGGTAAACTCAGATTTTAAAAATATATGTAGAAGAAATGGAAGTAAAGAGAGGCAAAAAAGAGTAAGCACAAAACATTGGCATGCTACTATGTAAATAGTCAAGGAAGATGTATCGGCAAGCACCCCAGCATACCCAGGGCGGCTACTAGCACAGGTTCTTAGATCCGCTTTTCTAAAGGAAAGCAACTCAAAATGGGTTAACAATCTTACTTTAATCAATCAAATACCATTTACCTAGTTCAGGGGAAAAAGTCAGCACCCTGAACTTCAGAGAATACAAACAGAAGTTACCAACAAACAGAAAAACAGATCAGCAGACGGCTTCCAGCGTCTGACCATTTCATCAGTTACCTAGTCAGTTGCCAGAGAGGGAAGCACCAACAT
>CM053583.1:81856366-81887661 GCA_028627135.1 Pseudochirops cupreus | reverse complement strand
TATATATATATATATATATATATATATATATATATATATATATATATATATATATATATTCCCTCTGTGATTCTGCTGAAATCTACTGAAAATGAATAGTAATTCAGTCAACATCAGAAATAGGTTGGGGCATGACAGACTATATGAGAGTTGAACAGCTGGAAAGAATTGTAATTCCACCTGCCATGCCTGGCTGCTACTCTTGGCACTTTCCACTCTGGCATGTCAAATCTTCAGTATAGAGTGTGGGTGCTATGGCAAGATCTATGTTCATGGAGGTTCCTTTGACTCAGAAGGCTCTAGTCTCCAAGCTGACATTGTGAATTAGGGTCAGTTTCAGAAGCTCTAGTGAGGAGAGGCATTATTTAGGGACTAGAGCTAAATCATTTCCTAGGGCTTCGCATGAAGTACTTAGTAAATCAGCAGCAACTCTACACTGTTATTTCTCGATAATACAGTAAATAATCAGTAGCACCATTATAAATCAGACCCTCCAAAAGCCATAGAAGTATGAGCAGAATTTCCAATGTTAAAAAAAAGAAGATGCGCATGTAACTAAAAATGTTTTTTTCTGTAGTTCTTCTGGTATTCAGACTTGCTCAATGGTTAGTAACACCATTACAAGTTGTGCTGAAAATAAATTTAGAATAAATATGCAGAGAAGGACAATTTAAATGCTTGACAGCAGTTACAGTCAAGGCACACTATATTTCCTCATTTTGAAATGAGTATGAACTGGAGCATCTTCTTATACTGCTGTTTTATTATCATTTAAATGTGTTTCTACCATGCAAGATGCTGGCAGTATCAGGCTACTGGGTTTTGATCATAACAGCATAACTCTACTTTTCAGCTTTGGGCCATAGCTTCTTAAAAAAAAATGCTAGAAGGATAATAGGCAGATGAGGGAGCACAGTATAATTAGTCTCCACAGCTCAATATACGTTTTTTTTTTTCAAATATTACTTCCTGGGATGCTGATGTTGTGGTTTAATGTTTTGTTTTGTTTTTCTTTTAAGTTTTCAGGGCATACACCTTTATTTTCCAATTCTCATTTACAAAAGAAGTTTAAGCCTTGCCTGTCACTATTGAAAACTTTTTTTAGTAAAGGAGTGCACATCATCATTGCAGTCCCCAAATCCTCCGAAGCTATGGAAAACTTACTCACAAATCAGAGAGAGACAGAGACAGAGACAGACAGACAGAGAGAGAGAGAGACAGAGAGAGAGACAGAGACAGAGGCAGAGAGAGAGACAGAGAGATTTTTGCAAATAGCCTATAGCAAAGTGGTTTCCTATGTGCTTCATGAAAGAACCACTGGGTTGACAAGACTCATGGCATATACAGGGTTACGGAACGCTCACTCCAAGTGACAAAATTAAGCATTTGCTTTGAATTCCAGAAACACTACTTACTACCTGCATGACATAAGAAAAAAAAATTCCCTGAATTTCTCTGGGTTTCAGTTAACTTACTTGGACAATGTGATTGTATAAGGCCTAAAATCCCTTCCCAGTTGAAAACCTTCAAATTTACATAATCCCTAAAATCCCTCTCAGCTGTAGGCCATAACTAAGGTGTGGTTTTGCCTCAGGATACCGAGATTTAAAGATTATCGATACTACTATCCTCAGGGAGCCTGGATTCCAAGACCCATTTATTTCTTATCTCTGTAGGAGTCAAACTCACTGTGTCACTGGGTTGTTGCTTTCTCCTAGTAATTATAATTGGGGTGAGTACCTTCCAACTTCTTGATTCTGCCCCAAGGACACAAATTTCTAGTAATGACTCTTGAAATCTCTCATGTAAAAGACCAGCATGTTCAATTTAGCTGTTGCCTTCTAGCATGGCACACAATGATCTTTGCCAGCAGTGGCTTTTGTTTTGAAACTTTCAAGTCAGTTGAAGGCCTCAACTAGCCAAAATGATTCTTCTCCTTTCAATATGATCATGGATTGGTTATGCCCTCTAGTTCTCAGAGAGGAGTGCTTTTGTACTTTATGGGGTTACTAGATTTTCTGCACATTTCCTAAACCACTGCCACAGAAAGTTTGATGTTGTCTTCAATATTAGGGCTACTGTAAGGAAGGGAATGATCCTAGCAACCTAGCTGGTTGTTGAAACCTTTATAATGTGTTGATCACATGTTGAAGTGTTTGGCAAATGCTTGACTGGTAACCAGAGCCAGCGAATCTCACCTGTGAAAAATGACTTTGTAATTTTGATAGCTGAGCAGCTTTTTATATTGGTATATTCAGGGAAACTTTGAAGTGTTTTTCTAGAAAAATCTAATTACACAAAATTAAATTTACCAAGTACATATTATCTGCTTTATAACAATGTTGAAAATCAAGCACTAATTTTAGCTTTTGATCTTACAAATATAATCCTCAGTATGACATTCAAAATTTCAAGCTAGTTTATTGAAAACCATCCTAAAAAACCTAGCAAGTATACAAAAGCATCAGAATAGAACTGGTATAACTTGTTTGCCAGGATATTAAATCACATTCTTTCAGCATTTTTGCCATTGAGGTACAGCCTAGAGCTTCCTGAAAAAAATATGTACCGTATATTTTTTCTAATCACATATTATATATTAACATATGTATATAATTACTATGTACATATGCATATAAATTTATCCCTATCATAATAGAGTCATTCATTCTTGTGTCCATTCACATATTCATTCATTCATGTCTATTTCATCAAAGCAAATATTAAACTGTAATTAAAAAATTATAAGGAAATATATAAATAGAAAAATTATATTCTTTCAATTGAGAATCAGTAAGAGTTATTGTTCCTTTTATTTCCTTCATATTTCAAACTACATAATATAATCTCAAAAGAGTTAAAGTATTATTCAAAAGGTAATAGGATGGTACATGGTAGGCCCAAGTAGGTTGTAATGTTTCAAATGAGAACTTACACAGGAAAAGTAGTATAAAGGAGTTCATCAACCAAATGTATGACTGGGGAAAAAAAAAAGTTGGACTTCTCAGAGTAAGAGCAAGGGATAATTGATAAACTTCTTTTTTCATTTGGTAAACAGGTAATATTTAAGGACAATAAGGAAGGATCCCAGTACGTTGTTTGTATCTCTTCAAGTGGATTTATGGGAGGGCATGCATAATAGTTTTAAAGTTTGGGCAAACATGAAGAACTTGTACTGTCTGTTATTGGAGGGAGTACTCAGGAGATCACATATCCATTTTAGGTTTAGAGACTACTTTTAAATAAATACTTTCCTGGGACATAATAAGGCCAAGGGATTTTTTTTTTTTTGCTTTTTGGAGGGGGGAAGGTGGGGCAGTTAAGGTTAAGTGACTTGCCCAAGGTCACGTAACTAGTAAGTGTTTCAAGGGAAATTATTAAGGGTATTAATTTGTTTTAGAAATCATTTAGTTTTATCTTTTTTTCTCATGGATGAGGAGTGAAGCCTCTTGAGACTACATGGCTTGCCCAAGAATATAAAGTTAGGCAATCCAAATCTAGACCTACAACTTAGGTTTAGTACTCTGACTTGTACCAATGATTCAAATATTTCAGAATTCATTAATCACCTATGGCATGTATTACTATGCTTTATGATAGGCATCCAAATATCAAAAATGACACACTTTCTGCCTGCGCATAGTTTACGGTATATTAAAGTGATATAACTTCAGATCATCAGAAAATTTCTAAGAGGTAGAAACTACTCTTAACCTTGAAGGACGAGAAAGAATTTAAAAGATTAAGCTGAAAAGTTTGTAATTTGTTGGAGAGATTAAGAGGGAAGAATTGAAATCTTTGGAAGATGGGAATGATATGTTCAGAGATAAGATTTAATAAGATTTTGTTTTTTGATGGCTTTGAGCAGGATGAATCAAAAAGGGATGAGCCTGGAAGCAGGGAGACCGACAAAACAGGAAATACAAAAGTCTAAATGAAAAGTTTAAAGGGTCAAAACTATGATGCTTACCATGAGAATGAGAAGGAAAATTGAGATCCAGAGAAATTAAAGATGAAGAACCAAGTCCTGTGAAATTATTGGGTTTAGTCAATAAAGGAAAAGAACAACAATAAAAAATGACTCCAATTTTGTGAACTTGAGTAAACGGTACAACAGTTTTGCCCTAACAGGAAATGAGAAAATGTGGCAAAAGGTTGGATTTAGGAGAGGAGACAGGAAGGAGATACTAAGTTTTCTTTTGGGTAGGATAAGTATTACATGCCTATCGTACTCCAAGGTGAATATGTCCAGGAGGCGCTTAGAGATGCAGGAATGAATTTACAACAAAACACAGATAATATTAAAATGTGGTGTTCTAGATCAAAATATGGTCCACAGGGATAGTTACATAAGAAGGAGTGGTCTCCATTTTTATTTGGAACTAATATTGTAGAAGAATCCAGCTTTTCACCTGTTCTTTCCTCCATTCACACTTCTACCACACTATTTCAGCATATTTTTCTATCTGGTATGGAGTATTTTAATGGTCACAGAAATGTTCTCCTTGAACTTAGTCTACATCATCCCCAATCTATCCCCACCCAATTGCCAGAATCATCTCACTATAGCACAGAACTGAACATACAACCGGGTCCTAATTATGAATAATGAATCCTGTGAAATGGCCACAGTATTTGAATTTTTATTGCATATTTCTATGGGGATGGAACCAATGACCATTTTCTACATATAATTATAATTACTAATAGTGTGTATTCTAATAATGCCACCACTTTATGGGATACATTATTCTGACTAATCTAGATCTGGCTTTATAATTTTCCTGCTCATCAAACTTTTAGCTCCTTATTGCCTCTGTGATAAAATCCAAACTCCTTTGCTTAATATTTAATGACCTCAACAGTGAGCTCTAAATGACCTCTTTTGTCTTATTTCACATTTCTTCCCTTCTAAAATTTGATGTAAGGCAACTAGTCAGCACTGCTGATAGAGTTCTGAACCACAGGAAGACCCAAATTCAAATTCTGACACTTACTAGCCCTTTTGCCCTGGGTTTGTCCCTCAACCTTGGTCTGATTTCGCTTTCTCATTTGTAGAATAGTGATGATAAATGTGCCTATTTCCCAGGGCCAGTGTGAGGATGAAATGAAATATGTAAAGTGATTCACAATTCTTAAATCACTACATAACTATTATTATTGTTGTCATTGCCATCCTTTTTGTTATTAATACCATTGCTGCTGTTGTTGTTGTTTTTGTTACTACACTTAGCTGTGTGTCCCTAAACAAATCACTTGAGTTCTCAGTTTTCTAGGCAGCTCACTGAAACTTTAAGTTGGAGCATACTTGCTGACATGCATTGACAGAGGGCTTTTCCCCACATAGGTATTTTCCATACCCTTGAACATTTTAGGTAAAGTCTAACCTGTTAACCTGTATCTGCTGAATCTCAGGATTGATTTAAAAGCTAAGCATCTTTTAAAACACCATGCAATATTTTTTCCTAATCTTCATTTACTGGTTAGGGTTATTCTATCTACACACGACCTCTCCCTGCCACCCCACATACACCTCTCTCTCTCTGTCTCTGTGTCTCTGTCTCTGTCTCTGTCTCTGTCTCTGTCTCTCTCTCTCTCTGTCTCTCTCTCTCTCTCTCTGTCTCTCTCTCTCTCACACACACACACACACACACAAACACACACACACACTTCAATATTCTATTTTGTATCATAACTGGAATCAGACCATATTTGATGTGCCAGCTACTGATTAACTGGATAATAAAGACTTGGATCTATGTGATTTAAAGGTTTCACATTTTATTCTTGTGTTTCTCATTTTAATTACTTTTCTTTGATTTCAAATACAACTCGCAGTGACTGGTCCTGTCATTGAAGTCTTTCCTCTTGCCCTTGAAAAACAGTTACATTTCATTAGGTGGTCTCTCTTCAGAGGAGACCAAATGTATTTTTTCTCCTTAAAGAGTTGCATAAAGGATGAAACATGTTACTTAATGAGGTGCCCAGATATATTATATGCAGATTGGTGTCACTTGGAAAGCATGCATCATTGGTCCCTCTTGATGCTTTTCCATGATAGAATTATATTCATTTTCTCACTGATTATTGACGGAATGATATTTCTCTGTCAAAAATCAATCTTTGCTTCCTTTATTTGGGGAGAAGGATTTAATACTTAGTAAATTGCATTTGAACTATATCATACAAAGATATCAGTGATACACAAAGTCCTCAACTTGTATTTCTTTGGGGTGTGGTATTTCACACCATATTCTCTAAGACACACTGATATTGTGCTATTGTTTCTGATTTTGAAAGGCATCTCAGGGAAGAGTTATGAGATTGTAGAGGGCAGAAGTTAGTCAAAGTATTCTTCCTCATCCCCTATATGAATTTTGTATAGTCTTATTTACTTGAACCTTTCTCCCTTTAAAATGGATTACATTTGATTTTGGATGTCTTTGGACATCTCTATAATGTCTTTCTTCCTCAGTAAATTCATTGCTGGGAAATCACATTCTCTTTCAAGATAGAACCTACCTGGTATTAATATGTATCATCAGTACCCTCTGCCCCTCTGACTGGACACTCTGCCTGGAGGTAAGAAATCCATGGCTTCTATTCAAGTAGCAGGCTCAGCACAGTCTGCTCCCCATTTCCCACCAGGTATGTTGCTTTTGGATTTCTTTGTACTTCTCCATCATATTTCCACACTAGGTACCTTTCCTCCCTCCCAGTCTTCCCTATATCTCCTCCTTGTCACTTTCCTCCCCTACCTTCCTACTAATTTTTGTGTGTTACCTTTCCCCCACAAGACTATAAGCTCCTTGATGGAGGATGTTATTATTTTTGTACCCCCAGTGTTTTGCATAAAGCCTAGCCCATAGTAGATACTTAAAAGTTTATTGATTCTTGACTATGTGTAGATCACTAAATACAGTACAGAAGGCTCTATATATTCATAGAATCATAGATTTAAAGCTAAAAGCATTGTTAAGTGTCATCTAGTCCAAACATCTCATTTTACTAATGAGGCGATGAGAAGTAAAGTGATTTGCCCAATTTTCTACTTTTGAAATGTAATGTGCTGCTTCATGAGTTAGAGTTTCCTGTCACTCAAAATCTTTAAGTATAGGCTAGACAACCATTTTCTGGCAGTGTTATAAGGGGGATCCAAATACTGGGAAGGATAGGGCTAGGTGACAATTAAGGAATTACCAACGAAGCTTGTTCTTCATTTGGTAATTGATTTATATCAATTTTGTGAACCCAGAATATTAAAAGACTTGAATCATCACAATCTTCCATTGTAGTCCTTCTCAAATGCTTCAGAAAGATGTACATGTGACACCAAACTCCCAAAAGCAAGTAGATGAGGAAAGACATAGTACATTCAGATATAGATTGAGAAGAAGAAAGTTCAAATGATACAATGAATAGAGAGCTTCCTTTGAAATCAAGAAACCTGAGTTTATATTGGGATTACACATACTGGCTGAATGACTTGGCCAACTCACTTAAATTTTAAAAGTTCTAGGCAACTCTTTAAAATTATAAATTATAGAGAAATTCCAACCTGCATTGGTAAACTTTTTTTGTTTGTTCTGAAATACCTTATGCCAACAAAATCATTGTTCCAGTCCCTATAAATTATTAGGTTATCCCGTGCAACATGATTACTTTATGATGAACAACCCAAGCCATAAAAGGATGAGATGACTTGTCCAAAGCAAGTCAACTTAACTCTAGAGGCTTTATCTTCTTTATTTGTCAAATAAGGGGGTTCAACATGTGGACATAGGCTCTGTAATGACTACTAGCTGATTAAATATATTAGCATTTCCCTTTTTCAAAAGGGAACCTGAAAATGGAGTAGCACAACTAGCCAATTAGGAGGACTTCTGAAGCCCAGGATTGCTTGACATACCAATGATCCTCTGTGAGCAAACTTTAGCTGAACTCAGAGATGTCTGTAATTACCAAAACTAGTTCAGAGAGAGCAGCAAACTTCCTGCTTTCTAAATCATTGTGTTTACAGATATGTCCTTCACAAACCCCTATTTCCTGCCTGACTTCTTAATTTATTGTGTTTCTCCATTAAACTCCATTTATTCATAAATACTTCCAATAAGTATAAACACCTCAACCTTTTTCATTCCCCTTTGAGCAGCTGTGAAAAGCTTCTCTCTGTTCCAGCTTGCAAGCTTTTCTCAACAATAAAAAAAAAACTTTTTAACCTCTGTAAAGTGTGATCAGACTTTTTAGACCTGGTGTCTCATCTATTTTAATAGTTAATTGGTTTTAAAAATTACTTAATAACCAAAGTTCCTTTCTAATTTGGTAACTCTGACCCTAAGATCACTTATTCATATTCCTATGTATTTTTTTTTGTAATTTAGAAGCATGATTAGACATTACAAAAATGAAATATATCAGATCCAGGATTATAACCTTCATCCCCTGACTCAAAACCTGCCATTTTCCCCACACCTCCCCCCACCCCCATACACACTACAATGACTGCTTTGAAGAAACAAACAGAAAAAAATTGGAAGAGAGCTCAGTGGTCATTTAGTCAACTCTATATACAAAAAAGAAGACCAACTAAGCCTAACAGGAGAAAAACTCACAGGAAGGGAAACCCAAAAACCTCTGAGAAATCTAATTTAACTTTTGAATACCTCTAATGTGTCTTATCTATTTTTTATATCTTCTAAAAATCCAATTATTTACATATTGCTTCCACCATCAGAATGTATGTTCTGTGAGGGCAGAAATTATTTTGTGTCTTTGAATGTCCAGTTCTAACTGAACAGTAAGAAATTAATAAAATCTTTTTGGCTGATTAATGTTTGGGAATTTTTCTTGGCATCAAGCCTAAATGTGCCTAATTTCAAATTCTATACATTTTTTCTGGTTTTTTTCTGTGAGTCCAAAAAGATGAAAGCTAACTTCTTTAAAAAAAAAAGCAGACAATCACCAAAAACTATCATTTTCATAAGTACATAGGAACACACAAAAAAGATGACATATGAAATTGAAAATTTGTTTCACATCACTTTAAGAAAAAGATATAATTGATTTCATACATCACTTTCAAAACTATCCTGCCTGTCTATACTTCCTTCTGAACATCCTCCTTTTCTCTTCTGTGCATTAAAAAAAATGACACAATGTGTAGCAGATTTCTTTTCTTTTTTCTTAATCTTTGGATTTTTTCTAACTTTATTTTTTGTCCTTTTGTTTGTTGTTGTTTTAATCCGCTCTAATTTTCAGAGAATTAATTTTCTGGGTAAAGTTCAGCACTTTCTTTCAATTCAACCAAATAAATATTCATTAAGAAATTACAGTATGCCAAAATTATATGACAACATTTTGTTGCCCAGAGAATTTCATCAGTATTAGTACACTAGTTCTATGATGAAATATTTGTAAAGGTTCTGAATAATGGATTCTCATGCTTTCCCAGTTACTAATGGGCTGAAGCAGGGCTGTGTACTTGCTCTCATGCTTTTCAGCATGATGCTTTCAGTGATGTTGTCAGATTCCTTCAGTGAAGACAAAAACAGCATCAAGGTCACCTATTGCACTAAAGGTAAATTAATTATTTAACTTTAAAAGGCTACAAGCCAAGACTAAAGTGGAGGGAGAGTTGGTGTATAATTTTTTGTTCACAGATGATTATGCACTCAAAACAGCCTCTGACTTTGAGAGATGAAACAGAGTATGGATTGATTCTCTGCCACTTGTGCTAATTTTGGCCTATTAACACCAGTAAAAGAGGTTTTCCCCGCAGCCAGCAAAATTGCATCCATATGTGGAACCATCAGTTTTAGCAAATGGAAAAATTTTGAATGCTGTGGATAAATTCGCTTACTTTACCAAAATACTTCCCAGGCATGTCCACATAGATTATGAGGTTGATGTATGCCTTTTCAAAGCTAACTCAGTGTTTGGGAAGACTCTGAAGGAAAGTGTGGGAGAGAAGATTAGTATTTGGCTGTCTACCAAACTAAAGGTCTACAGGACTGTTGTGCTTACCTCATTGTTGTATGCCTGTGAAACCTGGACAGTCTACTAGAGACACGTTAGGAAACTGAATTGCTTCCATTTGAATTGTCTTAGGAAAATTCTGAAGATCACTGGGAAAGATAAGATCTATCAGACACTGAGGTCCTTTCTCAATTTGAATTACCATGCATTTAAATTATACTACAGAGATCACAACTCCAATTGGCTGTTCATGCTGTTTGATGCTAAGTGTATATTTGCCTAAAAGATTATTTTACAGAGAATTCACACAAGGCAAGCACCCACATAGAGGTCATCACAAGCAATATAAAAAAATTCAAGATCTCTCTAGAGAACTTTGGAATCAATTGTGAGACATGGGAGACAGTGGCACAAGACTACCCAGCCTGAAATGCTTGAATCAAAGAAGATACTGTGATCTATAAGCAACGAAAATTTAGAGCCATCTCCATTACAAATGTTCCAATGAACTATTTGTGCCCCTACTGTAGTAGAGCCTTCCTAGAGTATATTGGTCTGATCAGTCACAATCAGACACAGCATGTTGGTGTCCTTTTGGTTTTCTTCAAGCATGAAGAACAATAGACAACTATATGTCAGACATTGTGTTTAGGACACAAATAAGAAAGACAGTCCTTGCCTTTAAGGAGCTCACAATATAATGGGTGAAGAAACATAAAAAAGCAAGCTGAAAAGAGAGAGAGTGAGGCCACCATGAAGTACCAAACCTGTGTTATATATGCTTTTCTAGGGTCCAAGTCAATCAGACATTCTAATAGAAAAGGGACTTACCTGGAAGGTTATGAGTCTTCTAGAAAGGAAAGCTTAGAGAAGAATTTAATACTTCATGCTCAACCCCTTCAGTCGTAGTGGAGAAGCAAATGAGGGTGAGTTGAGAAGGTGTTGAGTGTGAAAGCCTGACTCATTCTGCAAAGTGAAGAAATTTCCTGTGTTCAACATCCCAGGAGGGACATGGTGTTATGTGAAGTGGAAAGCAAGCAGAGTGGCTGAAGTAAAACTTACTTCAATATTATTTATTTTCTCTTCCAATTAAATTCTTTCTTCAAAAACTTTTGTTTCTTTTTTTTATCATTTCTTCTAGATATTCATCTGGAAAATCTTTTTTCTTTTTTTTTTTAATGTTTGCTTTTGAGCTTATGCTTGCAAGTTTCATGTAGTCAATTGATTCTCCTGTTGGGAGAATCTAGAGATTTGCAATAATTTCTGATGCTGGTTGATGTTTTCTTCAATGTACTCACCTCTGGTTGAGAGACTGAATTGAGGCTTTGTCCCAGGGTCAGATTTCTAACTCTGCTACACTTTTGGGTGGGGTAGTTACCACATTTGATCTCGCTTTTTAATGTTTTAGGTTCTTGTACTGACCTCCCACTCTTAGCACTAAATATACTTTGGTCTTTTTGGTTAAATACATTGGATCTTCAGGCACCTCTTTGGCTTCTTAGGACATAGTGTTGGTGAGATCAGAATGCTGAGGCCTGAGCCCATGGCAATTCTGTGAAGTATGCTAGTTGTTACTATTCTCAGGAGCTCCTATGGTCCCCATTGTGGAGCTTTCTTACCACAGTGGGGTTCAGATTTCAGAGTTCTCCATATCTGCTGTCTCCAGACTCAGAATCTTGCAGGCTACATGTCCTGTCTCTGGCATCTTTGGCACTTACTTTGTTATTCCTATAATATGTGGGCTTCTAACAACATTTTGTAAATATGCAAGCAATTTCTTATAATAGCTCGTTATTAAAAATGTCTTAATCAAGATTTGGTCTGGTGAGAACTTCATGGTTTTGCTACAGCAGATATGTTTGAGGTAGGCAGTCTGCTCCCTATTTAGTCAAGTCATATTGGCAAGAAGTCAAAATGTTAGCCCCTCTTCCATATGATAGCTCTTCAAAATCTTGAAGACTTCATGTTGTAAGTTTTATGATGTCATATGTGATGAAATTCAATAAATTCAGAGAACTATTAACTAGACAGGCAGTGGGGTGATTAGTTTTTAGGCTGAAACAACTAAACATGATGGCCTGCACAGCTGGGCTGATGATCTGCACTAGTGGAGAAATCTAACTATGGCTACCAAAATCAATGATCCTGAGTCACTAAACACAACAATAATGCTTGTTCACATTTATAAAGTGATTTAAGGTTTGCAGAGCAGTGGGGGGGAGGGGGAGAAAGAGAAAGAGAAAGAGAGAGAGACAGAGAGAGATCGAGAGAGAGAGAGAGAGAGAGAGAGAGAGAGAGATTATTTCATTTGATCCTCACAAAAGTCCTGTGAAGTAGGCACCATTATTATCATCTCCATTTTGCAGATGAACAAACTGCAGCTCAGATTGTTTCAGTGAATTGCCAATGTCCATATATTTTAAGGCAGCTTTGGACCCAGGTCTTTCTGGCTTCTGGAGGCAGATAGTTAGTTGGCCCAGTGGGTAAAGTGTTTGGCTCGGAGGTCATAAGACCTGAGATTAGATCTAGCCCCAGAAACTTTCTGGCTTTATGACTAGGAAAGTCACTTAGCCTCTGTCTTTCTCAATTTTATCAGATATAAATTGGGCATAACAACAGCATGTATCTCTGAGGGTTGTCAATCAAATGAGATAATGCTTGAAAAGCTCTTATACTGTCTGTCATATGATGGGCACTTTCAAATTCCTTGTTTCCTTTCTTAAGTGAATTATCTATTTTGCTAAATTGTCTCTCTATTTTTCCATCCTAGTGTCTTTATGTTAGAGAAAGAACTATGGAAATCAATAAATTCAGATCCCACCCCTATCAATATGAAGGGATACAATTTGGGTCAAAGGTTTTTTTTGTTTTGTTTTCTTTTGTGTTTTTTCATGTGTACTTCATCTTCAAAAATGACACTAGTACGTTCAGTATGGGTGAATCTCAAGTATAGGGCCATAAATGCCAAATACTGTTTAGCCATTACAAATACCTAAAAGATTTATATAGTTACAAATATTGTTAACAATTATTCCAATATAAGGACATGAATCATAATGGTTTTTTTTTCCTATTTGGAGGGGGGAAGGTAGGGTGATTGGGGTTAAGTGACTTGCTAAAGGTCGTATGGCTAGTTTTTGTGTTAAGTGTCTGAGGCTGGATTTGAACTCAGGTCCCCTTGACTCCAGCCTGGTGCTCTATTCACTTTGCCCCCTAGCCACCCCAGGACATGAATCTTAATATCTTTTTTGGCTACCCTGATGTTCAACAGTAAGGAAAGAGATTATTGATAGCCAGACTGTCAGCTCCCTCAAGTACTCTACTTATGTTGCGAAATTGCCCACAAATTCCTGGTCTCTTGCTCAATTCCTTATTCATCTAAAATATGTATAAAACTCTTGCAAATTCCCTGTTCCTGAAACTGTGCAATCTTCCTCTTTCAAAAAAAAAATCTGAAATATTCAGACTAGTGAACTAACTAGCTCTAAGGATAGGAAAAGTGACAATTTCCTTTGAAATTCAGAGTGGTAAAATAAAGAGACTGTCAAAATCCAATTTCCCAGGAGAACTACAGAAACTTTAGTGACAGAAAAGGAAGGAAGCTGACACGCATCATCTCAGACGTGAACTGGGGAGGAGATAGGCCATCTTCTCCCTGAAGGTGTTTCACAGAGAAGGCTGAAGGCCAAGTACTGGTGCCACACAGGAAGAGGTAATAGATCATAGCCTGACAAGCACCCTGCCATGTTTGGTTATGGTAATTAAATGGATCTGTCTCAATATTATTATGGGGAAAAAAGAGAAGACAATTATTTATCCAACACTTTTTTTTAAAGCATATTACTCAGTCTAGGAACAGAGCTCAACATTTCACATGATATAAATTAGATTTCAAAGTAAAATGAAAAATGAAAAGTCTCTAATCGTGGCAGCTAATTATCTTGTATTTTCTCTTTTGCCCTCCTGCATTCCTCTCACCTCACCCCCTCTCCTCTACTTTCCTTCACTCTTTCTTTCTACAATGCACCTCTCCCAAGCCACCCCCACAAATCTGGCTTTCCAGATAGGATTTGGAAGGAAACAACATCAGCATGTGGAAATTTTAAATGACTTTGAGTCAACTTTAATCCATTTCCTTCTTAGGCTAACACACCCACATTTAGTACACACATCACACATAACCTTACAGAGCCACTGTTCTATTCACTACCTATGCCCTTTGAAAGCCAACAAGAACAGGACACTCGAAAGGACAAAACATTGACAATATGCACTTGAATTCACTTTTTGGTGGAGGCCAGGGAGAAGGGGGCTTTCTCTGGTTCTTCTTCTAGCAGTTTCCATATTCTTGCTTCAATTTTGACCAGTTCCTAAATAATCCAGAACATGTCTCTCCCATATTCATACATTTATTCTTTTCTTCTTTCTTCTCCTTACCCCAAAGTCAAGTGAGCAAAAATTGTTAAAATCTGATTAATTTTGATTTTAGACACCATCATATGATTCATATGATATGTATTAATATTTTCTATATAGTATCTATTATGTATTTATTTGCCATTTACTATATAGTATTGTCTTTCCTTCCTTGTACCCTTGACTTGCAGAGGTATACAGAGAGAGAGACCCAATTTTTAAATTTTCAGTGTAAACATTTTATACCACCCCTCCCCCAGTTGGGGTTACCACTGCAAATCAGAGCTTGCTTTATTGTTTTGATTGTCTCTAGATTTAAGTGATGGAGAGAAATATTAAACATGTAGTTAGTGATTAATGTTAATCATCATACTTTAAAGTGTGTGCTGGAGAGAGAGAGACAAAGAAAGAGAGAGGGAGAGAGAGAGAGAGAGAGAGAGAGAGAGAGAGAGAGAGAGAGAGAAACAGAGAGAGAAAGAGAGAGAGAGAGAGAAGAACAGAGAGAGAAAGAGAGAGAGACAGAGAGACAGACAGAGAGACAGAGAGACAGAGACAGAAAAGGAACACTTACTGTTTTGGGTTAAATGAATAAAGCCTCTGTGAAAGCATAGTAGAAAATAATAAGAATAAGAATAACAGTAATTATAATGTTAACTGATGGCATTTTTATAACAACTTGAAATTACATAATATCTGATAATAATAAAAATAGCTAATATTTATATAGCACTCTGTGCCAGGCATAGTGGTAATACTTTTACAATTATCTCATTTGATCCTTACAACAATCCAACTAGATAGAGTGATGCTTTCACTCTCATTATATAGATGACAAGACTGAGGTAAACAGAGATTGAATGGCTGGCTCAGGGTGACACACATAGCAAGTACTTGAGGTCAGATTTGAACTTGAAGACCTGTGCTTTATCCACAATACCTTCTAGGTATTCCATGTTTTAAAAGTCTTTTGACAGATCCATTATAGTACAAAGAAAAGGAGTGCTGGGTTTGGAATCAGAAGACCTGAATCTGTAAATTCTGACTCTGCCACTCACTATACATGATGTGATTTTGGGCAAATTATTTTGCCTCAATGGGACATAGTATCTTCCTCAGGCTTTAAAAGATGACCTACAATGTCCCTTCCTGTTTTAAAATTATGATTCTGTCAACAATCCTGTGAATAAACTAGCATGTGTTTTATTATGTTTATTTCTTAGGTGAAGAGATTAAAACTCATAAATGACCGGTCTAAGGTCACACACACAACTAATTGGTCTATAATTTTCTCTCTCTATTTTGGCTCTTCCTGGTTTAGTATCGGCACCATATCTGTATCATAAAAAGAATTTGGCAGAAGTCCTTCTTCACCTGTTTTCCCAAAAAATTTATATAGTATTGGAATTAATTGTTCTTAAAATATTTGGTAGAATTCACTTGTAAATCCATCTGATCCTGGAGACTTTTTTCTTAGGGAGTTCACCAATGGCTTGTTAGATCTCTTTTTTTCTGAAATGGGGTTAAGTATTTTATTTCCTGTTCTGTCAATCTGGGCAATTTATACTTTTGTAAATATTAATCCATTTCCCAAAGATTGTCAGATTTATTGGTATACAGTTGGGCAAAATAGCTCCTATTTATTGTTTTTTTTTTCTAATTTCCTCTTCATTGGTGGTGAATTCACCTTTTTCATTTTTGAAACTGGAAATTTGTTTTTTTCTTTCTTTTTTTCTTTTTGGAGGGGGGAAGGCCGGACAGTTGGGGTTAAGTGGATTGCCCAAGGTCACATGGCTAATGTTAAGCATCTGAGGCTGGATTTGAACTCAGGTTCTCCTGAGTGCAGGGCTAGTGCTCCATTCATTGCCCCCTTTCTTCTTTTTTAAGCAAACTAACCAAAGACATCTATTTTATTGCTTTTTTCCATAAAACCAGATATTAGTTTTGTCTATTAGTTGAATAGTTTTCTTACATTCAATTCTGTGAATATCTCCTTTGGTTTTCAGAATTTCTAATTTGGCATTTAATTGGTGATTTTAAGATCACATAACCAAGTTCAAGCACAGTTGGTACTGAAACTAATGACAACTACCATTAGATGACAGAACTAGTGAAGGACCAGGTAGAGAAAGGGAATGAACCCAGGGCCTGGGATAAGAAGACCTAAGTCCAGGTGGCACAATGCATAGAATGCTGGACCTGAATTTAGGAAGACCTGAGTTCAAATCCAGCCTCAGACATTTACTAGCTTTGTGAACCTGGGCAAATCACTTAACCCTGTCTACTTCAGATTCCTCATCTGTAAAATGAGCTGGAGAAGGAAATGGCAAACCACCATATAGTATCCTTGTCAAGTAAACCATGAATGGAATCATGAAAAGGTGAATACTGTTGAACAAAAAGAAGTTGAAATCTGACCTTAAACATTCAATACCTGTGTGACTCTGAGCAAGTAAATTAAAAAAAAAAACTCTGTTTGGCTCAGCTTCCTCATCTGTAAAATATGATAGAACTTACTTTCCTGTATTGTTTTGAGGAATAAACAAGACAGTAATTATGAGGTGCTTAGTGCAATGCCTAGCATATAAGTACTATATAAATGTTAACAATTTATTATTAATGTGTGGGATACAGGGATCCCTACAATTACTCAGAGAACTCTCAAGGTGAAAGTAGATAAAGTTCTCTTTATTAGAATCTTGGAAGAAGCGGGCAATCCAACCCCTGAAAAATGTCTGTGGCTGGAGGGCCGTCAAACAAGGGCTGAAGTGCTAATTTTATGCTAGCCAGGTGAGTCAGGATGGAGTTTGAAAGGGGTTTAGGAACGGCCAGCACCTTAAAGGGACATACACTTTCTACATTGATTGCGCTGGCCAAACTGCCCATAGAAATTCGAAGGGAAGGGAGGACGAGTGTTACACAAAGCAAAGAGGTTAATGGCTAAACTTCACAAACTAATGGATTCATAGTTTGAAGCTGGCCACTAAAACAAAGGAAGTAAACATTTCTCTAACTAAGGAATGCTTTTAAAAGGATTAGCTATAGAGTCAATGGTTTCAGGGAAAATGCTTTTAGGCTGGGGACAGGGGAGAGACAGAGTTAATGCTTTATGGCTGCAGAGAAATGTGGCTTTTACAACTTGTTTGCACAGGGTAATGTACAAAATTATAAAATCCACCCAAAAATATTACAAAGGCCCCTCAGCACTGCCTCATTCCCCCTTCACGGATAAGACACAAATTCTTTTGGGGATCAGGGACAAAGGTCTCAGCTTCTCAGGCTGCTTCATGCTGAGAATGGTTGTAGAGCTGTCCCTATTTCACAGGGTCCATCAGTCAAGGGGACAGGGGACTGCGGCCGAAGTCTGGAACTTGGCAGATCCCAGATCCAAGGGGTGTTAGGTAGTTACTTAGGGCAGTGATTGATATTCAGCCTGAGCCATCATCTCCAAGTGGAGGGTGTTGAGTCTAGAAGATACAAATCTGGCAAAGAGATTAAACAAACAAGAGCAAAGCAGAAGAAAAGAAATGACCAGAAGTAGAGTGAGCATGGGCTAGTATAATTCATTACTCAGACTATTTAACTGTCCTTTACATTTATACATGTTAATTAGACTCCATAAGATATTATTCACTAACATAACTGTAGACCTTAAACAAAAGAGGTTTCTGACTTAAACCTCACAACTGAATAGCAGACATATATCCTTGTTTCACAAAGTTTGTCTGTCCTCTAATTATATTCACTTTGGAAGAAAGAGATACTTCAGGAATTGAATCTTTTACAGACACACTCAGTTACAGATGTTAACTTTGGCTTAGTTCATGGAGTAACTGCAAATTCATATTGAAACAGCAAGAACTGTTCTGCTTTACAACTTATTACATCAATTTAGTAATACTCAATTGAAAACTTTGTAAACTTTCAGAAATTGTCACATAAGAGCTTTCAAACATCTTTTCTAACAGTAAGGGAGAATACCAAAGGCGCACAGAAATGGTTCAGTTTCCTAGCCATGCAAGGCTAGGTTTACACCGTATCACAAAAAGTTCAGTTTTCTTAGTCACACAGGGCTAGGCACAAACAATACAATAAAGTTTCACAAACAGTTACAACATTGCATCAAAAATCTAAACTTTTGATCTTATTACCAAACATACTCAAGTTTTGAGTTTCCATGATAGAGAAATCTTTGAAAGCCAATCTTATACAACTATATAGTTTTTAGAAGAATCAATCTGATCCTGTTGCTTTCCTTATTACCTTTCTTCCAAGTCTCTCTGTAGATAATTTTCTCTTTTTAATCTTAGCTTACATAGAGTTTTATTTTATTAGGACTCCCCAAGCTAATTCCTCTTGCCACCACATTAGGGAAAAAGAAAAAAATACTTGGAAGAAGCTAGATTTTTTCTGCTTCAAAAATCATTTATTAGAGTTAATAAACATTTATTAAGCACTGGGTATACAAAGAAAGGCTTAGACCATCCCTGCCTTAAAGGAGTTCACTTGGGGGAAGTTGTTTAGTCAAGTCTGATTCTTAGACTCTTTATAATCCCATTTGGAGTCAAGATAACCCACAAAAAGAAGCTGAAAGGAGTAAGGGGGAGAGAGAGATAGGGTGGATACCAGTGGGGGTGGGGTGGGGTAGGATGAAGTTCTAAAGCAAGAGAAATGATTTCAGGAGGTAAGACTTTCAAAGTTGATTTAATCTTAAATTATTAGTTTCTAGAAACTATGCAGTCCAGGAAAGCAGCAAGATGGCAAATGATGCTTGCTCCTAAACATTAGAATTTATGAGAAATTACAAAATAATTTAACTTTGATTCAAGGTAAGGGAAAATGTCCTAACAATGAAAGCTGTTTGACTGCCCCAGGAAGCCTTGAGCTGTACTTCTTTGAAGATCTTTGTGGTGATGCAGAATGAGCACGTTCATATGATGAGGTAAGGGAAACATAAAATGTTGAGATTAGGTTTAGGAGTGCTTGAGACCCCAAAATACCAATCTGCCAGGTCCTACTGAGTGAATTCAACTCAAATATTCTCTCAGCTAAAGAAAAGAAAAGTTTATTAAAGATTCACCATATTGGATAGACTCTTAAGGAGCCTCGGTATCTGTGATGCTTGTACTAGACAAGTGGGCCAGAATCATCTGACACAGAGTGAGTCTTCTCTAGATCATTCTATGGCCTTCCTTCTTTTATGGAGGCAAGATGATGTCTGATATACAGAAAAGTTGTGGGAGGGATCCAGGGGTGGTCTAGAGGAAGAGTTTGAGGAGGGTCTTCAGGAGAAGTCAGATGATGTCAGACTCTAGTAATGAGTTTGGGGAGGGTAGTTACTGGAGGCTACCTGGAGATAGCAGACAAAGGTGGGCTAGGCCAGTTCAAGGGTGTAACAGATTTGCTGGACAAAGGAGGGCAAAGCTAGCAACAAAGATTTGTGCAGAGCCACAATGAAAGGCTTATGGCCTCAGGCAAATGCCTCCTGTGGGAAGATGCAAGGAGAATTCAGTGGGGTTCCCAGAGCCTGTATCTCATTACATAGATATTGTAAACAATGATAAAGATACTGGTCTAGGATAGGAAGGTTCAATTTGTTGCTCTTTCAAGTCAGAAGCTTTTGGCAAGTTACTAAGAGAGTTTTGGGTTATTCATGAAGTTAAACCCATAGGACCTTCCATCAGACTTATAGAGTAGGTGATGAGGTGCAGGCTCTGGGATCCCCCTTGAGCTCTCCTTGAATCTTCCCACCTAAGGCATTTGCCTGAGGCCATAGGCCTTTTATTGTGTCTCTTCCCAAATCATTAGCCCTCTTTTGTTCAGCAGTTTCTCACTCTTGATCCTCCTGTTCCACCCTTAAACTTGCCTAGCACACCATTGTCTGTCAGATCTAGGTAGCCTCCAGCAACTTCCCACCCTTAATTACTAGAGTCTGATTTCATGGATTCCTCCTGAAGACCCTCCCCAAACTCATTACTGGAGTCTGACCTCATCTGAATCCTCCTGAAGACCTTCCCCAAACTCATTACTGGAATCTGAACTCATCTGATTCCTCCTAGAGACCCTCCCCAAACTCCTCCTCTAAACCACTCCTAGAACAACCTTTCTGTATATCAGACCCCATCTTACCTCCATGTGGTGTGAGACCGCCATAGAATGATCTAGCACAGACTTACTCTGTGTCAGATGATTCTGGCCTGCTTGCCCAATGCAAGCCGCACAGATACAGAGACTCCTTAAGAGTCTACCCAATATAGTGAACTTTTAATAACCTTTGCTTTTCTTTGGCTGAGAGAAGACTTAAATCAAAATCATTTGGCAGGACCCGGTGTGTTGGTATTTTGGGGTCTCGTGCACCCCTAACCCTAACCTATGTCTTTTCATAGGGAGTATAATGAGGACTTGCAAGCACAGGTAGTCAACCCTCAATTTTTGTGGGAGTAATATTCCTAGAAATTGAATGAAAGTTAAAAACATTAATGTTGAAATATTAAGAATCTATGGGAAAGAGGGAGTTAGGTTCCTGTTTCCAAAAAAATGAAATTTTTGTTAGAAGTTTCTTAAAATATACTTTCTTCACATAATCATTTATAACAAAATATTAATTTAGATAATAGGGACTTTTCTAATCCAGTAGGTAACCACAAAATAACACACAAAATACAGTACAAAAAATAAAATTGGTAACATGCAAAACATTTTTCTCACCAGTAATTCTCTAGAATTATGTGACTTTTTGTGGTAATATTTCAATTTCTTAAAAATCTATTTAAGACAATATTCATTTTTTTATAACAAAATCTACAATATTAGAAATACTGTTCAGCAATAAAATGTTAAAACCAAAGCATTTTTTTTGATACGAACCTTACCTTCCACTGGGCAGTGGAAAGGATGGGGTACAGGCTCAGGAAACACCTTGAATTCTGATTGAATCTTCCCACTTTGATGAGGTATTTCCCTCATGCCATAAGTCATTGACTATACTAGGCCCAAATCTCCATTACTCTTAACCCAGTCTAGCCCTCCATCTTCCAGCTATTTCCCATCCTTGATCCTATCAAAATATCTATACCCAAATCTATTATCCTTAAACTGGTCTAGCCCTCTCTCCCACCCTTAATCTCATTACTGGAGGCTGACTTCAGTCTTGGTCAAGATTCTCCTTAGATTCCTCAAGATCCTCTCCAAACCCCTCTTTTAGACCACCCCTAAACCCTCCCACAATCTTTCTGTATGTAAGATCCACGTTTTCTCCTTGAAGGGGCTGAGAATTCAATCTAGTGCAGACTCACTGTCAGATTATTCTCTCTGACTTGTCAATATAAGTTTCACATATACTTAGGCTCTTTAAGAGTCTACCCATTAAGGCAAATCTTTAATAAATTTCCTTTTTACTTTGGCTGAGAGAAGACTTGAGTCAAATCCATTCCACAGTACCCTAAACCTCAACAGAAGGGCTTTGTAATATATGCTACTCTGTTGCAAATCTCTCTAACTTGGCCACTCTCTAAAATCCAAGGAAGAAATTGCTGGGACTTTAGTTGCCACTATCAGAAGACACCAAGACTAGCAAAGTCTTGACATCGCCTTATGACACAGAGGACTTTCACTTCACTTTGGGGATATAACTGTAACACAAAACTTGAGTTTAAAAGGCAAACAACGAAAATAAGCAACAAAAGCCCAGGGAGCTCGTTACTCTACAAAAATAGGGTAAAGAAGACCAGTGAAGTACCTAGTAGCATACCAGATGTTCCACAACATGAGGCCTCTCATTTTTTTTCTCTACTGAGTAGAACTAGGAACATGCATGGTGTCAGAGTGAAAGTGAAAATTAAACTATTTATAAAATCACACAAATGCCTGTACTCATAGAAGTTAAACTTGTGAATGTTGAGGATGGATTATATTTAGTGGAAAATGTCTAGTTCTATACCAACATGTAGATTTATCAATAATCTTTGTCTTTTAGAAACTTGCTTGATTAAACAATCTTGTCAATATGATAATCACAACTGACTCCTACTTACTTTTCAATTTTATGGAATGGGGTTACAGGAGGAAGTAGAGAGCAGAAAATGTTTCTCCTCCTCTTGCCTCCAGAAATGTGAACTCAAGCACAAATTATGTGACTGAATTGAGACCATTTAACATGACAAGACTACCTTGATTCAAAACTGACTTGACCTTCACTGATCTTCAGATGTTCAGTCATTCAGTGTAAGGATTAGGGATAATAAACGATTTTCATAAACAATAAAGACAAAATAGAATGAGGGATAGGGAACTCAGGAATAATCTTTGAAAGAACACTAGTGACTGGTATCCTTAACAGTGCTCTCATTGGTGAAAAAAAATTAGCAATGGTTGGTTTGAAGCAGCTATAACAACAGCCAGGAATGAATGCTGATTGCCCGTTATTGTCTCCACTCCTGAGAGAGCATTTCTGGTGTAAGGTGTTGTCCTATAAAGCTCTTTTCACATGGAGCAATTTAGTGTTGAAAGGGACTGGAAAACGAACAACTTTTATGTAATGACAAAGAGTTAAGTCAATAGGAATAGTACATAAAAGTTGCCACTACTATAGAAAAACATTCTGAGGCCTCAAAGCAACAGGAAAATAATTTTCTTTACTAAATACTGTTAATGTATTGCATAGAAATGCATGCCACACATGCTTGTCATAATAGACACATAAGTGCTATTGTGTGTGTGTGTGTGTGTGTGTATGTGTGTGGTGTGTGAGTGAAAAAGAGGGAGGAAGAGAGAGAGAGAGAGAAAGAGAGAGAGAGAGAGAGATCCTATGCATAGATATGTGTGTATGAACATTTATTTGGTGAAATGTTTTCTCTGTACTTATGTCATCCTTTATTTCTGGTATGTTGGAACTTGTAGCTTATCTAAGGCCATACAGCCAATATGTGTCAAAAGCAGGATTTAAAATCAGGCCTTATGGACTTTAAGCCAGGCTCTGTAGCCACTATACCACACTGCTTCAGAGAATATCAGTGTGCTGTGAAAAAGATGAGTGCTAGATGTTCTTTGATGTGAACTACCATGAAATTAGAGGGACTATGAGTTCATGTTCATTTGTCTCAAGTGAATCATTTTGGGTACCTGGAAAGAACCATGCAATGGCCTGCTGGTTCTTACTCTTTACCTGTAACAGATGACAATACTTACCTACTTTATCAGGAGCTTAAAGAAATCTAGTTTGGACTGCAGCAGGCGACCTAAAGAATGAATACAAACCTGTGGGCACTGAGATGGTGAGTGTAGGATAACAATGACATTTCTCAGAAATTTTCTCTTTCTCTCACTGCTACTATAATAGGTATTTGAAGAATGAATAATGAATTAATGAGGTAAAACTTCCTCCTTTTTGTTCTAGCTCTCATATGAATGTAGGATTTTTTTTTTACTGTTACCTTGCTGTAAGATTTTTGATCCTTTGTGCTATTGTACTTTCTACATTTTATTTCCTCTTACTGTTTCATTGGTTCCCCCAAAATCAATTGCAACACGAATAAAAGGAAAGGATGCAAGCAGAGGAATATGTTCCACAAATACCACACCAGTTTAACCATCTACAAGAGTTTCATTGATTATTTTCATTTTTGCTGGATCCCTGAATTTGCTAAGCATTGTATAAAAGCAACTCTATTTGAATACAGAATAGATACAGCCCCATATATGTGTTATATTTTACAATATAAAAATATAAAGAAACATAGAAAGGTATCTCAATCAATTGTTAAGCATTTAATGAACTCTTAGTATGAACTAGGCACTGTTGAAAGTGCTAGGGATTCAAAGAAAGGCCAAAACATTGTTCACTCAAGGAGCTCTTCTTTTAATGTAGGAAACAACATATGAAAAACTAGATATATTCGAGAAATACAGACAAAGCTAATGGAAGGTAATCTCAGAGGGATGGCAATAGAGGTAGAGGGAGGGAGAAAAGTATTGGGGACACTTATAGAAGGTGAGATTCAAATCAAGTCTTAAAGGAAGCCAAGGAAGCTAAGAAGAAGTGGAGGCCAGGAAAGAAAATGTTCCAGGGAGGAGGTATACCAGTACAGATGCATGAAATCAGGAGAAGGAAATTATGTGTGAAGGAATGAGCAGGCAGGCCAGCCTTGCTGGATTGTAAAGTGTATGGAGAGGTGGTAGGTATGAGATGCCTGGAAAGGTCAGAAGAGGCTGGGTTGGGTAGGACTTTATATTATATTCATTTTTAATTCCTATACTAACTTTGTTACTTTTTTTTTAATCCAAGGGAACTGAGGCTTTCAGTTCACAGAATTAATAAGAGCCTGCTTACTACATAAGTAGTAATGGTGTGAGATGAGATTCAAAGCCAGCTATTCTTGTCTCCTTGTTCAATGCTTTATCCATTATACCAAACTATCTGTCTAAGTTGGTGATAAGTATTCCATGGGATCTAGTTATCCCATTATATAGAATTAATTTAGACTCTGATCCAAGTACCTGGATACTGTTTTGATAGTAATACATTTGGATAAAAATGATGACATTATAGAGCACATGATCATGTAATTACACTGACCCAAGCCCAGCACTTATTTTGCACTGCCTACTGTCAAAAGCTCTAAAACCTTCTGTTGATGTTCAAAACCCCCTAAAGTCTGGAACCCATCTGCTTCTGTAGGTTTTTTTTTTTCCAACCTATTCATCCTCACATATTATATGCTCTAATTATTCTTATTACTTATGTAGCTACTTATATTTTTATATAAGAATTTAGCTAAATTTTCAACCAAATCCTCTAGAGATTAAAGTGGTATAAGGGAAATTATGCCTTCAAGGACTGGGGTTGGATGGGGACATACATGTATCTGTTCATTTTGAGAGGCTTAATGGAACTTGGAGGACTGGTCTTGGAGGACTGGTGTCCTTGCATATACACACATACATAGACACAGCCAATAGGGGGTCAAATCACTAGTAGAGAAAATATATTCCAGAAATCCATCAGGAAACCTAAGAACTCTAATGATAAGAGGTAACTTTGCTGGTCCTAGGAGACAGGGTCAGAGCACACAGGTTTAAGGAAGATTAACATGGGGAAAAACAGAATTGAGAAAGAGCAGAAAAGTGAAAGAAGAATAAATGTGTGAAAGTATAAAGCAAGAGACAGAAGAGATGTTTAGTTAGCCAGCCCAACCCAGTCATTTAACCTGAGATACCTTAGAGCTGTCCTGGGCTTTGTGTAAGCATCTTGAATGAATCAACAATGAATTAATAATGAAGGAATGAATGGAAACAATCATTTATTAAGAGTATACTATGTACCAGACAGTGTGATAAGTACTAGGAATAGAAACAAAAATTGATATCATTTCTCCAAAAATTAGTTTATATTCTAATGGGGAAGACAGGCCACATAGGGAAGTTCTCAGGAAAGGGTAATTGTATAATACTGGCAGCTGGTGGCATAGTTGAAAGAGTACTAGGCTGGTATTCAGAAAGACCTGAATTCAAATTCAGTCTCTGACAATTACTGGCCATGTGACCCCTGGAAATCCAAGCACTGTTGGTTTCAATTTCCTCAAACATAAAGTGGGGATTGTGAGGACCAAATGAAGTAATACTTGTAAAATAAGCAAAACCCCTTTGCATTGTGCCTGGTACATAGTGTTCAATGAAGACATTTTTCGACTGCGTCTGAATCTTTGAGATCCCATTTGGGGTTTTACTGGCAAAATAGTGGAGTCATTTGCCATTTCCCTTTTCAGGTCATTTTATCAATGAGGAAATTGAGGCAAACAGGGTTAAGTGACTTGCCAAGGCTCACATAGCTAGTAAGTGTCTGAGGTCAGATCTGAATTAGGGAGAAGTCTTCCTGACACAAGCCTCGACACTCCTTCCACTGTACCAGCTAATTGCCTCTGATATGTAGTAGGTGCTACATAAATGCCTATTCTCTTTCCTTTCTCTTTCCCACTAGGGCAGTCTGTTCTTATGTTCTCTTTAAGAATGATAATAATAAATAGAAGTGGGTGGGCTAAAGGGTTATAAGAACATGGTAGAAATATGTCCAGATAACCAATATCTTTGAAATATGTTTTTTTAAAGAATAAAACAAACTTTTAAAGTGACATGTACAGTAAAATTTCCATATAAAGAATAAGTTATCATTATTGCATTTAATCTGGCCAGCTAGTGGTAGAATTGGATAATGACTGCCTGATGCCAAGGATGCTGGTACTGTTATAAAGGATTATAAACATTAATGCAAAGCAATAATATGATCACATGGGGTCCGTGAGTATTCATGAAAGATAAGCAGAAGAGCTCAAAGATGGACACATAGACCTCAGTCTGATAGTCAGGAAATCTCATTCAAGGCCTCATGAATTTTCTTTGTTCTTTTTGTATAGCCAGAGTTAAGATTCTGAAAGTGGAATTTATTAAATTAGAAAGTATTTGTAATGAACTGTTTTCGCTGCCTTTTTTTCCTCATTCTTTAAGAATATGCAAAGCTATTAAAGAAAACAATTTAAGAAAACTTAAGATTTATTAATTTGTCTAAACACCAATGTGTCTTTTGAGGAAAAAAATATTGTCAAGTTGTTTTGGTTATTTCTTCATGTATACCCAATCCTTCAAGGGGAAGAAAAAATGTTTTTGAGTAATGTGATCGATTATATCTTCCGAAAATAACAAGATCCATAGGCAGCAAGCATAGTATATCATCAGTGTAAGCCATGAGGTAACTGGAATGGGGGGAGGGGGGAAAAGCTAGGAAATGAATTGGCATATTAAAAGATTCAATGTGGTGGATTTTATCTGATGAATTCTGGATTATGTCATATGTACTCACAGCAAAAAGCCTCTTGGTTAATTATATACAGTCTGTTCACTGTCTTTTGCCAGCTTCCAAATGTTCAAAAACTTACTGACAAAATCAAATTAAATCTGGAAATCTTATTAATTTCATTGTTCACAATAGTGATTGAAGATGAATGATTTATATGGCATATTCATTATCCATTTTAAGCCCTTAAGGGGGGAAAACACTACATAAATCTAAAGCCTTGTTATCATGATTATTTTCGAAAATATAGGACTATTTCCATTTCAATAATGAATGAAATACTTCAAAATTAGTCAGCCTCATATACAAGGCTCTCCATTAACCTGATCTCATTATCCCCCAAAAGAATATATCTAGTTGAACCTGGCTGCTACTCCACATAGAACTTACATTTTCCTACTTCTCTGGCTTTACTTATCCCAAGTTTTCTTCTATCCATTAATATTTTCCATTTACTTTCTAAAAACCCTGTTCAAGGATCACTTCTTCCAAAAAACTTTCTCAGTTTTCTTCATTCTACTTTGATTGTTCATTTAATTTTACAACAATATCTTACATGCCATCTCTACTTTTTTACATGCCCATACCCTTTTCCTGTCAATTAACAGACATATAAATTTGTAGTTAGTTTCTAACACAGGGAGGTCAGGAGAAATGGTTTCTACTTCATAGTATAGGCTTACTAAATGCTTATTGTTTGAATGAATGGATAAATTAATACATGGATAAGTCAAAATTGCATTCTATGTCGATCTGAGCTAGTTGCAATTCTACTATAATGCTCCCTCTAAAGGCCATTTTTGTTGATTTGTCTATTAAAGTCTAAAATATACTAAATGTGTGGATAGAAGTAGACGTTGATGAAATCCCTATGTGGTTTTCTATATTTCCAAAATTATTTTTCTTTCTCTGGAACTGTCTCCAATTAATGGGAGAGCTTGAATAGTGAGCAAAGGGAGAGGAGGAAACATGATTATCTTCTCTTTGTTGTAGCTACAGATTAGAGCACAAGTATGTTCTAAGACTTTTTGTAAGTCAGTGGTATCAAATTTAAACAGAAATGGACCCACTAAACTTTATGTAAGGATTCCAGCAGTAGCATATTGACTTAGTTTTAAAATGTGATGTTATGTTTTACTTTACATTTAATTTTGTTAAATATTTCACAATTAAATTTTTAATACAGTTCTGCCAGGGTTGTTGCCAGATCCATGTTTAATATTTCTGTTCACAAATGTTTGGGGTCCTGAGAAAGTTATATAGTTTGTTTCTACATATTTGCTTATTTGTTAGATTGTCAGCCCCTTGAGGCCAGGGACTATCTTTTAACTGTTTTTGCATCCCTCCTCTGCTTGGCAGTGTCTGGCACATTGTAGGTGCTCAATGTATTTTTACTGACTAAATGCTACAGAGAACTGGTGCTTAAAAAAGAAAGGAGCTCTTATACTCGGTTTGTAAGGTCTGTGAAACTGTGAAATAGCTGAGGTATGCCCTAAATTTCTTTGGGCCTTCCTCTTTCATTAATCATCCATTTTCCTCATCCTTCTGCCAACCCTCACTGGGTATCAAGAGTTCTTTTATTGTCCTTGTCTTATTGTTATAGGTCATGGAACAAAGAGTATGATAAACTTATTCACACTAAGGTGTTGGTATTATTCAAGAGAAAGGACAAGGTTTAACCCATAACAATGAATATGTAAAGCTAGAATTTGGGGCACTTTTTCCAATAAAGAGAGTAACTCTTTTAGATCAAAAACTTCTCTATAAAGACTTTCACATTACAACAAGCAAGTTAACTCTGCTTCTAAACAAGCTAGGAAAAATAAGAGAAGCTGCTCGTGTTATGAGACATAACCTAAAAGTACTTGGTGTCCATAAACTGAATATAGAAATCATTTGTGTCCTTAGGTGACAAAGGATCAATATGTCCCTAGAAAAGTAACTGATTTGGGGCAACTGAGAAGACAGTTATAATGTAGAGACAGGGGGAAAAACCCAAGTACATTTTGAATGAAGCTTGTAAGAGCTTCATTTACTATTAGAATACTGCTGCTTGTGGAATTTTAGAGTTCTATATTAACACCTACATTCATAGCAATGAATGGCAGTGACTTGGGGAAAAAAAAGTAATTTGTCATTTAATGTTTATGTTCTTTTCATTATAGTCAACAAGCGGGTTACATCTTCGTGGTCAAATGAGGAGATTTTCAAATGACAGTGCTCCATGAGTTCATTTATTATTAATATAACTCATAAATACATCATCAAAAATAGCCTCAAACAATTTTATCTGGGCAGACTGAGAATTCTCTTCTTCCCTGGGGGTTTCTAGCTTCTGGACTATAATTAGGTGTCATCAGTTCTGATGGAGAAGATTCTACCCACCTTTCCCCATGTCTCAATAATGCTTCTGACAGATTTTATTTCCTGAGGCGACCTAAACAATTTACTAAGTGAAATCTACTAGAAAAGAAGAAGAGGAAGAATGAGAAGATTGTTATTTCTGCACAATTGTTAATTAGGTATTTTTGTAATCTTTTCCACAAATTGTTCTTTTTTTTTTGTGAAATTCAGAAATCACATTTTATATGCCTCTAAAATGGTTTAGTCAATTGTTTTTATACCTTAAATGCAAATCAGGGCAAAGAATGATTTTTTCCTGTTAATAAAAAAAGGTTTGGGGTTTATTTTTTTCTGGTTACCTGTGGAAAATGTTATATTGTTAAATAATTCTGTAAGAAATAAATGCCATACATTTCCATGAGATATCTGAACTGCCATTTATTTCCTGTATAAATTCACTAGCATGATAAATGGGCAGATAAAAAAAAAATTAGATGCTCCCAATGTGAAATGATAATGCATGACAACGACAGTAACCAAGTACTAGTAGAGATTCTAATGGAGATTGTGAGTTTCCTTGGAGACATTCTTCATAGAGTTGGTCAAGGAAAAGAATCCCCCAAATTTTAGTACAATTAGGACATGATTCTACAGCCAAAAAAAACAAAACAAAACAAAACAAAACACTGGAAGGTTGAAAGATGATGTAGTTTTAAACTGACCTTTTTTTTTTTTTTGCAGCAGGGGGTAATGTAGCATTATGACTTTGAGAGGAAGGAGAGGGAAGAGGAAGCAGGGACAAAGGGGGGAGAAAGAAAGGGAAGGAGTAAAGAAGAGAGGGGGATAGAGAGGGAGAGACAGACAGAGAGACAGAGAGAGTTAGATAGAGCTGCCTCCATGTAGACACTTGAAAACTCTAGTATGCTTTTTCTACTATTGGTTCTAGGGAATCCAAGTAAGATAATGTCAATGATCTGACTCTTTAAACTCATGATAACTAAAACACTTCTTTAACTATCATGCTTCTAGCTAAAAGATGATAGTCCCTCTACTCCAAATTGGAAAAAAAAATCTTCATAATGTTCTTTCTGAGTATGGGTCCTACTGTACTCCTCCCCATCTGGTTTTTGCAAAACTTGAATGTGGCCTACCACAGACATTATATTTTTGCTTAATGTATTCTTTTGCCTACAATGGGTTCAAGAGTTTAGGCTGAGAGAAGCATGTGTAATGGAGGGAGTAACTGTATTCATAGTCCACCTAGGTACTCACCCTGAATCTACTATATATGAGTGAATGACTTTGGCAAGTTATTATTCCCTACTGAATGTTAGTTTCCTCCTCCATAAAATGATAGTGTTAGACAAGATCAGGACATTTAATCTGGCATGTGTGAAATTTTTTTACATAATATTTTGATAACTCATTATATTTGGTTTCCTTGAGGCAGCTAGGTGGCGGCACAGTGGCTAGAGTACTGGAGTTGGAATTAGGAAGACATGAGTCCAAATCTGACCTCAAATACTTATTTATATGACCCCAAGAAAATCACTTAACCACTGTCTGCCTCAGTTTCTTCATTTGTAAAAAGAGATGATTAGTAATAACATGAGAAGATTTGTGAGGATAAAATGAGATATTTATAAAGCACTTTGCAAAAATTATGGATGGCATAGCAAGAAGAGAGATTTGTTTTGTGTGGGAGGGTCAAGGAAGAAGG
>CM053583.1:81841765-81855866 GCA_028627135.1 Pseudochirops cupreus | reverse complement strand
TTTACATTCTTAGTTATTTACATTTTCATGTTAGAATATATGTGTTTTGAAGCCAGGGAGGGTTTTTTGTTTTTCTTTTCTTTCTCAGTACTTAACACATTGTCTAACATATAATAAAACTTAATAAATAATTTGTGATTGACTCAATGATTTTTATGGTCCCTTCATTCACCTGCAATTTTTATGACTGCAGTCACATTCATAGAGCATTTTAGTGTTTGCCAAATGTTTTCCTTATGGTATGTATGTAAGCAAATAGCAGTGTCCCATTTTAGAGATGGAAAAAATGGGTTCCTAAGACAAAGTAATAGATTTATAAAAGCTCATAATACTAACAAATACTTAGAGTTAGGATTAAAAATTTTAATCTTTAAAATTTTGGAATTTTTCTGTCTTAATATTTGTTTATTTCACTATGCTACGAGATTTTTAAGTCTGATATTATGGGAGCCAATCATTCTGCTAATGAATTGATGCCAATCTTTATCTCTAGGATTATAATTCAGAAACACCATTTCTTTGATTTTTTTCAAATTTATTATTTCTTTCATTAAAATACACCTAGAGGGGGTGGATAGATAGCACAGTGAATAGAGCACCGACCCTTGAGTCAGGAGGACCCGAGTTCAAATCCAGCCTCAGACACTTAACACTAGCCATGTGACCTTGGGAAAGTCACTTAACCCCAATTGTCCTGCCTTCCCCCTCCAAAAAAGGCAAAAAATAAATACTCCTTGGGTAGAAACCCCCTCTACAAATATATGCCATTAACTTCTTTGTCATTTACGATATAGAAGCTTGTAAGTGGCATTGAAGGTTTAAGTGACTTCCTCATGGGCACACAAGTAGATGGTTTCCTAAGGATAACTTGAATCCAGGCATTCTTGACTCCATGGTGAGCCTTTTCTCCACTGGGTACTCCATACTGCTCTCTTTAGAGACAGCACACCTTTGTGATAAGCCATTGCAGATCCATTAATGTCTTGTCATGACATAAATAAAGAAAAACTATTCCTTAGGAACAAAGTCATATGCCTTATAAAAGATGCTGCATGGAGAAATTAACTACATGATCTATTTGCAGAGTCTTAAGATCATTTATTATGATAGTTCTGATTTCAAAACTAGACCATACATTATGTTCAGGAGTAAAACTTATCAGTCTTAATAACGCTTTTTACAGTAATTCTCCTATGAGAAAATTGTTACCATAAAAAAATCTAAATCATCATTTAATGAGTTGACAGAAGTTAGAAATCATGACTATACTTTTAGGTCAGAGAAGATATAAGAAAGTCACTAAAAATAACTAAGTTCACAGGGGCAAGGGCCTCACAGACCCAGAAGGGCTCTGACTTCTACATTGCACACTGTTCTCCCAAACCTATAGGATATCAAAGGACGTAACACCTCTTGAATATACATCCCAATTCTCCCAATCCCAATATATTGGATATGTGAGGGTATGGTGGGGGTGGTAGGTGAGAGTAAGGAGCAGAGCATAGCAGCAAGCTTTCAAGTCTGAGTGTTTGGAAGTGTGGTGATAAACTTGACAGTTATAAGCATTAAAAGACAAAACTTAAACAGTTTCTGTGCTTGAAACCTAGGCATAATGAGCCAGTGCCACCCAGATTGTAGTGCATAGGGAAGGCTCTGGGATGGAGGCGACAGCTGCTGGTCTGAGGTATAGTTATTCTTTTGTTCTCTGAGACTTTAAATAAGATGAAGACATAAAAGCAGGGGCATCTATTCCTGCACATGTCTTATAAAAGGTAAAGCTCATACTTGGCACAGTGACACACAAAAGAGAGCTTTCCCAGGGAATACAAAGTCCCTATCGCATTTCCCAGAATTGTTCCATACAGGCCAGAAATTGCTCCAAGAGGAAAAGTAGTCACAGAGGCTCTATAGAAGATGCAGATTACAGGTTGTATACCTGCACTGTATTCCATGGAGTGGCTGAATTAGTTTCACTAGGACAATATATTTTCTTGCTGCAAACATATCAAGGCTGCTAACTCTATTAAATCTTTAATTTAAATCAATGGAAAAGTCTCCATTTTTCAAAATGCAATTAAACTAGAAAATGTAGTGGTACTTTTTGGTTGTTTATTTATTTATTTATTTTTTTGTTATTCCATCTTAAGAAATAACAAATTATTTATAGGTGTATATGATAGAAAAAATTCAAAAGGAAATGTGGTGACATTTGGCAGCCTTAGTCTTAAGGCTTCAACATCATTCTGCTTCTACTCTATGTGCGTATGTATGCGTGTGTGTGTGTGTGTGTGTGTGTGTGTGTGTGTGTGTAAATATTTAAATATACCTCCTCCCCAATTGTAATCTGATTCTGATATGATATAACAAAAGTAATAATCTTATCATCCAAGCTTGATTGGTGATGAGGAGAGATTACTAAACCAGGGGGGTGGCAGCAAGGGTAATATACATTGGCAACTTCTTATGTTCTGAAACTGACTCTGTAGTTGCAATGATCTGGCAGGAACCTTGAAAAGCCAGTGAACTAGGCTCTTTGTATGGTCTGTTCAAGTGAGCACAGTAAGATGCAAATGCTCCCGGTAGTAGAATAAATAGACAGGGTTGCAGTCTGGTCTCATTCAAGACTCTCATGACAGTCAGTTTAACCTATAGGATATCAAAGGACGTAACACCTCTTGAATATACATCAGAACAAACAAAAAAACCCAACAACAATAAACCATTTGCTAGAAATGCTTCAGTGCAGATCATATTGACCACTAAAGAGGGAAAACCCTGAAATGGCCTGAAAATATTCATACCTTCAGTACATGTCAGTAGTATGCAATAATAAAATTGGAAACAGATCTCACCAATTATAGATAAAAGCTTTATACTTTTTTTTTTGGTTCAGTAATAACCTCAGCTCCTATTCACACAACAATATTTTGCAGGCCAAAGAAAGCACTGCAGTCTAATTGTAAGGAATAACATCACACAAAGCCTCAACTAGATCAAATGAGAAATCAGTTTTAGTATCTATGAAACTTTGAAGATGAAAAAGTTTCCAGTGAACAATCTTCAGCTCTAGAGTAATACCTTATATAATAAAATAAATAGCAAAAAGGGTGTGTGTGTGTGTGTGTGTGTGTGTGTGTGTGTGTGTGTGAAGTTGCTATCATTATCCAAATTTTGCAGATAAAGAAATTGTTAATGAAGCTAAATGACTAGGGCCACAGTATATTGCATATCTGAGGTTCAGAACTCTATTTAAGGAGATAGGCATAATTAGTCTAGAAATTTTAACAAGTGGTTTGTTTATGTGCTTGTTTGTTTGTAGGTTATTGGCATGACTCTAAGTAGTTGGTCAATCATACCAAAGCAGAGAATTAAAAAAAAATCTGGCATTTGCTATAAATGTCATTAATTAACTTGTTGTCTCATAATATACAACAGGAAGTATAAAAATATTTTAGGTTCTGCATACAACAAAATATGCATAAACTGCTGCTGTGGTAAGAGCAACAAATAGAAAATTGGAATTATGAAAGAATATGTCTGAGGACAGGCATTGGACACCACTGAAGAAGCAATGCCTTGAGAGAACTATTGAAAATCTCTAGAAAGACACTCAAAAACTGCATCACTACCTACTCGTTATATTCAATAGAACACATGAATGCCATATCATCCCATAATTAAATGCTGCAATAAATCTGTGGAAAAACACAAAAATAAAGATACATCTAAAATTCTAGATTATTTTAATAAGAAATTGAAAGAAAAATCCAAATGTTAAGATGATACACGGTGCTGAAGCAGTCTAAAAAAGGAGGGAAAAAAGCTATGCAAAATTAATTTTAAAAATTTAAACCAGGAATTCAAGAAGTGAAGATATTAGGGGAAAGCAAGAATTTTCCGAACAAGGAGGATATTGAAAATTCATGCTCATCAATATGGTCAAAGAGTACACAATGGAAATGCAAGTTGGATCAAAGAAATGCAAAATGTGAGCACAGTAAACATACTGAATAAGAGAGCAGTTATATTAATTGAGGTGACTAAAACTATAGTTTTGCTGCAAAATGGGAAAGCAGATGAGTGGATAAGATGATTCAAAATTGGTACAAAAACTTCACAGTGGCATACAAATTATTCATAAAGATGGTTACGAGCTTCCTCTTTGATAGAAGATTGATCCTACCTTTATTAACACAAGACCACATCTCTACTACAGAAGAATGTTACTCCTACAAGTAGAGGCCAAATATTTATTTACAAACATTATATAGAAAATTTTTCAGCTTATGTCACTCAAAATATCTAACAGGAAAAAAAAATAAATCCTAAAAGAAAAATAGCTTATTGGCTTAGAAGAAAAATAACAGGGTACACAAAATCCTAAAAGATATAAATTTATTGTCCATTTAATGATTGAAAAAAATACATTTCAAAGTACTAGGACATCTAAACTTTCTTGATATTTGGGGGAAAAAAAGTTTTTGACTAGTTCCATACTCATGGCTTATTCAGGTACTACAAATATATGAAATAGATTCACATTTGGGGAAAAAAAAAGCATTTGACATCCAAATTTTTTTGAAAGTTCTCTATTTGAAACATGATAATATCAAAATGAGATCAAGGACAATTAATATAAATTGAAACATTCTTAAGGAACCTAATTTCTATGATTCTGTCAAGCTTTAAAGCTATTCTTATATAGTTATCCCTTCCACATCATGACTTTCCTCTCCGTATATCAGAGTTGGCAAAAGAAATTAAATAGGAATTTTTGGTGAGTTTTGTGGAAGCCACAGGCAACACATGAAGGTCAGCAGATGTCACGGAATCTATGAGTAAATACTTAATCCAGATTTCACTGTAAGGTTCTGTAAATACTCCATAAAAGAAAAAGACAAAGTCAGACTTGTTCTCTGGTAGGAAGGGAAGGTCAAAATAATTTTACATGGATTTTCCATATTGTGGGGGTGCTGCCTCAACTCCATGGGGTGAAGGGATAACTATATATTCTAAGTTGAACTTTATATTACTGACAAAGTAAATATGAAGTTAAAACAAAACATTTTATAAATCCAATTAGTTTCAGGAATGATATCAAATTATTTGATTGAAAAACACAATAAACAGATCTTTCATCTCAGGAACTTTTTCTCTGATGGTGTGAACTGGTCGTTTGGCCTAAGTAAATGTAAAAATTCTTTATGCATAGCGAGAAAAGAATGAAGACTTGAAACTTGAATCTGGAAGTTGAAACAGTGGATAAAGGCAACCCGAATGAGATATGTTGGCTATAAATCTATCAAGGAGAGAGTTCTGGCTAAATATGTTATACCTATACAATGTCAATTTTATTTTATGACTTTCAGAACTATAAAATAAACCATAATGGACTTGGAAAATACCCTAAAAAACCTTTATGGTGATGATTAAAGATTGGATTTGTAGTATCCTAAGAAAAAGGGGGGGGGGGGGGAGATAACTTTCCTAAGACAATTATAAAAGGATCTCATTCAAAAAAAGAAAATTGCAAGGCATTCTCAGAGAACACAAGACTTAGTTCAAGAATCTAAGAAATACTTTCAGAAATAGCAGATGTCACTTCTCTGAGCAACAGTCGTTGCTGATAAGAGTTACACTGTCACTGAATTTGTGAAATAAAATACAAGCAGATTACCTCCTATAAAATCCTTGCTTGTAAAAGGGCTATAACCCAAAAAAATTGAATGAGAAAGCCTTCTATGGATGACATAAGCATGAACTCAATCAACAATATCACAAAAATGAGGTGTTGACACATAAATGGTTGAGCAGTATAGATTTGCCTATGGAAATAGATGGGATTTAAGGTAACAATTGAATACTATGTCATCACTAAAAGAAACTGCAGAAGAGTTATTTTTTTTTTCTTTTTGGAGGGCAATTGGGGTTAAATGACTTGTCCAAAATCACATGGCTAGTAAGTGTGTCAATATTTGAGGCCATATTTGAACACAGGTCCTCCTGATTCTAGGGCCAGTCCTCTATTCACTGTGTCACCTAGCCAACCTGAGAAGGGTTATTCTTAAGGTAATAGAACTTACTGATAAATGTAAATTTTGCAAGGAAATTACAGAAACTATAGAACATAATGGTAGGCATAAAAATTTATCATCTGCCAAGTATCTAGTGAGACAATTTCTGCTGTCTAGGATTATACATCAGATTTTGACTGTATTTTGTATGCTGACAAATGAAAATCTGCATTCTCCAAATGCAGACAAACCTCAAGATATTCTCAAGAATTCAACTGATAAACTACTAGAACCAGTAACTACTTATGGATCAAACTTTTGTCCAAAATTGTCCAGAAATAATATTGGTACAAAAAACCCTGAAGAACAACATTGTAAAATAAATATAATACCAAATACATTTATCTACAAGCCACATGAGATAAAAAGTATTCAAAATTTAGAAACCTAGGAAAGGAGTTCAAAATCATATGGAAAAAAGATAAAGTATGAATCATCTCTTGTCCAGGCAGTTAATAGAATCAAGAATGCTTACAATAAGCCTACAGATAAAGAAATTATATGCTAAAAAATTTTATTTAACTTCAAAAATTATTTTTCCCAAATGTGTTCTGTAGAATATTAGAATAATAGAAAAATGACAATATAGCCATTGAAAAAGACATAGAGTACAAGGATGCCACTGTTGCTGGAACAAGGTATTTCTAATTCTTGTCTTTATGCACAGAGGGCAAGTAAAGTGAAAGAAGGATGGACAAATAGGAAAAAGCACATTTGTAATGGGCTTTAAAATAATCAGATGGATTTATTTTAATACTGGGAGCTAATAGAGAGACACCAGAATTTACTGAGTAGCCACATGATATAGTCAGAACTCCACATTAGTATCAGCCCTTTGGAAGTTGAGAGCAAGATGGGCTAGAGGGGGGATTGGCTATTTCAATAGTATAAACATATGGAGAAGAGTCTGAATCTGAATGGTGGCTATGTAAATGAAGAAAGGGGGCATAATATAAGAGATGTTGTGCAAGTAGAAAAGAAAGGACAAAGTAATTCTTTGGATATGAGGAGGAGAGCAAGAAAAACTTCCGGGATGACTTCTACGTTATGAGATCAGGTAACTAGAAGGATGGTGCTATTTTTACTAAAAAGAAAGTTTGAAAGTAGGGAAGATTTGGGGTTGAGGGGATGAGATAAGTTTTAGACATTAATTTTGAGAAGGCTATAAGATATTCAGTAAGAGATGTTCAAGAGGTAATGAGTGGTATGAAAAGGGATCAGGAGAGAGATTAGGGTTTGATATAAAAACCCAGTAGTCATAGAGATTATAACTTAACACGCTTCTCAATGAGGTTGAGGTACAACCTCATTTACAGCCATAAAGGAAGAACTCATGCAGGGAGATATCTGAATGATATGATAGGGAGAGAAGGAAAGAAGAGGAACCTGTCATCAAATGGCCTCAATTATTTAATAAAGTAGGAAGCAGTATCTTAAACTGAGAGGGTGGTGATCTGCTTTGAGAGGCTTGATGAGGGATAAAAAATGTTTGAAATAACCTTTGTGGTGAGAGGAAGAGCAAGGGCCATTTTCAGGGGAAAGTAGGAAGACATGCATGAAGCAATTGAGAATGAAGTGAGCAGAATCAGGAGAAACAATACATGACAACAATAACATTATAATGAAAATCTTTAGAACCTCAAGAATTGGGATGAATGTAATGACTTATTATGTCCAAAGGACTGGTAATGAAACATGGTATTTGTTTCCTAATGGAGAGGTTCATGGTACAAAAAAAAATGTGACTTTTTTATTTATTTAGTTAATGTAGAAATTTGTTTTACTTAAAATGCATATTTATTACAAGTCAGTTCTTTTTCATATGTGTAAGAAAGATAAATAGAAACAGATTAAAAAAAAAACTGAAAGCATTAAATAATAAAGAGAAACCTGTACCATAAATTCTTCTCCTGCTCCTAAAGATGTAAAAAACAATCAGTTTTTGTACTCTTTTAGGAAAAAAGGGACTCTTATTTACTTTGTAATGTGTATGGAGAATGCCAACTCTTGTCACTTAATAGATTTCATAGCAACAGAGAGACTTAGAATTAACTACTACTCAACAATGTTGGCAAGTAGCTATCTAGTCTCTTTTCCTGAAGCTCTTTGGAGGTAAGCATGCTGTTGACATTTTGGACAGATAAATACATCAGGAAGATTTCTTTTTTTTTTTTTACTTTGAACTGAAATCTACCTCTTTGCCACTTCTACTCAGGAGTATAGGAAGAGAAGGGAAGAAGAGGAATGATACGCATTACAAATATCTTATTCAAGTAATGTGTCCTCTCTAAGTTTTAATTTCTTCAGGGAAAAAAATGCCTTCAGTTCCTTCAACCTCTTACCTCACCATGTTAATTACCCTCATTTGAATAGAGCACAATTAGACAGAATCCCACCTAAAGAATCCCAGCTGTTTTTGTTTGGAGAACTCTACTTTTATCAGCTCATGGAGTAAGAACAATGCTCCCTGGAATTATCTGATCTAACAGATTTATGTTACCCACCCACCCTTCCACCCTACACACACACACATACACACACAAGATACTATAATCACTCATTTAAGAATCATTGGTGACTGGCCACAAGGAAAGCTGTGAGGTACAGTTGACAGAGCATTAGATTGGAAGTCAGGAGACCTAGAGTCTAGTCACTTCTTGCAACTAATTTGCTTTGGGAACATGTCACTTAACATTTTTAAAACCTAATTTCCTTAAGTGCAAAATGAAGGGATTAGCCTAGATTATTTTTAATACCATTACTAGCTCTAAAATTCTATGGACATTGGAAAATAATTAGATCTCTGGAAGTGCTTCTGTCAGTTATCCTCACCACAAAAAAATGAAGTATAGTGCATATAATGCAGATTGTTCTATGAACAAAAACATTTATATTTTACTTTTAAAACTGATTCTATGTTGGAAAGTTTGATGTACTAAGAATTTATTGTATCAAACAAAACTGCAAAATAATACAGTAAGCATCTATCTCTGGAGTTTGCCATGCTGCCCCCAATTCAACTTGTCCCTTGCTACCTATTCCATTCTGGGAATGGACTACATCACTTCTCAGCCTAATAAAAATCAAGTTGGCAGAGAGAGCTCATCTTCCCTAGGGCACAGAAGTAATTGTTTTGTCTTAAAAGGCTTTCTCCTCCAACTCCTGTTGGGCAAAAGCAAACAGAGGACCTGGTTGTGTCAATAAAGCATTTAAGAAAGTATGGTCTACGATGATGTTATTAAGAATCTGAGAGCAAGTTTTAAATGAGAGTGGAACATACTAAAATTTAAAGGCAAAGTAGTGGCAGAAAGAAATGGGAGGATGAATTATACAGTGAAGAAGGTGAGAAAACTCCTAATTTGTGAATTGATTAAAATTTTAGGAGCAGAAGGAATGGAAAACAGAGAATAGTTGAGGAAAGAATAGTATGTATAACCCACATCTATTCTAGTTATGAATCCCCATCCCAAGATAAATGGCACTGTTTTTTGAATAAATTGATGATACAATTCCAGTATGCTTCAATTCAAGCCTAATTGGATAACATACATTAATCTTTTTATTTTATCAACCTTCCTAGTTATCATGCTATATTTCTCCCTTCATTTCTTGGATTTACATATGGCCTCCTCTTCCTCTATTCTACCTTGAATCTAAGTCCTCTGTGATTGACTTCTGACCTCATCATTGGACTGAAACTTCTCTCTCAAACATCATAATTGGTCTTTATTTACAAAATGACCTTTCTGAAATCTTAATGCTTTTTTCTGTGCATAGAAAGCCTTTATTTGATGAATATCTATTTCATTTGTTGTCATGGTACAGGTAATTGGGATTTAGGTCAGTAGCATTAACTAACATTTTGCTATTTATTAGTCTCCAACAATTAGAGTAATCCAACTTCAAATGCTATGTTCAGCACAAAAAGCATAATTTTTCTAAGCACTCTTTGTCTTAGGTGCTGGATCAGTGTAGATAAGGCCTATGTCCTGAGGTCACTTATGGAAGGTAAAGAGGAACATAGCTGGTGGTGGTCTCCCCCAGGTCAGAGAACAGATTGGGAAGGTTAGACTTAGGACATGTATATCCCTGAAGCTTAGAGAGTGAACCATAGGAACCTGAGATGGCTTAGAACAAGATAAGATGTAGAAACCCAGAAGGTCAAGAAATCAAGAGATCAATGCTTCAGTTGTTGGCCCCAAAGTCAACTATTTAGAAATGACAGAGCAAAGAAGAGATTTAGAATGGAGAGGGGGCCCTTTCCTTGCCTCCTTTGCCCTTCCTGGTTTTGTTAGGCTTCTCTGAAAGGCTACCATGGGCTGTAGCTATGCCTAGAGAAGACTCACTGACCATGCCATGGGCATGATTGGGGTCTGACATTAAGGGTCCTAGAATCAGAGAGTGATTCACACACTGAATCTTTCTCTCCATGGGTGAGTTTTCTGTTTTATCAATAAAAGACTTTCAAAAGCTTTTCTACAAATTGGCATCAGGCCCAGGCTTTCTCTTGCTACCAGGGACCAGGAATTTCTTAATTGTTGGGATATTACTCATTCGAGTTTTAAATTGCTGGAGTAAAGGAAATCCAGGAAGTGCATCAGGGGCAGTCCCTTCCACCATTAAAATAGCTTCAATCAGTTGTGCATCTGCCAGGCTCATCTGGTTATTCACAAGAAAGTTTTGTGCATGAGTCTTTAAAACCTTTTCATACCCATGGAAGGATATGCCTTTGGCCTTGTTAATGATTTCAGTGAGTTTTTGCCCTGCTCTTTTTTCTTTTAGGAAAGGATACACCATGACTGGCTTCTTAAAATTCATTGTTCCGTCTGAGTACATGACAATCATTGCTCTCTTCTTCACATCCTTCCCAAGTAGATTGTATTTCTCAGCAATATAGTGGAGAATGACTGTGGACTGAAACATCGATTTCAACCACTGGCACTTGTTAGAATAGTGGGACAATTGCTTTTAACTTTTCTAATTGTTCTTTTGCTTCAAAAAAGTTGTTCTTCAAATTTCACTCCAGTTGTGGCCAAGGGCCATCTGAAGGATTCTATTCTACCTCTTCCATTAAAGTAGTGGTGGGCTACTTTATTTGCCATTATGGTGTTTTGAGTTTTCATTTGCTGCTTGTGAAAAGAGTCCTGTGAGCCAGTGTCCTATAGAAGCAGCTTCTGAGAGGAAGCTGTTGAACTCTTAATTCTTTTTGACTGCTTTGACAATTTTGACATGATTAATCATTCACTTTTCCAGGATACTCATTCACTTCTATATTTTCATGACATTGTAATCTCCTATTTTTTCTTCTATACATCTGATCACTCCTTCTCAATCTCTTTTTAAGGATTTTCTATCCAGATCATGCTTGCTAGTTTTGGCTGTCTCCTAAGGTTCTCTCCTGAGCCCTTTCCCATTCTCCTTCTGTAATGTCTTACTTGGTTATCTCCTAAGTTCATATTCATTCAATTATCATCTCTATGCTGATACTTTCCAGATTTATATGTCCAGTCCTAAACTCTCTGGAGCCTCACATCATTCAGTGAATTTTTGTTGTGTTGAATGAGATGTCCCATAGATATCTCTAACTCACTTTATCCACAACAGAAAACATTTTCTCCTGTCCCCAAACCCTCCCTTCTTCCTAACTACCTTATTACTGCCTAAGGTACTTTCAACCTCTGAATCACCAGGCTTACAACCTAGGTACAATCCTCAATTGTTCTTTTATATTCCCTTCCCATATGCAATCTATTAACAAATCTTGTATTTTATGCCTTCACAACATCTTTCGTATACACTCTTTTTTTTTTCATTCACACAAGCCAAAGCTCAGGTATAGGCCCTCTTCATCTCATATTTGGACTATTGCAATAGCCTTCTGGTTGTTCTCCCTACCTCTAGCCTCTCTCCATTGTAGTCCATCAGCCAGCCAAATGCCAAAGTAATTTCCCCAAATGATTGGTTTGACCATGTGACCCTTCTATTCAATTAACTTCCATTGTATTGACTGAATAAACCCTATTACTACAAAATTCCTTGCTGACATTTAAACTCTTCCCACTTTGACTCTTCCTACCTGTCTAGTATTCTTGCATTTTATTCCCTTCCATCTACTGTAAGATCCAGTAACTCTGCTCTTAATGTTCTTCACAAAATTTTTAGTACCCAACTCTATCTTTTCAGTGACTATCTACCACATCTAGAATACTGTCTCTTTTTCTCTTCTCATCCTGACTTCCCTTATTTCCTTTCTTCTATATTCAGTTGAAATCCCACTTTCTATAAGAGTTTCTTTTTCCTAAAGTACATTATATGCCTTTTGCCCCATCTTGAAAATTGAAAGATTTCCCCAACTCTCTTTTAATGATACATTTGTCATTCAACATAATTCCCAAAATGTCACTGATAGTAGCTTAAAAACCATATCTGAAACTTGTTTGCATTCAATTTGATAAGAATTAATTTACTGCCTACTACATACAACACAGTGGGCATACTGCTGGGTGCTTTATAACTGCATCAAAGTTTGTTGTGAGGAAAGTATTTTTCAAGTATTTTAAAACTGATGAAGTACATTTAGCAATGGATTCATCCTGGCATGGGGAATAGTCAGTATCAATACTTACAGAAGAAATTCAAATACCATATGTACAATACTCTATTCTGTTATTATATTAATGTGTTTAAGAAATATTCTTATAGGATCATGCTACAACCACCTATTCTTTCAGGAAGGAAGGAAGAGAAGGGAGAAGAATTGTATAATTTTGCAGTTGACTTCAAATGCAATATAAAGAAAATCCCAAGGACACTATCTGAGTGATGAACAAAAAGAGGCCCATTTGACTGGGCTGAACAGTGAACAAAAGAATGTAGTGCATAAGGAGCTTGCAGATTAAGTTGGGGTCAAATTATAAAGGATTCCAAAGTCAAATAGAGGAAGTTATAGTTTATCCTAGATATAATAGGGAACCACTGGAGTTTGTTGAGTGGTAAAGACAAATGGTCTGATCGTTGCTTCAGGAAAATCAATGTGGTAAATGAGTAGAAAGTGGAATGGAATAGGGAGAGACTTGAGGCAGAAAAACCAGTTAGGAGGACATTACAATTAGCTACGGGGTAAGAGGTGATAAAGGTTTGAGCTATTGGTTTTATTTTCTGAGAAGGAAGACTTAATCTCTACCAGGTTCATAAAACACTTATATATCCCTGCTTTTTACAAATCAATACTATTAGAGAATCAATTTAAAAATTTAAAAAGCTATATTCTATTTATTGAGCATTTTGGTGTAGTATGTTTGATAAATCTGAAGATTTTAAACTATTTAAATTGTATACACTTTTATATACTTTTGTATTAGAATGGCAATGTAATATAGTGGGAAGAAAAATGGCTTTGGAGTCCAGGAACTTCACTTCCTTCTCCTGTGCATTTGTCATAGCTCAATTTGTATTGCATTATACTTATATGCATCTTCTCACCCTTACTAGATTATGTTTCATGACACCAAGAACCATGTTGTATTTATCTCTTTAGCCTCATTGTTATCTAGCATGATACTAACAATTATTAAATGTTATGTCCATGTTTGCTGGATTCATTAGTACATGAATACACATTACACATAATACTGCAGGAGCAGACATATAAAGGATGGGTAAAATTAGATCTCATAATCATGTACAGAATAATGTGTTTCAATAGGTCAATCATAATCGAGACATAAATATTAATATCTTAAGTATATAGTAACTTGTGCCTTTAGGTGTTATTTTTGTTGTTGGCTACTGAGAAGCATGAAAAGATATCCTGTAACCCAGGACCTTTTATGTCTCTTTTTGACATGCAAAAGCATTGATCGTTAGTCTATCAAGTGAAGAACTGTAAATCACGACAGGCTTTAGTGGAAAAGGAAGAAACAATTCTGACATCTATAGCCAGTCTGTAGGTCATGCCTCTATAAATAATAACGAACATTATCACTGAACATAAAGGATGTTCTACCTAACACATATCACTAAGCAGA
>CM053583.1:81795082-81841665 GCA_028627135.1 Pseudochirops cupreus | reverse complement strand
AATGAATTTTATGAGTGAGTTTCTAAGTATAAGTCATGATTAATTTAATTTTTTTGTCTTTTCATGAATTATAATTTAATAAGATAGTCATTTTAATCTTAAAATTTTGTCAGAATTGTCTTCTAAATTTTACACAACTTCAAGATATTATATTCAAGATAATCTTGTACTGTTAGTTCTTTTTAAAGCATTTTGTTCTTGGTTTAACAGTATTTATAACATTTATGTGTGACTAAATTTGAAATGACCAAGTTATGCTGTTTTTTATCTGTGCTAGAACTCAAGCCTGAGAGAACAGCAAGAATACACTAGCAGAAATTTATTATGTAGGAGTTATTCCATTCTGAATAGAAAGCAAAAGAGACACTTAAGGACAAATGAGTATAAGATAAAGGGGAAAACATGAAGCATGAACATCTTAGATTCCTGCTGCAGGGAGTCTGCTTACCTAATGTTTTTTTCAGTTGACTTTCAAATTCTTTTGTTCCTCCCCTAGGTAAATAGCTCAAAAAGATAAGACTCTACACTTCATTATTACAGAGAATCACTTCAGGAAGCTGAATTTTTTAAGCAGAAATTTTAATGGTCAGGGCACAAAATCTGCAAATGATGGGACAATATAATATACTTGGATTTTGGCTTCCTAGGGGATCATCTCTCTCATTAAGCATAAACATTTAGTTTAGATTTCAGTAGTAGTCTTAATAAATGTCAGGAACAAATTCCCTGGGAAGTCCTCAATTGTAAAATCAAACTGATGGCTAGATTATTTCCCTCTCCTACATTCTCTGATTCTTAGGAAAAATCATATAAATGGGGGAGGGGACAATTCCAAGTTACAGAATTTCATACTAGACTTTGATTTACCTGGAAAATAAGGGACCTCAGGAAAAGGACCTCATAATTTCCCCATTATTAATATACTATGAAAATTGGCCCTTAGGGTTGTGTATAACCCACTGTGAATCCAGCCAAACTTTTATTCTTTTTTATCACTTCTCCCTCCATTTTGGATCATTTTATGTGTTGTTAGCAGTTCCATGAAAAATTAATTGAAACTCAGCCTCAGTTGAATGTTTGGTGGATGAAAAGGTGGAAAGTAATAAGCTAAAATGGATCTGTTCTGTCTGTCCCATTTTGCCCTATTTGTTAGGGTCACTGAGTTCCTTTTAAGTTTTTTTTTTCCTTCAGAAATAGACGTTAATGTGTCACTGAAATGGTCTAGCACATTTAGTTGTTATCCCATGCAAGTAGAAGTAGAAACTTTAAGTTATCAAAGTTGAAACTGCCTGATGAAATAAACAAATTTTGCATGCATTGTTTCCTTTTTCAGTGACCCTTGACTCTGAGTAAGCCCATCCCAGAGTTAAATGAAAACCACAAATAACAGTAATTCTCCACATGCAATTGAATCTTTCGCTATTCATACATTCAGTTTTTTTTGAGTGTAGAAATTGCTATTATGTTTTCTGGGGGATGAGGAAAGCTTATCCTCATTGAGTAAAGTACTGAGAAAAATAGAAGTGTTTATCTTTATGCTGTTACACCATTTTGTAGAAAGCTTCCTCCTGGCCCTCTTCCAAACATTCCCCATGTAACTAAAGGGTATAATTTTTACTACTTTGTCATTTCATATCAAATAATTAATCAGTGGATTATTGAGAATAGTTCATCAGTAGAATTCACTTCATCAGTAGAGCACCAGCTGAGTGATTTGGCAAATAGTTTCAAATAGAGTCAATGTGCAGAATATGTCCAGGGCATTGGAAAATTGGCAGATACACCTTAACTGAAAACAATTTAACCTATCTTCTTCTGTCCATGGTCCTAGTAGTTCTGGGTGACTCTAAGGCAAGATCCTACATCTAAATCTAGAAACAGCATATATTCCATCATGAGAAAAATAAATTTACAACAATTTTGTGATCCCTATTTCTATCCCCCTTTTGCTTTGTATAATCACATACTTCTAACCCATTACAAATCTTTCCTATTGTGACACCATAGTCATAGAGGAAAATATCTGAAAAATAAGCCCCTTCATAGTATTAATGATATTACTAGGAGTATTCACATTACAAGTTATTTCAGGTGACAAAAAGGTATATCTACATTCTAAAATCATAGTACACAGAAGACTGCTTGTTGTACTCATTCATAAATCCAAGTCTGATATAAAATAAAAAGGCAAATAGGGAGGACACACAATACTTGTTCATTTAAAAAAGGAACTTAACCACATTCTGTATTATACGTGTATGTGCATATATACCCATGTATGTATGCATGTGTGTGTATGTATGCATGCATGCTTTTCTAAACTATGGATGCTTAACCTTTTTTTAATATCATGGATCCCTTTGGTAACCTGAAGAAGCAAAGAAACCTTTTCTCAGAATACTGTTTTAAGTACATAAAATAAAATACATAGTATTGCAAAGGAAACAAATTATATTGAAATCTAATTATCAAAATATTTGAAAAATAACTTCATGATCCCAGGTTAATAAACCCTGATTTAATTATTAGTTCTGTATGGAAAATACAGAGGCTTATATTTAGTTACATGAAAAGACAAGTAAGGAGGAAGCAAGAAAAGAAACTGTGTTTGTTAATCATCTATTGTGTGCCATGCACTGTTCTACATGCTTTACACATGTTATTTCCTTTGGTCTTCATCAGCTATCTAAAGTGAAGAGAGTAATGTTATGATCTCCATTTTACAACTGAGGAAACAGACTGAGACAGGTTATGTGACTTGCTCAGAGTCACACAGCTAGTAAGTGTGTGAGATCAAATTTGAGCTTAGGTCTTTCTAATTCTAGGTGCACTATTCAAACTGCACTGTGACTTACCTTTAAGATTAGAGAATATTTTTGCTGAAAAGACCAGAACTGAAAAGAAAATTTGATGCTCAAATGCAAGAAACATGAGAAGGTAAACATGGAAAAGAAATCATAAGGAATTTATCAAAGTTGAACTATCTATATAGGAGGATTTATACATGCGTATGAACACATATCTGAGTATGTGTATAGATGTGTACATAGAGGGCACAGGATCCATTGAATAGGAAGGGACAATAGTTTAAAAGGTGAAATTCTGAGGTGGGAGGGGATTAGAATGAGAGGAGACAAGGGAGGGACAGAATGGAGTTAATCATCTCATATAGAAGAGGCAAGGGATAATTGTTACAATGGAGGGGAAGAACAGGAAGGCAAAAGGGAAAGAGTCAACCTTACTCTCTTTGAATTTGGCTTAGGGAAGGAATGACTCTAAACTAGGTATCTTGACACACAGGAGAGTAGGAGGTATGGGATGAGAGGTGGGATGATGAAGGGGAAGGCAGGAGGGGGAGGGTTGCTGGAAGTACACACTTCTGTAAAGGGACAGGTTCAGGGACAGGTTAGAGAACAGAACAAGGTGGGGAGGGATGGGAGGAGGGACATATAGTCTCTCACAATGTGTCCACTGTGGAGATGTTCTGCATAATTACACATGTACAGCCTGTATTGAATTGCTTGTCCTTCCAGTGGGGGTGGGTGATGAGGGAGGAAAGGAAAGAATCTAGAATTTAAAGTACTATAATCAAATGTTAAACATGTGTATATATATATATATATATATATATATATGTGGCTATATTATTATTATTATTATTATTAATTTTATTATTAACTACATGCAACTGGAAATTAAGATATACAGGCACTGGTTTAGGGAGATCCATCCTGCCCTACCAGAAAGTCAGAGGGGTGGTAGGGGAGGACATAGAAGAGAGCAGATTGGGGATGGGGTTATATAGTGGGATGGCTGTTTTGAGGTGGTGGGTAGGGGAAAGATGGGGAGAAAATGTGTAACTCAAAATCTCGTGGAAATGAGGGATGTAAACAAGAAAATAAATAAATTAGTTTATTTAAAAGAAAAAAGATTAGAGAATATTCTTAATAATAATGAAAATGTGTTCATCCATCACTCTACTCCACTCTCTGAACCTATTTGTAAGGGGAACCCATTGCTCTTGATCCTTTCACTTGAGCTAGTGGCAATAGGCTCAAGAACAATCAAACCTATACAGATACAAAGCATGCAGAGGAAGAGGCAGGGTGGTGGGCCAACCAGTTATTCTATTCCTCTGCCTTTCTTATTTTGAATCCTTTCAGTGCCCAGGTTTTACTTTTCTGGTGTCATATGAAAAACATCCTACAATCAACCTGCTCCTTGAAGTAAGGGATGGTTTTCCTCTTAGGTTAGTGAGTCAATTAGAAGAGCTCACCATCTATTACAGCAAATTGTCATGATATCAGACTGTTACATAGAGCTCCAAATCACTAGGAGGCAGGTATAATGGAAAACAGAGGGACTATTGTTTGTTTTGTTATTTTGTTTTAATCATCAAAGAGAATTAGAGTAATAAGGGACCTTGAGATCATAAAACCTAACATTTAATACTGCAAAAGGAGAATGAAGGTCTGGAGATACTGAGTGATATTACTAGGGTCATACAACTAGGTAGTGGCAGAGCTAGGACAAGCACATAGATTTTCTGACTCTCAAACCCATGTTCCTTCCATTACAATGTATCATTGTTCCCAACATTTCCCTATATTCTTTGATCCAAAAAAATGTAGAAAGGGAAAAATGATTTATATATTTCCAAGTAAATACCATTAGTAATAATTACTAAATGAGAGAATTAAGGATTTTCACAGAAGGAAGAAGGACTTCTGTCTCTTTGTGCCTGAAATGATTCATTAGTCACAAATTAGAGAATCAAGAATATTTGTACAAACATTTGAAATAATGATCTACCTTTTGAAATAACTATTCTTTTTGTTTCATTCTTTTGTAAATGGTTTACTAATAGATTATCATTTCTTTCTACTCTTCTACTAAGTAAGCAATAATAATATAATTTAAAATGTATGTACTTTAATTTAAAAATTCTTTATTGTTAAAATAAAAAAAAAAGAACAATGCTAACCATCATCTGGGCCTTTAGTGAGTTGCAATTTTTGCTGGTAGAGGGTCTTGCCCTGAGGTTGATGGCTGTTCCCTGATCAGGATGGTGGTTGCTGAAGATTGGGGAGGCTGTGGTGATTTCTTAAAATAAGAAAACAAATAAATTTGCTTCCTTGATTGACTGTTCCTTTTACGTTAACACTTAGAAGAAATTATATAGTTTATAATTGGACTAATTTCAATATTATAGTGTCTCAGGGAATAGGAAGGTCTGGGGAAAAGGAGAGAGAGATGTCAGCAGAGCAGTCAGAATTCATACATTTATCGATTAAGCTCTCTGTCTTATATATGCGTGTTTTATGGTGCCCCAAAATGATTACAATAGTTACATCAAAGAACATTGATCGCAGATCACAAATATAACATATAACAAATATATATATTATGTTTATATATAATATATATAGCAATAGTGAAAAGTGTGAAATGTTATGGGAATTACCAAAATGTGACACAAAGATATGATGTGACCACATATTGTTAGAAAAATGGTAATGACAGACTTGTTCCAGGCAGGGTTGCCTGGAACACAACCTTCAAGTTGTAAAACAAAAGATAAAAAAAAAAAAACCAAAACAATATATGTGAAGAGCAACACAACAGGATTTGTCTCTATATACTCTTGTCAGAAAGATTTTAAGTTATCATTATTGTCTATTTATAGAATTAAGATTATTTGAGGTAATTAAAAGCATAATTTACATCCCTGGTAGCAAGATAACAAAGCACTTCCTGAAACTCTATTCCTGATATTCAATTCTGTTTTTGATATACAATATTTACAGAACTGCTAACTAGATCTGTAGTCTTCTTTAATTATACCACAATAAATTACTCAACTACCACTGCCCCTAATAATACATATACACACATATATACACAAAATCTATTTACATATCTATCTACACCGATATCTATGTATATTTGTGTATATGTATGTGTATGAGTGCATATAAAACTACATATGTATATATACACTCATACATATACATATACTTTTGTGATTATCTGGCATTTTTACTTAAAATTCCACACTTGTCTATTATATCCTGCCAAAACAAAGAGGGAACTAATCAATTTCACCTCTCAACAAAAGGAGATATTTGATAATTAAATTTGAAACTGAGCTCTTTTTTTTTTTTTTGAAACTAAAGTCAAAATCAGTATTGTTCTATGTGCTCATCCAATTCCTATACAAAACTTCAGTATTGGTTGTATATTTATATTAATAGAATCAATGCATGGCCCAAATTCCTATCTTTAAGAATTCATTTCCTTGGTCTTTCCTTTTTACTTGATCCATTTTCTGAAGGTTATCACAGAGCTGCTATACCTTCATGAGGTGAAAGAAATGGTCCACAGATGTCAGATCCCTGCAGAACTAGTTAATGCTTTCCTTTGGAGAGGTGATTCCAGTAAGTAGAATAGGTCATAACTGAATCTCTCCTTGCTCTAGGCCAAAGTTGTCAAAGACATGGGCGCACAATACTTCAAAATGTGACCAAAACCATTTTAAAAAGTACTTCTTATCTGTTTCAAATATGATGTATTAGTAAAACAAACAAGCAAGCAAGCAAATGAATGAATAAAATAAATAAATCAATGAGAAAAAATATTTCAATGGGTGATTTTCTAAGTCAATATGTGGCCTGCAGGGATCCTTACAAATTTAATGACACCCATTTCTATTTGATTTTGATACCACTGCTCTAAACAACTCTTTATCATTATAAATAGCAGAGAAGTGTAGATTGATTTGTAGAGAAAGTTTCCTCATCAATGAAATAACACATCCACTCCCTGTCTTTTTTTCTAGGCATCAGTCTACCAACTAAGAAGTCAACAAGCATTTATCAGATACCTATGATATGTCAAGCATATCATAGAGAGAGAGAGGGAGAAAGAGAGGGAGAGATTGTTAAGCACTTAATACAAAGTCCTAAGTGAAGAAATGACCCTTGTGGAACCTTTACCTGTTTACTTAAAATTGTTGGTCAGATTATACCCTCACAAAAATCTGATTCTATCCTTATAAGGATCTGCCTGCCTTTCATGAAAGCAATTCTAGTAAATTACATCAGTTTTAGACTACACATTTGGACTTAGAATAATTCTTGTGAATAAAGCCAGAGATTGTTTGGGAATCTTTGGGTAAAAAATAGGATGTGTCAATTTAAAATTTGGGTTGAGTAGAATGCCAGAGGCACTGACAGGGCTGAACTGAGCAGGTTAATAATAAAAATAATAATAATATTCTGTTACTGTAGCATATTACCACTATTTCTTACTTCTTCAATCATTCAATATTAGGGAGAACAACAGTGTTTCATAAGTATTTGTCCCCTGAAGCTCCCTAGGATATTTCATACTTCTTTAGTGCTGGGCCCTGAAAGGCAGTCTGAATATAAAAAACACCCAAGGTGAGCCTATGGTTATTTTCAAACCATAGTTAATGACAACTGCTTTCCTTTGATTTCAGGAAGAATTTAAACCAGGCTGGTTAATTTGTGAATAATAATGGTGGAATGTTACATTTGAACATATCATCTGTTTCTTTATTTTTACAGTATTAACTATCCAATAATTCTTTTAAGATGTGTAATTCTGAGTATTCATAATGCTGGACTATTCTATCATTGTTCAAAAGGAAGAACACATGCATATGTGAATGTAGTGGTCAAACCAGATACCACTGCCATTTATAGTTGTCATTGAATGTAGTGAAACATCTTCTTTGGCTGATTGCTTTAGGGACTTGAGTAACTCAGAGGTTAATGGGAATCATTAGGCTAAATAGGGAGATGCTATGGCATACTGGGAAGGAGGCAGTTTCAGGACTGGAATTTAGGAGAAAACAACCAAAATCCTGACTTTGTTACCAGACAGTGACCTTAGATTTGTTACAATTTTCTCTCAGTCCTAAATTCTCCCATTTTTAAAACAAAATTGTTTAATTAAAGCCTTTCAAAAGTATTGTTTAAAACTGAGTTATATAGATTAAAAAGATGTTTGTATGAGAAGCCTCCCCTCCAAAAGAAGCCTGGAGAAGAGGTATCTATACTAGGTTCTCTCTCTCTCCTCTCTCTCTCTCTCTCTCTCTCTCTCTCTCTCTCTCTCTCTCTCTCTCTCTTCCCCCCCTCTCTCTCACATGCCCATCCACAGCCACCCACCCACCCACACACACCCACACACACACACACACACTATAGCCATGATCTCCTCTTTCCCTGATCTCTAAGCTATCACCTCTGCCAATCACAAGGCAAAGAGATATACTGGAAACTATTTCAAAATGTACTAAGGAGATTATCACTCAGTTCAGGGAGTTTTTATCTATTCCTTATGAATAGCAAAGGTGAACTGTACTCATCAGACTATTGCGTATTATCTATCATGCTGTTGGTACTCAACTGATATTAATTATTCTACCATGAATAATGATTTCGCTATATTTATAAGTACTATTTAGTACCTTTCATCAGTCTTTCCAGGATTCTCCCTGTATGTTATGAGATGCAGAACTATTACTAGTAGGATAAAACAAAGCTTGAAACCAGACTAGCAGTCTAAAAAATGTTCTGGGGCATTTTATTTTCATTATTTGGAAATAGAAAACCGTCTGTGAAATGTTAGCCCCTAGCTGATATATAAAGTGAAGGTGTGGGTTTAAACCACTGACATGGGCAGATCTGTAACTCTTGTACTAGCAGGTATTTTTAAAAATAAGTTAGTAAGAAAGATTCAACATGGGAAAGCTATGGTGTAAGAATGATTTCTTTGCTTTGGTTCTAGATTCTAAATTTAATCATATTCTAACCCAGCTTTCATCTATTCATTTTCCTAATATGCATCAAATTTGTTTTGAATTCAGAAATGTTTGGGTGGTAATGGTAGATATATATGGCTAATTCCTTTCATTTTGAACATTTAACCCCTTCATTGCTAAAACTAACAATGTCCTCTAAGTTATCAATATGCAATATCATATGTTGTGAAGATAAAGGCCTTTTGAAGAGATGCAGAAGGTCTTTACAATCTCTAAGTAGGCACGTACTCCCCATATTAATTCATTTTTATACATATTTGGAGCTCTCTTCATAGAGAGATAGAAACTGTTTATTGAATCCCTGGTCCTTCCTGTAATTTTAAGGTCAGTCACTCTTCTGGGGATGATCACTCTGCGTACTGAGAATAGTATATGAGCTGCAAAGTATGGTTTGGAGGGCTTTGGGCCACATAGGGACAATTATAATATAATGGCAGGAGGTCTAGATTTGGAGTCAAAAGACATAGGTTCCAGATCTGACATTTTCTATTTGTGAGACTTTGGAAAAGTCCCTTAATGCTTCTGGCCCTCATTTTCCTAATCTTTAAAATGAGACAGTCAAGTTAAAAAATCTCAAAGTTTCCTTTCTTTCCTATATTCTTGTTAGGTCTGGCACACTATATTCTTTAACACTAAATTTAAGCCAGGACTAGGGGTCATAGGCCAGGCTCTGACAAAAATAGTCATTGAGAGAATACACTGATTTCCTCAGGAAGAGATCCCAAAATAAAAACTACATGGAACATTATAGTCAATTTTCAGAACTATTAAATAAAGGAAAAAAAGTACTACAAGCAACAAGAAAAATTCAAATACGAGAAAGTCACAATCAGGATTACACAAGACTCAGCAGCTGCTAACTTAAAGGATTGGGGGTCATGGGATATGATATTTGGGAAGGCAAAGGAGCTACAATCAAGAATTATTTACCCAGTAAAATTAAGCAGACTATAACAAGGGAAAAACTGCTTTTTCAGAGGGGTGGCTAGGTGGCACAGTGAATAGAACACTGGCCCTGGAGTCAGAAGGACCTGAGTTCAAATCCAGCCTCAGACTTTTAACACAGAATTAGCCATGTGACCTTGGGCAAGTTATTTAATACCAATTGTCCTACCTTCCCCTCTCTAAAAAAGCAAAAAGCAAACAAACAAATGAATGGTCTTTCAGTGAAATAGAAGAACGTCAAGCTTTCAAAGGAGAAGACCAGAACTAAATCAGAAATTTGACCTCCAATACCAAGACCCAAGAGAAACATAAACAGGTAAAAAGGGAAAAGAAAACCCAAAGAATTTAACAGAGCTAAAATATTTATATCCCTGCATGAGAAGGTGATAATGTGCATTCTTAAAAATTGCATCACTGGAGTGGCTAGGTGGCACAGTGAATAGAACACTGGCCCTGGAGTCAGGATGACCTGAGTTCAAATCAGGGCTCAGACACTTAACACTTACCAGCAGTATGATCTTGGACAAGTCACTTAACCCCAATTGCCCTACCTTCCCCCCTCCAAAAAGAAAAAAAAAATGCATCACTAGTAGTACAGATAGAAGAATTATAAATAGATGATGTGGTTATAAGGTGAATTTGAGGAAATAACATAATACCAATTAAGGGATGAGAAAGAAGATTACAATGGATGCAGAAGAAAGGGAGAGGCTGAAATGTGTAACTAATATCACATTAAGGGATGAAAAAAAAAACTATTGCAGCAGAAGGGAAGATGGAAGACTGGTCAACAAGAATCACTTGAATGTTACTATCATTAGCATTGGCTCAAAGAGGAAATAATACACACAATCAGTTCAATATATAAATCTATTTTACCTAACAGGGAAGTAGGAGGGGAGGAGATAAAATTATGGGGAAGTGGGGACTAGTAGAAAGGAGGGCAGAGTAGGTGAGGTGGAAGACAGAAGCAAAACACTGATGAAGAGGGAAAGGGTAAAAGAAGAGAGAGGACAAAAAGGAGGAAGAATAAGATGGAGGAAAAACACAGGTAGCAAGTATAATTATTAACAGGATGGACTCCCCCATAAAACAGAAGCAGATAGCAGAGTGGATCAAAACCAGAACCCCACAATATGTTAACAGTTTACAAGAAAAACATACTTGAAGAAGAGAGACAAATACAAATAAAGGGAAGAGGCTGGAGCAGAATCAGTTTCAGGTAAAGTAAAAAAAAGGGGGGGTAGAGCAATTCTGATCTCAGACAAAATAAAAGCAAAAATATACCTAATTAAAAGAATAAAGGAAAAAAATACATCTTGCTAAGAGTTATCATAGAAATAAAATAATATCAGTACTAAAATATATGTACCAAAGTGTTATAGCTCCCAAATTCTTAAAGGAGAAGTTAGATGAGTCATAAGAAGAAATAGAAAGCAAAATTGTACTAGTAGGGGACTTCAACTGTCCCCTATCAGAACTTGATAAATTCAGCTAAAAAAATTAACAAGAAATGAACTAAAGAGGTAAATAGAATATAAGACAAATTAGATTATGACAGACCTTTAATATGATCTAGACATAAATGGTGACACAATAAATAAATCAGAAAAGGAAGGAACAGTTTACTTGTCAGACCTACAGTCAATGGAAAAATTCACAACCAAACAAGAGATAGATAGCATTATAAAATGTAAAATAATTTTGATTATAGTAACTTAAAAAGCTTTTGTATGAGCAAAACTAATGCAACCAAGATGAGAAGGAAAGCAGAAACCTGGAAACAATTTTTACAGTAAGTGTCTCTGATAAAGACCTTGTTTTTCAAATATATAGAGAACTCAGTTGAATTTATAAGAATACAAGTAATTCCCCAATTGATAAATGGTCAAAGGATATGAATAGGCAGTTTTCAGACAAAGAAATCAAAGCTATCTATAGGCATAAGAAGTGCTCTAAATCCCTTTTGATTAGAGAAATACAAATTAAAACAACTCTGAGACACCACTTTATACCTATCAGATCAGCTAATATGACAAAAAAGGAAAATGATAAATGTTGGAAAGAATGTGGGAAAATTGGGAAACTAATGTACTATCAGTTGAGTGGTGAACTGATGCAACTATTCAGAAGAGAAATTTGGAACTATCTGCAAAGGACAACCAAACTGTGAATATCCTTTGATCCAGCAAATACCATTACTAGGTCTGTATCCCAAAGAGATCATTAAAAATAATGAAAAGTACCTACATGTGCAAAAAATATTTATAGCAACCCTTTTTGTGGTGGCAAAATATTGGAAATTCAAGGAATGCCCACCAATTGGGGAATGGCTAAATAAGCTGTGGTATATAAATATAATGGAATACTATTGTGAAATAAGAAAGGATGAAGAGGCAGATTTTGGAGAATCCTGGAAAGACTTGTATGAATTGATGCAAAGAGAAATGAGCAGTATCAGTAAAACCTTGCATGCATTATCAGCAACACTGTGTATGATCAACTCTGAAATGACTCAGCTTTTCTCAGAAATATAATGATCTAAGACAAATACAAAGGAATCGCAAAGGAAAATGCTATCCATACTCAGAGAACGGAAGAACTCTGAATGTAGATTGAAAATTTTTTTTCATTTATTTTATTCTTTGTTGTGTATTTTCTTTCCTTTTAATATGCTTTCACAACTCTAATATGGGAATATTTTTACATGATAGCATATGTATAAACTATTTCAAACTGCCTACCATTTTCAGAAGACAGGAGGGGATGGAGAGAGGAAGAAAGATTTGGAACTCAAAATCTTCAATTAATATTTTATGGTTTTGCTGTATATTTCTTCCTGTAATTCACTTAACTTCTCCTTTAAGAATTAGGGTGCTACACCACTTGGTGCATATATGTTTACTATTGATATTGCTTCATTGACTCTGGTACATTTTATCAAAATATAATTTTTCCTTATCTCTCTTAATTAGGTGTATTTTTGCTTTTACTTTGAGAACCCCATTCATATACACAGTTATGATTACTATCTTTGTATTTGCCCCACCTTATTAAAAAATGAATGCTAAAAGTTTTTTTTTCACATATTACCATTAAAAAAAAGAATCATATCCCCTTATCTTCTATCCTCTTCCTGGGAATATCTCTGCCCTTTCAGGAGTCATTATTTTATATGCTTTATAGACTGTTATCTGTTGGCTGGTGTTTATCATTCTGATTGGTCTGTCTGCCTTAAGACTCTCACCACCCCAGTTTATCCTCCATTCAGTTGCCAAAATGACCTTCCAAATCACAGTGATGATTATGCCACCTTCCTCTTTTACTCAGTAAAACCCAGTGACTCCCTTTTGATCCCAAAGATCAAATATGATATCTTTTCTTTAAAATTTTTAAACCCTTCAGAAGCAGGCTCTTTACTATTATTACAATCTTTTTACTTCTGAGTCCAAGCCATATGTGTTGCAAACACAGCAAAATCTGCCTTTTTGCTGTTCTTCAAATACAATAGTCTATCTCCCGACTAAGAACATTTTCATTGGCTGTCCCCATACCATTCTCTTCCTCATCTTCCTAACCTTTACTTTCTCATTTCCTTTAAGATTCAGTTCAAATGTCATCTTCTACAGTAATTTCTACAGCTGGTCCTCAACTTGAGTCCAATACTCATTAAGATCATCTTCCATTTTTACAGCATTCATCTTTTATATAGATGTATCTAGCACATCATCTCAACCATTAGAATGTGAACTCCTTGAGAGAAGAAACTGTATTTGCAGTTTTCTTTATGATTTCTATTGTTTGGCACATAAATGCTTGACTGACCAATAAGCAGTGAATTCAAGATAAAACGCATAACACATATATGTAAACTCCCTCAAGAATTTGAACCAACCAGAGACCTAAGTGATAAAACCAATGAAGACACATATTGGTTCTCTCCAAGATCTAGTTCAGTCATATCATGAAATTTTAGAGACTATTTTCTCCATTTAATAATGTCAATATTCACCTTCTATGATTATACAATATCAAGAATCAGAAATCTCAAATCTCTCAGTGCTATACATTTTTCTTTCTCACTAGTGACTTTTAGCTTGATAATATCCTCCTCTTTAGATGATATTTTCTTTGGCACATTAGTTAAGGGACATTGACTTGGTGAAAGTTTAAAAAAATTGTCAACAGGCCCTCCTACATGTGCTATTATTTTGTCTCCTTTCAGAAGGAGCTATGACAGATGAATTCTTAGCCATTTCTAAATTATCCTAGTACAAATATTGTGATTCATTTATATATTTCACCCTGTCACTTAATGACAATTTTATTTCCGTGGGCATGTTCGTCTCTGGTGTTCAAGGTTTTGGAAAAGTTGTTAAACAAGCACACAGAAAGAATAATAGCACATCACGTGATACCTGAAAGCATTTACAATACAATTTCACTTAGCACCAGAGCTTTAATATTCTCTATATTTTGCATACTCAAATTCATAAATGAATTCCTGATATCATCACGGGATTATAACTTAGAAGGGACCCAGAGAAAATGTAGTCCCCTACTTCATTTTGAAGATGAAGAAAACTATAGCAACTATCAGAGCCAGGATTAAAACCCATGTACTCTGATCCAAAATTCAGAATTCTTTCTGAATTTTCACGTTTTTTTAATATATAGGAATATTATCAGCTAACTCTAAGTAAAGCCAAACTTTGCAAAGATGAATGGAGAAGATGCTTCTTTAAATGTACAAAGTTATAATTTTATAAATTTATTGAAATCATTTATAGCAGGCTGCACTAAATTTCAAAGTTATGGCTTAAAAAAACTCTCAGATTGCAAGCACAACATTCAATGTATTCAATGTTTGTATGCAATGATGCAAATTGCAAACATTGCTATTACTATGTGACTCTTTTCCATGTATTTTCCATGATTAATTCTAGGAAATATGGGATCTTTTACCTTAATATATTCCTTGTGTTTAATTTATTATTGTCATTACCATTATTGCTATTATCTACTACTATTACTACTACTATTACTACTACTACTACTACTACTACTACTTAATTACTCAGTTTTCATTCTTTTATTTAATTCTAGGAATAGAATGAAAGCAAGATTTCCTAAGCAAGGAAAAATCTATCCTTGATTTTCATCAGATAATTATTTATGCAGGTTTTTAATCTATTGGGAATAGCATTTGATCAATGTGATAGAAAAAAGAAAAAACAAAGTATCTTCTAAATAAAAAGGGGAAAAAAAAAACTATAAACTCTAATGCAGAACGTCTTCCTGTGTTCTATCATGTATACAAGGTACGGATATCCTATCAGCAAGGGAAGTGAGGGAGGAAAAGGGAAAGAGAATAATTGTTTATACTTATATATCTACTATTATATACAAAGTCCTGCAGTAATCACTTTTATATATATCCGATCATATGACGGAAGTATTAAAGTCTTTTTCAATATGTTCTTTAGCATTCTCTCTTATAAACCCACCACTAAAGAGGCACTTTTCCTATTTCCTTCCCTTCTTTCCCACCTTGCCCCATTCTTTAGCCAGAACCCAGAACCCAAGCCAAGATATGGGAAAATTCCTACAGAGAACACTCAAGTCTTGGTCTTTTTCCTTTATTTACCCCAGAATAGGCACTGGCCATAACCAATCCAATCTGTTTCACTGCTCCGAGAGCTTAATTGTGCTGGGAGTCAACCCTATTCTTTTCAGTGAAATGGAGAATCACCAATTCTTACCATTTGGCTTACTTCAATGATATACCTATTTCCAGCACTTCCATCTGACCTACTAAAATATGCTAAAACTTTTCCTTGGGTCTTGTCATCTAACTTGTGCATTTAGGATTTCTAGGCCTTTCCATTTATCCTACAACTGACCTTTCTTATTTCTCTTAATTAGAATTTCTTATTCTTAAATTCTTATTTCTCTTAATTAAAATAGAAGCTCCCACTTCAGAGTGGGAGCTAACTTTTTCTTATTTTTATCACCAGTGCTATGCCTAGTTTTTGGTACACAATAAGCATGTAATAAGTGCTTTTTTATTTATTCATCCTAAGTGAATTGAGTATTCTGAACAAGTTAGAAATAATATTCAAAACATTTATGATTATATTGATAAAGCCAGAAATAATGGCACAAAGAAATTTCCAAATTGATAGTGTCAGTTGAAGACATTGCTAGTGCCATCTTCAGCTCAAAGCAGTAAACAATCTGAACTCAACTTTCTTTTATTTACCATACTTAAAAAAAATTCCTACTCTACCTTTGACCTTATGCAAGTTAGTCACATCCTCTCCTCAGAATAAGAAGAACTTGAATATTATCGTGGTCAGCCTAAGTTACATCCAATTCAATCCAACAAGTGTTTACTATGTGTGTGGTACTATGTTAGGTTCAACAGATACATAAGAGAAAAGAATAAAACATTCTCTGCCTGCAAAGACCTTATATCCTCATGACTGTAAACAAGAAAAAAAGATACAATAGAAGGTAATTTGAAGATGGGGGATATTATCAGATTTTCATCATGACTCTCATTTCATTGAAAATTAATTCTTAAAAAGATATCTGAAGGATAGGAGGAGATTAGAGAGAGGGCCAGAGGATAGTGTGAAAGTGAGTAAGGTCATCTTGAAAGTCAATTCAAATGGGGTGAACTCTAGAAAATTGTGATCTAGAGATAGCTGGGTGGTAGAATTGAGGAACAGTAGGAAGGCTTGAATTCAAATTCATCCTCCAACATATTTCTAGCTGTGTAGCCCTGAACAAATTACTAAACCTCACTCACTCATGGTTTCTTCAAATGTTAAGAAGGGAGTAATAATAGCACCTACCTTTCACAGTTGTTAAAAGGATGAAATAAAACAATATTTGTAGAGTTTTCATCTCAGTCCTTGGCACATAATAACGGATTAATAAATTCTTCTTTCCTTCCAACCTTAAGTTTTATCTCAGGTAGAGAAAAGCCTTTAATTGCCACTTTTATGGACTGGAAAAGTGAAAATCTTCTATCTGAAAGGAGAGATAATGAATCCCTATGAATGGAAGTCAGGCTACATATTATTCAAGTGTTTAGAGACATTAGATTATACAGATATTATTGTAAAGTCCATGGCTACAGGAGCTATACTTATAGAGAGTTTTACTGCAAACAGCATTTTCACACATACTGATTTTTCAGATATCAATGTGTGGATAAAGGCTGTTGAGCGCATACACGACCATCTGTCAGATGTTAGATTGGCATCCCATAGAGATAAAATAGGCTATATTGCTTTGATCCTTGCCTGATATCTTTACTTTTAAAGATGCCTAAATTCATGCATTAGGCAATGTTTTAAGAGCAACAAACCAGAGGAGACAGTTCTATCAATATTAAAGGTGTTGTTTTTAAAGTGATCCTTCTCACTACATTATCATCAAGCACCTGAAGAAGCACATTTTAAACATAATGTTATAGAAATCAGACACTGAATAAAAAAGAAAAATGAAGAAAAAGAAAATTATTCTTTTGGCAGTAATAGCATTTGCTGGGGGGAAAAGTTAGATCTAGCAACCAAATCAATAGAGCACATTTTCACTAAAGCCAAAATAGGAAGCAATCAATTACTAAAAGAAGAGATATCTGATGGCTTTGATAATATCAAGACTACATGTTTCTATTACTAAGATCAATGTGGAGAAAAAAGAAAATCTGAATTGGACCAGCTAATCTATAAAATGACAGTTAATCCCAGCCCATGTGCAGAAAAGAAATTTGATTTTTTCTTCAAACTAATGCAAATTTTAGAAGGGGGAAATCCATATTTCTTCTATTTCTTAAATGAATCATCACTCAATACATTATGAGGGTAGATCCACCAAATGCCAGAACTGATCAGTTTGTGATCACTATTTTTCATTATCTGTTAAAAATGGACTGTTTTTCAACTTATGGATTTAAAAAATATGAAAAATATTGAAATGATACTTTAAATTCCAAAATTATTGTAAAGTAAGTATGAATAATATTCAGATTAAAAAGAGACTATTAAGCTACCTAAAGTGTCTTAATACATTTTCAGTTGCTATTTAAATTCATACATGTAGTTTTAAAAAATTAATCTCATTTTAAAAAATCCCTAATGTCAACTTTTTCTATGCATTTAAACAGTTGTTCTTTGTCAAATATTATTTATCTGGCCCATTATCAACTAGACTGAACCCTAGCATATTTATAAATTCATTATAGGATTAAAATTAATCGACAACAATATATGTATATGTATTTATATATATATATATGGAGAGAGAGACAGAGACAGGGACAAGAGAGAGAGAGAGAGAGAGAGAGAGAGAGAAAGAGAGAAGGAGAGAAGACATACCACAATAAATGGAAATTTGGCATCTGAACAAAGAAGAAATTATTTCAAGTCCCATCATTTACACATTAGGTTGCAGTATAGTTGTCAGTCTACAATGGAATTGGAAGTTTCCTCACGGGCAGTTCCCTAGATGAATAAATCACAAGTCTAGTCAAATAAGTAATTGGCCAAATAAACAGTCTTCATACCATGAGCAAGGGAAAGAATATTAGATAGTAATTTAGGGGACCTAGACTCAGATCTTAAGTCTGCTATATACTACCTTCAAGACCTTTGTCTTATATACTCTCTTGTCCTCAGTCTCATCATTTGTAAGATAAGAAATGGGAAGGACTAGATAGTCTTTAAAGTTCTTTCCAACTACTGATTCTTTGATTTGCCCAGAAGTGAAAAATCTGAAGAATTTAAGGAAAAATTGGAAGTGTCATAAGAAGTAACTTAGAGTAAAGAAAGTAGAACCAAGAAAATCATATACAAGACTAAAAGAATACTAAAAAGCAGTAAAACTCAAGTGCACATAGTTTGGACTAAAATATTAAGCTTAAAGCTCACATTTATTCTGTTAATAAAAAGTAAATTGTAAATGTTGACTAATGGTCAACACTCCTTTTTCACTTGACTATATTCAGGGAACACCCTTTGTGAGGGAGGAAGAAGAAAATTTGTCTAGATGATTAGTGAGATAAATCTGCCATATCAAAACAAATTGTAGAAATATTTTTCAAATTTGATAATGCTATAATATGGCTAACTCTTACCTTCATGCTATACTAATTTATTATGTTTAAGCTACACTATCCCCCTTATCACTACACACACATGAAAATTGTAGAACTGCGTTCTACTGTCCTGTCAGTATTGGAAACATTAATTAGAGTCGGTTTTAATAACAGACAAAGATCTAATACTGGGTCAAGAAAAGGACAGCAGAAGAGAGAATAGGCATGGAGGCATGGCACATCTGTACGTACATCTAGTACCTAGTACAAAAAAAGAGTTCTACCTTGACAATACAGTTAAACAGGCTAGATTAGAGAACTCAGTTAAAAAATCCTAATTTGCCAGTGAGCCAGCATAAGAGAGAAAAAAATATGGAGAACATAGTTCCTATAGATTAAGGTTCATATAGGTCAAAGGCTCTATTTAGGAATCCCAAAATGCAATGTCATCTAGATTCTAGAGAAACATAGAGAGCTTAGAAAACAGATAAGCCTTTTGGGTAGCAAAATCAGGGAACTGTGAATAAGATGGCAATAACTGAGAGCAGGTTCTGGAACCATCAGAAAGCTTCTTGTGTACTTTGTATCAGGGTAGGAACATATCCTAAAATGTGTGCAACCTAGAACCCATCAAGTAAAGGTTGTAACTGGCTGAACTTGGATATACAGTGAATGGAAAATAGAGAGGACTAATTCACCCCACTCCCACCTACTATCTAGTCATTCCTTATTTACAAGAAGGTTGGAACAAAATCAGTTAAATGCTGAAGCAGCTAGATGGCAAACTAGTTGGAACATTGGACCCTAAAGTCCAGAAGATCTGAGTTCAAATTTGGCCTCAGATATTTATTAAATGATCTTGTGCAAGTCACTGTTCACCTCAGTTTATGTACCTATAAATTGGGGATAATAATAGCACCTACTTCTCAGGGTTGTTTGGAGGATGAAATGAGAAAATATCACAAACAGTTTAGCGTGGTGCATGATACATAATGAGTGCTATATAAATGTTCTTGTTATTTTCTAAGATGCAAAACACTTCTATTGGAATAGAAGCTTAGAACTGGAATTGGCATTTCTTGAATCCCTATTCAGTTCTCTTTGACACTAGGCGCCTATATGATTCCTATTACATATCGCCAGGTTTATTAATATCCAATAGACATTTTAATGTGACATGGGTATGTGGGCATGTTTATGTGCATATTCACATATGTAAAAAGGAAATAAATATGGTACTGATACCTAAACCAGGAAGATGAATAATAAAAAGAAAATTATAGTCCAATTTCATTAATTAATAAGGCTGTAAAAATCCTAAATAAAGAATACAATATATTAGAAAGAACATACATTATGACAAAGCAGGTTTTATACCAGTGTGATGCTTTAAAAAGTTCTGAGAGACATCATTTTGGGTTTTTTTTTAACCATTTTATTAATAAGGCCAGCACATTTATTAATAAAAGGATGGCCCTTTGGCCATCTCTCTTAGATGAAAATCCCCTAATGGTAGTGGCTCATAGTTTATATGCCCTTTTAAGAGCGGATATTACTGAAGGGTGGCAATCAGCTCTCATTGGTTAACAATTAAGGAGAAAATGTATATTACAATGAGAGGCTGAGCTTTATTACAATGAGGTTATTGTGGTAGCATGACTTGGGCCACCCAAATCTTGTTCAAAGAGACATTAATTTCAATACTACCTGTCTGACAAAAGGGAGAATTAACTTTTTCTCAGACCAATCTGAGCAATAACAATGAGCAGGAATGCACTCTTTAGGCCAAACGAATTTCTTTTAATGTCTGATTAGATCTTTGTCTATCTTTAAGAGAGATTTCCCATGCTGGTTAATTTCTGGATTGGGAAATAAAGGGAAAAACTTTGTCCTAATACAATCATCAGTTATTAAGTAGGAGGAAATAAAAGGAACAAATGAAACATGTAAAGGAAGGAGGTTTAGCAGTGCCAGATTTTAAGCGACATTATATATAAGGTTGTAATTATCAAAACTATCTGGTACTGGCTACAAAATTGAAAGTTTCATCATGGGATCAAAAGAAACATAAAATTTATAGCCACAAATAAATATGGTAAGCTTGTATTTGACAGTGTAAATACCTAAGATTTAAGTATAAGAATTATTTAGTAAAATTATTGGGAAAACTGGAAAGCAGTATAGTAGAAATTGGGCAGAGACCAATATCTTACATCATTTACCAAGATAATACCAAATGGATACATGACCAAAATGTACACAGATATCACAAGAAAATTTGAAAAAAATGTGGTACATATTACCTATCAGACTCATGGATAGGTGAAATAATTTATAAATAAACAAGAGATAGAGAACAGTGTGAGGTATAAAGAGAATAATTGGATTACAATAAATTAAAAAGGTTTTGTAAAAAGAAAACAAATGTAACCAAGGTCAGAAGGAAAGCCGAAAGCTGGGGAAAATTTTTTTTGCAGATTCTCAGATAAAGGTCTCATATCTCAAATATAGAAAAAAAAACTTTGTCAAGTCTATTAAAATATGAGTCATTTCCCAATTGATAAATGGTCAAAGGATATGAACAGGCACTTTCCTAATGAAGAAATGAAAACAATTTATAGACATATAAAATGCTTTAAATCATTATTGATTAGAAAAGTGTAAATTAAAACAACTTTGAGATATCGTTTTGCAGCTATTAGATTGGCTAAAATGATTTAAGGGGAAATGACAGATGTTGGAGGGCATGTGGAAAAATTGGAACACTAATTCATTGTCTGTGGAACTATGAACTTATATGACCATTTTAGAGAGCAATCTGGAATTATGTCTGAGTTATTAAACTGCCTATACACCCTTTGATCCAGCATTACCATTACTATGTCTATTTCGCAAAATGATTAGCAGAAAAAAGAAAAACAAAACCTACATAATCTAAAATATTTATAGTAGCTCTCTTTCTGGTGACAAAGAACTGGAAACTAAGAGGATGGCCATCAACTGCGGAATGGTTTAATAGGTTGCAAGTATATGATCATGACTGAATACTATTGTGCTATAAGAAATGATGAGCTTGATGGTTATAGAAAAAAATGTTGATAGGCTTACATGAAATAATGAAGAATGAAATGAGCATAAACAAGAGAATGTGAAATACAGTAGCAGCAATATTGCTTTAAGAATAACTGGGTGAATAAGTTATTTTGGCTATTAACTGCAAAGGACATAAGAAGGAAGACACTATTTGCACCCAGAGAAAAAGCTGATGAACAGAAATATGTATAGAATGGTTTTACATGTATTTTCATATTTGTGTCTAATGTAGCCAACTCTAGGGTTGGGAAGGGGAGACAAAAGGGGGATAAAGAAATTTATATGATAACTTTATTATATATTTAAAAAGGGTATCAAGTTGTACATAATAGATTTGTGGTTTCATGTATAATTATCTTTTTATTTATTCTACTATTTTATAGAAATGCTTATTTAATAAATTGAAACTAAAATAAAGTTTGGTTTTTTTTTTAAAGAAAAGAAAAGAAGGCAGGCCCAGCCGCAGGCATTAAAGTATAGTAGGAAATAGAATGATGAACCCAGACTCAGAGAAAATCTATCTTCTAATGCTACCTTTAACACTTAATATTTTACTGTGAACATCTTAAGCTATTTTAGCCTAAGATGACTTATCTAAGTACCCAATGAAGGGAGTTCTCATTCCATTAAAATCACAGTTCCTTAAAATATTTCCTAAGGAGTACTATGTATTTTTTTTCCAGTAACGGTTCTTTAAAAACAAGTAATTTCAGTATAAATATGAAGGAAGACAAATTATGTTAAATATTAGTTTAAAAAAGAATTGATATTTAGCATTATGTAGGTCATATACCTAGGTGGTTCATTGAATTACAATGCAATAGATGATTATACTTCCCAGGAGAATATTGTACATAATTAGAGACACATCATATCTGTGATGACTAACTTTGATAGATTTGGCTCTTCTCAGCAGTGCAAGTTTCTAAGACGACTCCAAAAGACTCATGATGGAAAGAGCTATTCACATCCTGAGAAAGAATTACGGGGTTTAAATGTAAATTGAAGCTAACTATTTGCTCTCTTTCTTTTTTGTTTTGTTTTGTTTCTTCTTTCTCATGGTTCATTCTATTGGATTATAATTCTTCTTTACAACTTGACTATTGTGAAAATATATTTCTTGTGAAGATATGTATAAAACCTATATTAAATTGCATGCCACCTGGGGGTGGGAGAGGGAGGAGAGGGAGAAGAAGAAAATTGGGAACTCAAAAACTTGTGGAACCAAATGTTGCAAACTAAAAATAAATAAATTTGAAAGACAAAAATATTATTAGGGTTCCATATTGATTTAAAAAAAACTATGTGTATATGAATAAATAAATATAAAGAGAAACAGAGACAGAGAGTTGTGGTTTGATCATTTTCAGTAATGTCCTATTCTTCATGACCCCACTTGGAGTTTGCTTTGAAAAGATGTAGGCAAGGTTTGCCATTTTCTTCTCCACCTCATTTTAGAAAAGAAGAAACTGAGGTAACCATGGCAAGTGACCTGCCCAGGGTCACATATCTCATAATGTCTGAGGATAGATTTGAACTCAGAAAGATGAGTCTTCCTGACTCCAGGCTTGGCACTCTATCCTCTATCCATTGTACTACCTAGCTCTGTGTCTGTGTGCATATAAATTTATATACACAAATATATTTATTAAGTTTGCATTAATATTTATTATTAATTCATTAATTTTCCAGGGTAAGGTCTTATATGTCAATGTCAGATGACAATGATCAATGTCAGATGACAATGATCAATGTCAGATGACAACGATCAATGTCAAAGTCATAAATATGAAAATCACTGGTTTTATTTCATTGATATATTTACATAATTCAGATATCCAAGAGCATCAGATAGCTGTCATTTTTCCTCCTTTATTCATGTAACATATATTTTTAATTCACCTACTTTCTGTCACAGGTTCCTTTTGGTAAAATTGTTTTTTCCCAGCTCAACATTCTCTGAATGGTTTAGAAATTAATATAGATGGAAACTTTTCTCTCAAACCTTTATGGTCCATAGCTTTAAAACTATTTCTTGTTTTTTTGTCCAACCATTAAATCAATTATATTCCAAGAAGCAGAGGGATCTTAGTTTAGCCTAACATTAAACTAACCACAATGCGTTGGCCACAGTATGAAGTTTCAGCTTTTTAAAATCAGCCTTGCAAAAGGCCAAGATTCTCAGTAAGATTTTAACCAGTAGGAAATCAAACAGATACTTTTTTGAAATCTTGCACATTTATAAAAATTGGTGGTGATTTAATAAACCGAGATGGATGAGGGTTTAATTCTTTCTAAAGGCTTAACTGTAGCTGAAATTTCAAGTAGTGATAACCTTATCCCTTAATGGATATCATGTCTTCAGTAAATCTGAACACAAAAAGAGTCAGGTTCTCCTCAAGAGCTAAATTAAACTTGAAGGTAACTTCAAAAAATCATTCAGAGATGATGACATTGGCTCACACTCACACACAGATACATGTAAACACACAACTATTCCTACTTTTCCAATCCCAGATTTATATATGTCAATTTTTGTTGAGTTGGGCATTCCTTTCCATAAATGGATAGTCCACTTTTGACTGGCACAAACATTCATAGAGAATAAATTTTAAATTTACCCAGTCCTGATGGGAAAAATAGTGAATATAGCACTCTCTATTTCCTTGATAATCATCCATAAATTACAGTGCTCAAGTATTCATTAGCACAAAATCCACTGAGCATGTTTCGTTCTTTTAACTTCTAGGAAATCATAGATGGGATAAGTTCAAAACACATAATAAATTGATTGAGATATTTGGTCCTCATTGAACTAAAGTTACTTTTGATTATGATTATCCACTTACTCCTCTTTCTAAATCTTCCTACTCCTTCAAGGGTAGAATCATCTGGTTTCAGTCTCAATTACCCATCTCACATACCATTTCTTTTAATTATAACAACCAGTTTTTCACCAACAATAATAGCTAGACAGTTCTTTTTCTCCATAACAATGTCATCATAATTCCAGGTAGCTTACTTTTTGTTTTAAAATTCTACTTTTTTTGTAAATAGTATTTTCCCCCCAATTACATGTAAGGATAATTTTCAACATTTATTTTTATATGATTTTGAGTTCCAAATGTTTTTCTTCCTCCCTCCCTCCCATCCAACCTCATCAGGAAAGCAAGCAATCTGATATAGGTTATACATATGAAATCATGTAAATATATTTCCACATTAGTCATGTTGTGAAAGAAGAAACAGAACAAAAAAGAAGTCTCTCAAGAAAGTGAAAAAAGTATGCTTCAATCTGCATTCAGTTCTTTTTCTGGATGTGTATAGCATTTTCCATTGTGAGTCTTTTGGAATTGTCTTCAATCATATTACTAAGAAGAGCTAAGTCAATCATAGTTAATAATTAAATAATGTTGCTATGACTGTGTACAATGTTTTACTGGTTTGGTTTGCCTCCCTCAGCATCAGTTCATATAAGTCTTTCCAGGATTTTCTGAAGTCTGCTATTCATTATTTCTTATAGCACAACAGTATTCCATTACATTCATATAACACAACTTATCAGCCATTCTCTAGCTGATGGTCATTCCCTCAATTTCCTTTTTATTTTTTACCACCACAAAAGGAGTTCCTACAAATATTTTTGTACATGTGGGCCCTTTACCCCTTTTTAATAATCTATTTGAGATAGTAGTGGCATTTTGGATCAAAGAGTATGCAAAGGTCAAACTGTTTTTGTTTCTCTTCAAACATAGTTCCAAATTGCTGCCCAGAATGGTTTGATTAGTTCACAACTCCACCAACAATGCATCAGTGTTACAATTTTCCCACATGTTCTCCAACACTTATCAGTTTTGTTTTTTGTCATAATATCCAATCTGATAGGTATGAGGTGGTACCTCAGAGTTGTTTCATTTGCATTTCTCCAATCAATAGGGATTTAGAGCATTTTTATATGATTAGAGATAAATTTCTTCCCCTGAAAACTGCCTGTTCATATTCTCTGACCATTTATCACTTGGGAAATTGCTTCTGTTCTCAAAAAAAAAAATTGACTCAGTTCTCTATATATTTGAAAAATGAGGCTTTTTTCAGAAATCCGTGCTATAAAAATTGCTTCCCATCTTTCTGTTTTCCTTCTAATCTTGGTTGTGTTGGTTTTATTTGTAATTTTATTAATCTAATGTGATCAAAATTATCCATCTTGCATTTCATAGTGGTCTCTATCTCTTGTTTGGTCATAAAATTTTCCATTCTCCATAGATCTGAAATATAAACTATTCCTTATTCTCTTAATTTGCTTATGGTACCACCCTTTATGTCTAAATCATGTACCCAATGTGACCTTATCTTTGTATACATACTATAAATGTTGATATATATGTTGTTATATATGTTGGTCTATGTCAAGTATTTTCCAATTTTCCCAGCAGTTTTTGTGAAAGAATAAGTTCCTATTACAGAAGCTGTAGATTTTTGGTTTATCCAATGGTAGATTAGTACAGTCATTTACTATTGTGTCTTGTATACTTAATTCTATTTCATCGATCCACCACCTCTGTTTCTTAGTCAGTATCAAATATTTTTAATGATTGCCACTTTATTTATTTATTTTTTTTTAGATCTGGTATGGCTAGGCCACATGCCTTTGCATTTTTCATTAATTCTCTTAATATTACTGACCTTTTGTTATTCTTGTTTCTAGCTCTATAAAATATTTTTTTGTTAATTTTATTAGTATGGCACTGAATAAATTAAATTAGATAGAATCGTCACTTTTTTTTATTATATCAGCTTGGCCTAGGCATGAGTAATTTAAATCTTTTTCAAATTATTTAGATTTGACTTTATTTGTATAAAAATGTTATGTAATTGTGTTCATTTATTTTCTGGATTTGCCTTGGCAGGTAGTTTCCCAAATATTTTATACTGCCTACAATTATTTTAAAGGAATTTCTCTTTACATCTCTTGCTGCTGGGCTTTGTTGGTAATGTATAAAAACGCTGATGATTAATGTGGATTTGTTTTATATCCTGCAATTTTGAGAAAGTTCAAGATTATTTCAAATAGTTTTTTTAATTGATTCTCTAAGAATACCATAATATTATCTGCAAAGAGTGCTAGTTTTGTTTCCTCACTATCTATTCTAATTCCTTCAGTTTCTTTTTCTTTTATCACTAAAGCTAACATTTCTAACACAATATTGCATAATAGTGGTTATAATGAGCATCCTTGTTTCATCCTTGTTCCTTTTGGGGAGGCTTTTAGCTTGTCCCCGGTTCACATAATACTCACTGATGGTTTTAGATAGATACTATCTATCATTTTAAGGAAAGCTCTATTTCTATGCTCTCTAGTGTGTTTTTTTTTAATTAGGAATAGGTGCTGTATTTTGTCAAAAAACTTTTTCTGCATCAATTGAGATAATACTATGTTTTCTGTTAGCTTTGTTACATATGCAGGCAAGGGAGTCTGTGTCTACCAAAGTCAAGTTCTGGACTTTCCCTTTTTGAATATTTTTTCTTTGCTTTAAGTAAATCTCCTTTTATTCACCTGAATGACCCCTGAATAGCTTATTTTGTTCCAATATCGATGTTGAACTAAAAGGGTATTGGCCTTTTGGTTAATGACCCAAACTACTATTTCTCAAATGCTTAATTTGCTATCAAAGCATGTTTACTCCACATTTTCCCCAAGTAATTTAGATGAATAATAAAATTTGTTATAAATAAAATAAACCATAACACTAACAAATAATACAACATACAATATTAAACCTTAAAAGTTTTACAGGGAGGTGAAGGGTAACATAGGAGAGAGTTAAGATCTGAATTTATTGTTCACTTCATCATTTATCTTTTGATTTCTGCTATTTCATAATCTATGCAACATTTCTTCCTATTCAAATTGCCTGAGGTCAAAAATTCAAAACCCAAAAGATTCACAAAAACACAGAAAATAGAAGCAATTAAAAAAGCATATTAAAAACACATAGACATAAAAATGCCTGTCTCTGCAGCAGAAATACAAAACATCCTGCAACATGAATTATACATCCATGAATGTTACCTTTGTTATTATCTATCCACCTGCAGACAAAACTTTGCTTGAATATGCAAGATTCACATTTTTGTAAATAATTTATTTTCTCCTCCTAAACATTACCATTCTTTGTTTCAATCATCTCCATTTCTCAGTTCCCTACAATCTTTATTGTATATACCCATACAAGAAATCTAAGAGTATCATTTAGCTGTGATACAGAAAACATTCCACTCTGCTTCAACATTAGAAATGAAATATCTGCTTCTGCCTCTGATGAGATCAAACACTGCTACTAATATCACTTAACCAAATCAGCATGTCTCTGTATTCTGATTATAAAAAGCTTCCATGCATGTCAATTGCTAGACCATGAGGAGTGGCATATTGAAACAGTAAGTTTATATGGCCTTCAGAGCCACTGCTCAAATATTCCTATGTGCCCATCGTATTTGCCTTTGGGTCAATTATGGAAGTCACACCTGTATTCAAGACCTGCTTGTCATTTCAAATGTCATTAATCTAGAAACCATGCCTGCCTTTCAATTCCTGTAGTAGTTTGTAGCTCTCATTTACAGTGTTGCAGTAAATCTCACATGTGCCCCATATCTTGTACTAGATCGTAAGTTGAAGAAAGGTGAGCCTATGTTTTATACATCTCCAAATCCCCAATAGTGTCTAATGCAATAAACTTGAATGTAGTAGGTACCACTCTCCAAATATTTGGAACTGAACAAAAGAAGAAGTGAATAAATAATATCCTATATTTATTTAGTTCTTGGTCACTTATAAAATGCTTAAAACACTAAAAAAGGTACAGAAAGAACTTTATTTTCTGATTCTTTTATGTTTCATGACACCTAGAATATCCACTTGCCTGTTTCTAGCCACAATTACTCTGAATGATAAATCTTTCCTTCAAGCACAAACATCCTACTAATTACTATATATTGGCCACAATATGAAATTTGAGTCTTTCTGATTTCATCATAACAAAGTTCTCACTAAAATTTTGACTCTTAAGAGGTCAAGTAATTTGTATGTACATACACATATACCTTCATGCATGCATTCACACATACACATACATATATAGATATGTATGAGTTATACTTCTATAAAAAAAATTTCTGGTAATTTGACAAACTCAGCTGCCTAAGGACTTAAATTATTTCCAAAGACTCAGCTTCAGCTGAAATTTTTTCTTCAAAGATTCATACACAATATCTCATTTGCTCCTCATAACTGCTCAGTAAAGTACATAAATAGGCATGGTAATAGGCATGTGGGTGAATACCTATATCCCAATTTCAAAGACAAATAAGCTAAGGCACAGGAAACTTGAATGATTTGTCTAAGAGCATGTAAATAATTACCAACTAAGTCTGGAATCCAGACTTTACTACCAGCTCACTTTTCACTACAGCATGTTAAGCCCTCACTAAAGGTTTAAGGATATGTTTTATAAGTTATATAATCAGTTTCTATTCTAAAAAAGGGAATAGATATCCATATCAAATTCAGTCAATATGAATTAAGCAGCTTTGATCAGGGCAATAGCTAAATGAATTTTATATCTTGGACAAGAGTCAGTGATAGCTATCCTCTGCTGTGATGGCATCCATATATAAAACGTATACAGAAAAAAGAAAAGGGTGACTGGAATCAGGTCTTTATGACTTCAAGATCAGCTATCTAACCTCTACTCCATTCTTAGTGACAACAATGTGATTGAATAAGTTGTTGTTTTAAATGAAAACTACCTCTGTATAGCCTAGGGATTGTTAGTAATTAATTATTCAGTTCATATGTTCAAGATAGTGAGTCAAGCAGTTGAATATATTTCTTTTGAAATTTGTGCCATGTAACTATCAGGTAACATGTCATAACGGTTAGTGAAAGTGATAGCTTTTCAACAGAAGCCATGTTTATATCTATACAGACATTCACTATACCCAATAAAAAAGTTAAATTGTCTCCAATTTTAACTCAGCAGAAATTTTATATTATAAATCCATCCCTCTTTTTAATGTGGTTCTGTTTATCAGATGTCTCATGCCTTTATTTCAAATTCAAATTATAGTTGTGTTTTTATATTAATACAAGGGTATAAAGCCATGTATAAGCAGCTTTCCAGAGTACTCCTGCTGTGAACAGCTTTCAAGGTTCTGATTACATAGTATAGTGAACTCTCTATTTATTCAATAATGAATCAGAACGAAACATTCACAGAAAATCAAGGTACAGCATTCATCATGTCACAACTCAACAACACCAAAATGGCCACACAGTTTTACCACAGTGGTCACATAGTTTTGAACAAAGTACAATCATTTAGTCAATCAATCACTTAATAACTCAATCATCTAATCATCCTTAAGGAGGCTCCTTAAGGGACAAAAAATACAAAAGTCAAAGTACTCCACCCCTGTGATAGTCTCAGTTGGAGATTAATTTCCAATCATAAACAAAGCACATTCATTTATTTAATCACAAACTCCTTAATTCAATCACAAAGTAGGAAAGTCAAAGTTCTCCACCCCTAGGTAACAGTAAATCATAATCTTCTCAGTCAGGACACAGTATCCAAGTAAAGTCTTCTTTCAGTTTGACTCAAGGCTGGCTTTCAGCTTCCCTGGATCCCCTTCCATGGTCCTAGCTCCTACCTGAATTCACCAAACAGTCACCTGGGTTCAAAGGCAGACAGCTCCCAGCTCCTTGTCCAGCTCTCTGTGCCATTCCTGTTTTCCTAACAACAAAACAACAGATGGATTGTGATTATAGATTATTTAGAGGCCCAAGTAAGAGAATATATGCTTTGCAAATCTTCAAAAATTATATAATTATGGGCTAGTATAGCAAGGCATTTTGGAAATTTTATTTTTGGAGAAAAATATTTGACAATTCCAATTAAAAAAACTGTAGGACTGAGACAAAAAGGTAGTGATATCACGACATCTGAATTAACATTGTTTACTCTCTCTCTCTCTCTCTCTGTCTCTCTCTCTCTCTGTGCGTCTCTCTCTATGTGTCTCTCCTCCTCCTCCTTCCTTCCTTTCCCTCCTTCTCTCACTTTTTTGCTGAAACCCTGAGGATATGCTACTCTATAGGAAAAAGAACGGCTCAGCAGATTCTTAACAGAGAGTATATAAAGTCTGAAAGTGGATTAAATGGACTCAAGGTCACTCAGTATATCTGGTCATAGTAGTGCATTCAGTCTGACTTCTGTTCCCTGAAGGCCTGCTCCTTGATCTTTCACTCAGCATAGTCAGAGCTAACTTTGGATTGCATCAGCTCTTATCAGCTTCATTGATGGGGGAGAATGATAAGAAAATGCTTCCAATTAGCTAAATTCATTCGAATTAAATGAATAATATTTGTGGCTTAAAAATAGTACCTTGCTAGAGGCTGAGATGATGATTTTATTATCAATAAAAACTAAATGCACTTTTTTATCAACTATATCTTAGGTAGGAAGATGCCCAGGGTAAATGGTGAATCTCAAAGTGAGAAAGAGCTGGGATAAAGTGCAGACTACGACAGATATTGGTTGTCTAATCCTGGAGAAGTCACTTAATTATTCAAGTACCCTGAGTAACTTTTTTAAGATTAAGTTACAGAGGAGATTCTTGATGGAGTTTCCTCACTAAGAATTCCTGCATCATGAAATCAAAAGAAGGGGGAAAAATTAAAAATAGGTGATTGATGAATATATTGCAATGACTCTGATCTAGAAATGTCCTTGCTTGCTCTATTTCCCAGGAGTTCAAAAGCAGAAAAAAATATCCCCAATATGCTGATCTATTCCTGGCAGAATTTCTCTTGTAGTAGGGAAGACCTAGAAACAAAGCTTATTTGGCAAAGGCTAAATACAATGTAGGAAGAACTCAACGGCATATGGGAACACTTACATGGACCAGTATAGAATGAAGTAGAAGTATGAAAATAATAATACTTGTTTGTGAAGGTCATTGAATGCTAGCCAGGTCAAAGTATTTGGATTTCAGTATCCCTCCCCATTTTAGTCTATAAATGAATGGAGAAATGTGGGGGAAGGGTAAGCATTTATATAACTCCTTGTATATACCAGGCACTGTGCTAAACTCTTCACAAATATTATCTCATCTAATCCATGCAACAACACTGCAAGGTAGCTATTGTTATTAATTTAATTTTACAGTTGAGGAAACTGAGGCAAAGCAAGATTAGATTACTTGCCCAGGGTCAAATATCTTGTCTGTGTCTGAGGCTTGATTTGAAATCGGGTTTACCTGATTCTAGATGCAGCTGCATTCTATCTACTATACCACATATCTCCTTCTGATGATACTATACTGGATATGCGAGGGGGAGAGGTAAATACTGGTAGCATTAATTTTTTAGGGATTATAATATTAGTCTATTCCTTCCTTTATATGAAACAAATTCTTTCTTTAAGCTTTATCACCCTATGTCCTGACATTGGGAATAGATTTTTAGAACTCCAAAACTCTCTCAGGGAGGGAACATAAACCAGACAGGTAGAGAGTCCCAGAACAGGACTTGATCTCCACTATGGCTGAAGAAAACCAGTACAACGTCTTCTAGATGGGACTGCTATTGCTCTCTTCTTCTCCCATTACAGATTTCAGCCTTGCTACATTTTAATAAGTTCCCTTTATGAGTTTTGTGTCCAGCAAAGCTTATCATGTTGCAATAAAACTTCCAGTGATCAGCATTCTCAAACAAGTTGGGAATGGTCCTTGAAGGATGGGACTTTCAACCCACCATTCATGTCTTAATTAGGAGATGCCAAAGGATTGGGGAGCCCAAGGTCATTCTACAGTCTTGTAAGGCACTGGAACAGGAGTTAAGTATAGAAGAGAATCGTATAAAGAAGTAAAAGACAACATGCTCATCTCTGCATATTTGTTGATACTCTCTCCTTAAACAGGAAATCAATTCTATTCTTCTCTCCCATTTGTGAGGAGTCAGGTTGATCCACAGTTGTGATTCCCAGAAGTTAATAGCTAATCCATAGACTCTATGTCCATGCAATTGTTTTGTTTCCAAGTCTTTATCCCTTTATTGTTTTCCTTTTATTTTCCCTTTCTTTTTTCTTTTCTCATTTGTGTGGATGTAAACAGCCCTGCAAAGCTCCACAGATTTCCTCATTCCATCCCTCTATATTCCCCTTTTCTCTTTTATTCCTTTTTTCTTCTTTCCCCCTGGATTTGTTAACTTTGATCTTCTTTCTTCCTTTTGAAAATATTGAGAAATAAGTTTTTAGATGAGTTGAAAAGTATTAAAGTCAAAAATGGGGAAGGCATAAGGAAGAAAAGATTTGAAAACTGGAGGAGGTAATAGAAGGAGATGTTTTAAAATTAAAGGCAAACAGAGCTTCAGAGAGTACAAACAAAACCAGGTGTGAAGAGGACAATCTTGAACCACCAGAAGCAGGAGGGAGACTAAAAGGTCAGAGTGGGCAGCTTACCACCAGGTTAGCAAACACCCCTCCCTCTCCCGGTCAGAGGGGTAAATAGAAAATTCACAGGAGATTTGCTCAGTAAAGGAACACTAAATAAAACTGCTACCCAGATGCTGAAAAACAAAGTTTCCACCACAAGGCAAGGGAACAGTCAGTTTGAAGTTAAAAAATCCCATCAAGGAACCTGAGGCTATATCCAATATAATTACTGAAGTAAGAATTACTCATCTACAAGGGATGCAGCAGCCACAGTAGAGAGAGTTTCGAGGACTGATGAATAAGAGGAAAATTGTCTCCACCTGGGTTGGAAGGATGGCTCAGGGTCAATCTTTAAAGTTCAAATATCGAAGGAAAGTTCATCCAGAGAAACTAATCTGAGTATATCAGGTATCCAGTACAATGGAAATGCAGAATAAATCTAAATCCAGACCAAAACCTGCTTAGAAATTTTTAAATAAAGGTTAGATTTTTCAAATTATGCATAAAATATGGAGTAGTGGATAGAAAGCTGGCCTTGAAACCAGAAGCAACTGCATCAAAGTCCCATCTCTGAGCCATATTGGATGTGTCAATGTTTCAATGCTCTAGATAACTCTCTAAAATATATATGTTGTGGAGAAGTGAGTCACCTGTGTTGGTACAGAACATTTCTTCGACTGGGAATTCCCCTTACCAATATGGAGTTGTTTTTTTTTTTTATTTGATGCCTAAATCATTATCTATCTGACTTCTTCCCATACCTTGACTTTTTTGCAGCCAACTTTTTAATATTAGGTTAAAAAACAGAACAGATATCCTAGGTTATTGAAAACTCAACTCAGCCAACATTATAATTTTCCCGTAATGATTTTAATCACTGCTATCATGCTGGTTTCAGCTTCCATTCTCCTTCCTGGGGACTGATATAGTAGCCTCCAAACTGTTGTCCCTGCTTTCAGCCTCTCCTGTCACTCAAACTATCATCACTTCACACAATTGCCAAATTAAATTTTTCTTTAAAAAACCAGAACCATATACTCAGAAGATCAAAGAAAGAAAAAGAGCACTCATATGCACACAAATACTTAAAGAAGTTTGTTTTAGGGGAAGGGATAGTTTTACTAAAGAACTGGAAAGTAAGAGTGTCCCTGAATTGTGAAATGATTGAACAAACTATAGTACAAAAATGTAAAGGAATACCATTGAACATAAAAAAATTAAGCAACAACTTCACCCAAATCTGGGAATACTCATATGAATGGATGCAGGATTAAATGAACAGAACTAGGAAAACAATGCCTCCCCAAAAGTCTTTAATACACTATCCAGCATGTACCCACAGAATCTAGTAGAAAGTGATTCAATTTTAAAGAAGGTATGTGACAAAGAGGAAACTCACAACCCTTGATCATTTGGCTATTGATGAAGAAACCTGAACCCTGATTCAGGGATGTAGAAAATAGAAAGTCCAAAGTTCTCTGGAACCTTTGAAGCTGGCATGGGGTTCCCCTTTGGCTTAAAAAGGTTGGGAGGAATGGGGAAAAGACTTAACCAAATCAGAAGGCAAATCCCTTCCTTCCAACTCCAAGGGGTCCTTCTTCAAGGTTTGCTGGAAAATCATGCTTCCTTCTTCAACTCATTCAGTGAATCTCTTTCCCATCTCCACTGCTTATCTATAAATGATTGCTGGGTTATGGCAAAGTTTACTCAGCCTATCTAGAAATAATTTTTGTGTAGTCATTTGTCAAAAGTGAATTTTCCATGGACTTTTTCATGGGAAAATATAAGGTATATGGTATTAATTCACTAGACATCTTATTACCTATGTTAAGTGGGGCAGGGCTAAATAAGTAAGTCCCTACACTGTCACCTATATTTAAAAAGAAAAATAAGTGGTACATGCTTGAGATCCAGAGCTTCATGCAAAATCCTCTTTTTTCTGTTGTACTGCACATAAAAATTTCTACATTATTTGGTAAGTTCATAATATTAAACATAATAATAAAATAATAAATTGAACTGTGTGGGACAAGATGACCCTTGCCCAAAATAAAATAAGCACAGAGATATCTCCAAGTAGAGATGGGAAGGATTTATTTAATTATATCTTCTTACAAGAAGGGTGGTCTCCCTGCCAGAGGCAGTCTAGTAGGAGAAGCAAAATATAAAATGCAAAGCTCGGTTATATACCCAAAAGAACACCTCTTCTTCCCCATCCTTTGTCCTGTCCTATTCCCGTTAATTAGGAATTGAGTTGCACAATCTTAACCACAAAAATCTTCTTGTGTTGCAGATGAAATGTCAGTAATATCAAAAAAGGAGAAGGTACATATCTAGTGGACATGAAAACAGACAAAACATGTCATCAGTATCAACTTAAATATGAAAGCAGAAGATGAATGTTCTAACAATATCAATATAGATATGAGAGCAGACAATATTTCATGAATCATGGGGATTTTCAGACATGGTGATGTGCCCGGAGTTCTGCAACAGGATTTCCAATTTTATATTTCTGTGGGTCAGATGGTGGTCAGTGGAAACAAGTCTGGGACATCCAGGCCTGTGATTAAATATTACAGGGTCTGTGCTTTCCCCTCCTACACATTAGCTAACATTAGCAAAAACTTCAGCTTATGACCAGGGAAGTAAGGGAAGCGTCCCAGGCTCCCAGCCCAGGTTCCTGAGTCTTTGTTACTTTATTACAATTCTGTTCAGATTTCTAGAATATTACCTCAGAAGTTTTCACTTTAATTCCGTTCAAAACATTCATAATAAATAATAAATTAAACATAATATTTACAGAAATTAAAAATAGGAAGCAGAATAACAAAGTGGATAGAGAGCTGGTATGAAAGACCTGAGGTCTGGCCCCATTTCTGATACATATTGGCTCTATGACTTTTGACAAGTCACTCAATCTCTCATTGCCTGAAGTAATTCTCTAAGCTTGTAAGTGATAGATAGTGTCCTCTCCTGGGAGTTTATTAGTCGCAGATCCAATCCCAAACCCCAATTATTTTTAATGCAAAAATCTAACTATATCATTTGCTATATCAAAAAGTGACTTCGTATTGCCTTTAAGATAAAATAACATTTACCTGACTTTTAAGGCCCTCTACACTCTCACCACAGCCTTTCTTGTCAGCCTTATTTCATAGGCTGAATTTCATTTCATTTTATACTTGTCTTTATATACTCTATATTCTAGCCAAACTACATCCCAATGTGATCCTATATCTCATCTGTCCCTCTCCTTTTCTGTGCATTAATACAAGTCATTCCCCATATCTGGAATGTGCCTCCCCCCATCTCTACCTGCTGTAATCCTTACTTCCTGCAAGGTCATGCTCAGGGGGCATCTCCCTCCATGAAACCTTTCTTCATCTACCCAACCGAGAATGACCTCTTCTCCCTTGAATGTTCTTAGGAAATCTTAACTCTCTTTTATCTTTATAACATACTTATCTATGGAAATGTCCTATTTCCACAAGTATGATAGAGATATATGAGGCAAATTTTAGTACATTTTTGTATACATGTCTGAACATATGTATATATATATATATATATATATATATACATAATATGCATATATATAATATGTTTATTTATGATATATGTATGTCACACACACATACACACACTTATTCCTCCCCCCCATCTTTGTATACCCAGTGCATGGCACCATATTTTATTTTTGCTTTTTTTTAAAAGCTTTGGCATTTCCTCATTAACTTATGGTGACCTGGATTTGTCTGCAGAAGAGTAAAGGGGGTGTATTAGTTGTCAACAAGTACTTAAAGGTTTTATATAAGGAAGAAGGATTAAAAATGCTCTGCTTGGTATCACAGAATAAAATAGAAAAGAATGGATGGACTCTGCAAAGAGGCAATGTAGGTTAAATATAAGGAGGGGGAAGGGAATAAGCATTTATTAAGTGCCTATTATGTGCCAGGAATAAAGTGCCGAGCACTTTACAAATATTATCTCATTTGAGCCTCACAACAACCCAGTGAATATAAAGAAGAACTTTCTAAGACTTACGGCTTCCCCAAAATGGAATGGGCTACCTTGGGAAGTAGTGAGTTACCCACCACTGGAGAGCTTTAAGAAAATGCTGGTTGATCACCTGCTGGTGATGTCATGGAGGCAATACTTGTTCAGGTATAGATTGGACAAAAGATCTGGGGACTTTGCATCTTTAAGATTCTCTGATTCTAAAGTGAATTAAAAATCTTTACCAACTGTTTTTTTTCTTCCAGACTTGTTCATGAATGGTAGAATTAGCCTTCACAGTAATTTTAATTTATATCCCCATTTAGAATATTAGTAGAACAAAGGATTAGCAAAGTGGTTCACATAGTACAGAGAAAAATTGAAAGAAATAATTAGACTATGAGTTAATTGAGAGTAGGCACTGGTTTTGCCTTCCTCAGTGCTCAGTACAATGCCTGGTAAATAATAAGTGTTGAATAAATGTCTATTGTCTTGTTAACTGTGGCAATAACCTCAAACAGGATGATAGGCTCTGTAGTATTTGACTGATATATCATTTTCAGTAAGAGCATTTTTTTCTCTCTCTCTCCATGATTTCTTCAGCATAAGAATTTTCTGGTAAGGAAGTTCTTTTAGCAATGCAAAATAGCAGCACTTTCTTTTCAATCTGAATCTGTACAAAGTTCGCTGGGTCTTTGATGAGTTATATGACTTGCTCAGAATTACACAGGAACTTTTTCTCAGAAACAGGACTGGAACTTTCATCTTCCTGACTCTAAGGACAACTCTGTATCTACTATACTCTAATGCCTCTTGGTTAAATAAATACAGCAACAAAGGTTTCATATCTGGTTTTCCAAGTATCCTTAAATCAGTAGAGTATTGCAGAAAATTTCATCTCTGAGGATTAATGGTTTGTTCCATTCTCTTCTGTCTTGACCTTTTCCTTCCACCTTCTTAACAAAAGCCAGAACCTTTTATACTAGCTCCTTCACCTCCTCCAACCTTTCCAACCTCAATCAAAGCTTGCCCTCAGAAAAGGACCCTGAAGATTAGTCATTGCTCATTAGTGTGAAGCTGCTATTATTATTTTTTTGGGGGAGGGAAGATATTGGCAGTTTAAATTTTATTTCTAATTGGTTAATGAAGAGCTTGGTCCTTTGTTAAAAGAATTACAAGTATGGGCTGGTAGGAAACAGATAATTGGAGACCTCTAAAATTACACCACTGGCTACTTCACCTCTTTAAGGCTAGGTTGAATGGAAACTATTTGGGGAGTTTTGCTCACCATCCTCAATCACTATTCTTGGAATGGCTGTGGAGCTATAATCTAAATTTCCCAAATACTAATCCAGTATAGTCTTTTTCTCACACTCTAATTTTTCCCTTTTCCATTACATCAATGGGTCTACTATCTAGTTACTTCCCTCAATCATACAGCTCACAACCTAGTCACACAAACTTATCCTGTAAGATTTTTGCCCATGCTATCTTCTTAATTCATTCCATTGCTCCTCCAATAAGCATATATAGGTCCTCCTATGTCCCATGCATTATGGAGAAAAAGATAAAAATGAAACAGTCTTGACCTCAAGCAGTTAATTTTTTGTTGGCTGGAAATTATACGTACTTCAAAAAGTAAATGCAAAATCTAGTGTTCCCAAAAGGACTTGGTGGATTTAAGCATTAATAATTTAAATTTGCATAAAAAATTCTGGAGTATACTCTATACAAAGTAAATACAGAATAATTTTCTTAAGGAATTGAGGTGGAAGCTGAGCAGATCAGGAAAAGTATGTCTCATGTGGCAAGTGACAGCTAAAGGGAGCCCTGAATGAAGCCAGGGACTCAGTGATGAACACATGAAAAGGGAGGCCATTCTAGTTTTATGGGACACCCTCAGCCTCCTGAGATAGGTCAGTTTGACTAGAACACAGAGCACAAGAAACTATATGAGTTTCAGTAAGTCATAAAAAGGTAAACTGGAACCTCAAATTAAAGGTCTTTAAAGACCAAATAGAAGTTAGTATTTTGTCATAAAGGCAAGTATTCCCAAGTCCAAAATAGAGGACTGACCCAACATGTTAGAAACTATTTGCTCTTTGCCCTTTAATATTATGTGGGTATCACTGCAGCATTTAGGCTATCTGTTTAATCCTAGGTCACATCTTTTTCTAATAATACATTTCCTTGAGGATATATTTTACACCAAATCTTGTGCACAAATCATCATTCACAATATGCTACCATCTATTTATGCCCACCGTGTTTTTGTTCTGTTTATTATCCATTTTATACTGATACATAGATATAGATATATATAGATAGCTATAGAGAGGATCTACCCAGAAAGTTTGAAACTCTTTCCCCCTAGCCTTTTAATGTTGGGTGGATACCAGTGCAGCATTTGGGCTATCTGTTGAATCTTTCATCTTTGTATAAATATAGGATGTCTGGGACATAGTAGGCACTTAAAAACTTGTTGATTAACTAACACAAAGGGATTCCCATACAACCATAGGTCAGTTGGGACAACAGATATTCCTTTATTCATTTTAATTTTTTTTTCCTATGTGGAAAATGGACTTATCATAGGATATCTATTGAAGGGTCACATAGTTAAAACTGGAAAGGAACTTTATGGTCCTTTACAAATAAGGAAATGGAGGCTTGAAATATTAAATGATTGATTTGGATCACACAAATAGGTAGGGGCAGAATCAGGATTTAAACTTATCACTTTATTCCAAATACAGTACTCTTTCTATTTCCCAGACAACTGTAAATGAATAAGAAAATGACAATAAGGGTAGAGAAGGAGTGGAACAGAGCCTCTATAACTTCAATAAGGCTTTTACTTAGAATCAAGAGTGGTGTTCAAATCTATCTTCAGGTACTAAAAAGCTTTGTGATTCTAGGAAAGACATTTAATCTTTGTTTATATCAGTTTCCTCATTCATAAAATGAGGCTCATAATAACACCTGCCTTTACTGTCCTAGATAAAATGATATAATATTGGCAAAGCATTCAGCACAATGCCTGGCACATAGTAATTTAAAAATGTTTGTTTAATCTAAAAAAAAAAAGTCAAATGATTGGCTAACATCTGTACATAACAATCTCTGAATCTGATCTTGGTTCAGTACTGCTCTTCATTAAGTATATGCTAATTTTTAGGGACTATGAGCAAATATTAATTCTATAGCACACAATGGTGAAATCCTTATTTTGTACCAGTATGTATACAATGAGATGGCAGAATGGTGACAGAATCTCTCATGAAGAGACTTCACAAGAGAAAATTTAACTTAGAATTTAGTTGTCTATTTATAATCAAAGTCCATTATTCTTTCCATTCTTACACACTACTTCTCCTTGTGACAGATCTAAAAAATAGGAATCTCAGGTTATAGCAACTTTGCCATTATAACTTTCTGCGTAATCTTGGACAAGGTTACATCTCTATATTTCACCTGTCTCATCTTTTAAATGAGGAGTTGGACTTGATCAGAAATTCTTAATCTATTTTTCTGCCATAAACCCCACTGGCAGTCTAGCAAAATCTATAGACCCCTTTCTCAGAAAAAAAAAAAGCTTTTAAGTAATTGAAGAAATGCTAAATTTCAGTTAGAGGTTATTGAAAATAAAGATGTATTTCTTTCCCCTTCCTACTTTATTGACCCCTTGAAGTCTATCTACCGACCCCTTAGATGGTTTATGGTCTCTCTGTTATAAGCTACTAGATGAGATGAGGCCCTTTCAAGCTTTAAAATTCTCTGACTTATATAACCCCCATTTCCAAGGAATTTAAAATATTTCTGTAAGAATAGGGGTATAGAAATAGAAATTAGATATCTCTGTGATTTCATTAGTATATGGAGTCCCCAGTTGAGGAACCTCTCTTTACTATTATAGGTTGGTACAGTCTCTATAATTTGAAGTCTTAGAGGATTACTTAGACCAGAGGTGTCAAATGAGCCACTGGTGAGGCCATAACCAAGGACTCTCTGAACCAGATTAAAATATAATTTGTAAATATCTTGACAATAAGTAAAACACAATAAATATAGGTAATATTCACATATGGTTTTCTAAGTCAATATATGGCAATATACATGTACAGTTTAGTAACCCTGCTTCTATTCAATTTTGATACAACTAGCCCATCTGAGTAGGGAAAGGTTAAGTGATTTACTCTGGGTCATACAGACATTATTTGGCAAAGGGAATTCTTGAGTCCATGATTTGGTTTCAAGGCCAACTCTCTATCTATTATGATGCAATTTCTTTTTTTTAAGAGTAACTATAATGAGTTAAGGAAAAATAGTCTAATTTGACATAATTGGGTGCTAAAATGGAAAACCAGACCGTTAAAGAATGAACAGCATAAATGTGTATGAACAGCTGTTATATGGAAGAAGGATTTGATTTAATCCACATGGCTCTAGAAGGCTTAATAAGAAACAATGGATGGAAGTTGAAAAGGTCAAGTTTAGGCCTAATGTCAGGAAAATATTCCCTTCAATGAGAACTAGTCTAAGGTTGAATGGGTTACCTTAGGATATAGTCCTACCCCAAATCCTCACAAACAGCTTCAAGTATTTAATGGACCAGGACTTGTTGGGAAAGTTATAATGAAGATTCCTTTACTGTAGGGGTTGGATTCAATAGCACTTTCCAAATCTCAAATTCTGTGATTCTAAGATAAATAAAGCAGAGAAAAGAAAGCAATGAAACAAATTAAAGGGAGCCTTTAAAAGATAAATGCTGACCCCAGTTATAAATATTTTTGCTAAAGAATTTAAAAGATATTATTCTTTCAAAAAAATCAAGGACTCATATTATTCTTAATATTTTAAAAATGTCTTTCTCTCTATTTTGAATTCTTCAAAAATGATAATAATGAAATAATTGTTTTATGTGGAGTGGTCTTTAGAGAGCTAGTCAAATTATATTATCCATAAGTGGTGGTGGTGGCGCTGGTGGTGGTGGTGGTGGTGGTGGGGTGTGTGTGTGTGTGTGTGTGTGTGTGTGTGTGTGTGATGTAAGTATGTGTAAGGGGTAGGCTAGAGTCATCTTATTCCAATCTAAGAATCAATTACTCAGTAAAACATTGTTATGGGAATCTGAAGATCTTCCCTGCTCCTAGGCCCTTTGCTAAAGTGGCTAAGTGACTCTGAGAACCTTCCCTGATTTGAAAATATACTCTGCCCCTTAATAGGCTGAATGTGGTCACGTGGAGCCTGTGGCAGGAGGCTTGTTCTTCGGGAATTCCCCGAGCCTTGTAGCTTTGTGATTGGGCAGTGGGTCAAGAGGGCTGTGTCATTCTCCGAGCCAGAAGAAGGCTATATATATGCCCTGATGGGAAGTTTTGCTTTGGGGTTCACTTTGAGAAGAGTTGTGTGATTTAGCCAGATGAGACTCTGGGCAGCCATTGAGCCCCCCAGCTTTGAAAAACCCAGATGTTGATGCTTCCCTCTCTGGTAACTGAATAGGTATAGATGTAATGGTCAGACACTGGAAGCCTGTCTGCTGATGTTTCTTTGTCTTCTTGTAACTTTTGTTTTTATTCTGTTTGAATTCTCTGAAGTTCAGGGTGCTGACTTTTTCCCCTGAACTGGGTAAATGATATTTGTTTGATTGATTAAAGTGAGATTGTTAACCCATTTTGAGTTGCTTTCCTTTAGAAAAGCAGATCTAAGAACCTGTGCTAGCAGCTGCCCTGCATATGCTAGGGTGCTTGCTGATACAAACATTTATTCAGTACTATGTGCCAGGCACAGGGCTAAGCACCAGGAATCTATTTGAGGCAGACTTAACTCTCCTGGTTCTATTTCCATTCATCCAAAATCTCTTCTTAAATTCAGCCATTGAAAATAATTTATAGTAATAGAATGACAAAATTCAGTACTGTTCTACTATACATAGTATATAGTGATATATGATATGTGTGTGTGTAAACATATGATATAAATGTATATATTTGTATCTGTATCTTTAGCCACAGTTTCTTAAATTAACAGCTTGGAGTCACTTTAGAGGTCCTCTAGTTCACCACTATATTTTACAGATGAAGAGACAATTATTAAAGGGTAAAGCCATGACTTTATCAATCAAATAACATGACCTTTTCTTTCAGTTTAATGGATAGTTTTATTTGTTCCCAAGCTGTTGTCCAATCTCTCCCCATGCCTAGGTCCTTTATTCTGTATTGATTACTTTGTTTCATCAGTGTGAATGAAACTTGACTTCTCTGGTAGCTCCCAGATAGGGAAGATTTTATTATCTACCACAGCCCAGCCACAAAGGTAGAAGCACAACTCCCACATACAACATTGCAGCCATGCTAGTATCCCCATCCTTTCTTTTTTCTTCCATTGCTTCCTCTGGTGTCTGTCATTGCTTCTTCTTTCTATCAGTCCAAGTAACCAATATGACCCATGTTCCATTTGAGAGCTGAGCATCTCAGTAAGATCAAACAAAGTGTTACTTGAATGCCCCCTTTCTGAAAGTTAATGGGAACCATTATTTGGAGGAACGAGGTGTCATATCTGAATAGAAGATATGTCCCCTATTTAAAATGATGAAGCTCAGGTAATGAAAGGGGTCTGAGTTCATGTAGTTACTTAACAGAACTCAGACTAGGTCTCCTGGCTCAGTGTTCCCTCTCTTCCTTCACATTAAGACTTTCTATAGTAGAACTTCACAGTTGATGAATAAATAACTGTGGTTCACTGATCCATCCAAATACTTGGATTATGGTTTCAATTTACTCTCCTAGTTGCATCTGATCTGCACTTTGGTCTCTTCTTGAGAGAAATGCAGTGACATTCAGTGTCTTTGAGTGCATATATGTGCTCAACTGACACCAAAGAAGGGATAATCAGTCCTTATAAGTGATGTTAGATAATGTTTTGAGGAACTACAGACTTTCATTCAGCTACTGAAAGCCAATTTTCTACAATAAAACATAGAGTTTAAAACCTGAAGCAGGGATAGCTTATAGTTAATCAAAATGTGTGGCATTTGAGGATTCTTACAAACTACACTCCATCCCAGTTATCAAAATGATTGTTGGGGCACAGGGAGGTGGCAGAATCATGCTTCCTACAGATATATAGCAAAATATTTAATGACTTTTAGAAAGAAAGAAAAAATAGACTTCTATAATTCACATGTAGAGTATTAAAATCTTGTCTTTATTACATAGGCTTTAAAAAATAATTTTGCATGATTTCTAGTAGGCAGCATGTTTTATTTTGCCTTAGTTTTCTGTGCTACCTTTAAAATACAATCTTAATAAGATGGATTTCCCTTCAGGGATAATTTTATAAGGGATAAAAAATAATAACAGTGAAGAAGGCTTTAAAAAAAGATTCAGTGGGGATGCATAAATCAAGCCCAAAGATAGGTAAATTCACAGTAATCCAGGGGGAGACTTGAAATCCAAAGTGAACTTAGGAAAATTGAGTAAAGCTGCTAATGTGTATTTGGGGGAATATAAGAATAGAATAGAAAATGATGTACAGGGTTCAGAGAAGAAAACTGGCAATTACCTTAAACATATGTGCATATACATATATGCATGGAGTACATATATGTAATATGTATATTGTGTGTGTTTACAATTGCATGTGTATCTGATTCCTTAACTATATTTGCAGAAGGAGGGAGTAAAATGGAGAAGAAGAGGGAGAGGAAAGAGAGAGAGAAAAATAGAGACAGATAGAGGAAAGGACAGGGAGAGGGGCAAGGAGAGGGAGATACACATTCATATTAGATTACATTTCTGTCACTATACCTCTCCATATGTATAAATATGTGTAAGGGAGATGTTTTTTGTTTTGTTTGTTTGTTTTTTTTCCCAGATGGCTTTGAGAGAGACTCATGCCTGGGTGGACAAGTATTCTCTCTCTTTCTGGAGTACAAATTGGGTGCAGGTACATCTGGAAAGTGACTTCCTATGGAGCTATGCATCAGAACATATGGATATCACTATGGGTACAGAATCTGAGGAAGACAGAGAAGAGGGAGAAAGGAAAGGAAGGGGGAGAGGAAAGGGAGACATGTTAGTAACAGAAAGCAACATTACCCATTTGGAGAACAACACTGGACTGTGGATCCCCTAATGCTGTTAGTTTACAGAAGCAAGCACATGAGTCAGACGCTACTGATGCCAGCACAACTGAGTGGCCCAGATAGGTCATAGCAAGGAAGAATGGAATAGCAGTAAAGAAAGCAGCTTATGGTATATAACAGATTGTAAAAACACATGATAACCTACCCACTAAGAGTGAAAGAGGTCTTCAACCTGTAGCTCCTGTTCAAGAGTTAACTTCAAATGAATGGTTGTTGTAATTCCTGTGGTATCAGGAAGTGGGAGGTTTTTCTTTCTTTTTTCTTTTTTTTTTCTTTTGAATGACTTATTTATTTACTTTTAATTTACAAGATTTGGTTCCACAATCACTTGAGTTTCAGATTTTCTCCCCTCCCTTCCCCCCCCCCCCCATGGTGGCATGCGATCATGTATAGGATCTGCAAATACTTTTACACTGTACAATAGTTTGGTCATATAGAAGGGTTGTAACCTATGAGTGATCACTGGGAAAAGAAAAAAAAAAAAGCAAAACCAGACATGAAAGAGAACGATAACGTGTTTTGCTTCAGTCTCCATGTAAACTATACTCTTCCTATATCTTTCCCTGAGTTTAGGTATCTCCTTCCATCCTGAGGCTTGTAGAGTTGTCTTTTAGCTGTGCGTTGTTGAGGATAGTCCAGTGTATCAAGGTTGGTCATCATATGTACTATGTGTCTGTGATTGTGTACAGGTTTTGACTGGTTCTGCTCATTTCACTTAGCATCAGTTCATATAAGCCTCTCCAGGTAATTATGAAGTCCATCTCCTTCCCGTTTCTTATAGCACAGTAGTATTCCATTACATTCATATACCATAGCTTGTTTAGCCATTCCCAAATTGATGGGCATCCCCTATATTTCCAGTTTTTTGCAACCACAAAGAGAGCTGCAATAAATATTTTTGTACATATGGGACTTTTTCCCACTTCTGTGATCTCTTTGGGATATAATCCCAACAGTGGT